>JARQOD010000003.1:431003260-431053878 GCA_033576555.1 Oophaga sylvatica | reverse complement strand
GGTCGTGGGTATCTCCTTTCAAGAAAAAACCAAGGGTCATCTCTTCCTGTAGAGTGCAAGCTCTTTTGGTCACAGGCCCTCTCTCCCCCCCTGTATGTGTAAGCTCTTATGATCACAATTTTCTCTTCCTTAGATTTTAAGTTCTTATGGCAGTGGGGTCCTCTCTCTCCCCTGTAAAGTGTAAGCTCTCAGGGTTAGCAAACTCCTCTACTATCTTGTAAGTTAAACTCTTAGGGTTAGAAGGGCCCCTCTTTTCCCCTTTCAGAGTGTAACTTTAAATGGTCACGGGGGCCCCCCCTCTCTCTCCTGTAAGTGTGACTCTTATGGTCAGCGGGGTCCTCAATCTTTCTCTCCTGTAGAGTGTAAGCTCTTATGGTCAGTGTGGTCCTCTCTCTCTCCTGTAGAGTGTAAGCTCTTATAGTCAGTGGGGTCCTCTGTCCTGTAATGTGTAAGCTGTTATGGTGAGTGTGGCCCTCTCTCTCTCGTCCTGTAGAGTGTAAGCTCTTATGGTTAGTGGGGTCCTCTCTCTCCTGTAGAGTGTAAGCTCTTATGGTTAGTGGGGTCCTCTCTTCCTGTAGAGTCTAAGCTCTTATGGTCAGTGGGATACTCTCTTTCTCTCCTGTAGAGTGTAAGCTCTTATGGTCAGTGGGGTCCTCTCTTTCTCTCCTGTAGAGTGTAAGCTCTTATGGTAAGTGGGGTCCTCTCTCTCCAGTAGAGTGTAAGTATCACGCAGCAGCAGAACTGATGCGTGCAATCCCCCACCAGGGGGCGATAGCGTAGAGAAGGGACAGCACTCCTTCACACATGGACCAGTTCAGCAGCCACGCAGTCACCACTGGATGGCAGAAGAGTCAGACAAGCCAGGTCGATAACGGGTGGTAAAGGCAGTAACAAAGGGAAGAGACAGAACGCAAGGTCAGAAACAAGCCAGAAGTCAGAGCCGTCGGGAACTGGAAAACCAAAACGAGAGACAGCAAGACAAGTCCGAATCCAAGCCGAGTCAAGCACTGGGGGGTCAACGCATGGAGGGTAAGTACTTAGTTGGGGCGGGATACCGGGTGAGGACAGACACAGGAATAAAGAACAGGGCAGAGGATGTGAGTCGCACGTAGCAGGGCTTTGGGGTACTCGGCACCGAGCCCGTTCACTTCACTGGGGGATGTCAAGGGTAGCACAGCTTGGTCCGTGTAACGAATGGAAGCGGAGGCACAGGTGGTGAAGTTCACATTCGTTTTTATTTTTTAATGTGGAACCTCGAGACCGCGGTCCGGGGGGCTCCGAAGGGGGCATAACTAGTGAGCCCCGGGTACCCGTAGTAAGGCCCCTCGAACAGGACCAGAATGGAATACCCGGAGGACACAGGTGCTACCTCCAGTTAGACCCCGGACACGTGGCAGCTGTCCCAGAGGGACCAAAAGGGTAACAGTATTTACAGAGTCCGTGGAGGGTTCTTGACGGAGAAGGGTAAGGTCCTGGTCCAGAACGGATGGTAGTAGGCTGGCTCCAGTGACCTTGTCACGGTCCACGGGTACGGATGGCTGATGGCGGAACGGGATGACACTTGCGCCAGTAATAGCCGAGATTGTCCAGGTTAGCCAGATACGGGTTAGCAATGATCTGAGGAGACAAACAGTATCAGCGAAGCACAGAGACTGCAGACGCAGCGCAGACAGATCAGGAACAGAACCAGATGTAGCAATGATAGAACACGTTGCTCCGGCACTCCCCTAATGGTGGAGTGACCAGATATAGTACTGAGTGCGCAGCCATTGGTTAATTAGCTATTTCAAAAAATGCACGCTGCCCCTTTAAGAGAGACGGTGGGCGCGGCCTCGCGTCCTAAGCAGACTATCTGGAGGCCTGCCATCAGCGTGCCAGGAAGTGGAGGAGGACACAGGACGCCGAGGAGCAGATGGGACAGAGACCCCAGCCCGCGCGCAGACTGCTGCAGAGGGACAGCTAGAGGAACAGGTGAGTGAGCAGAACGGAGTGCAGAGCCAGCGCTGGGACCGAGTGTAACAGTATCCCCCTCTTTACTCCCCCTCTTTTTCAAGCCTGCGTGAAATCTTTTAAGAAGAAGAGGAGCCTGGATGTTCTCTTTAGGCTCCCAAGATCTCTCCTCAGGACCAAAACCTTTCCAGTCCACCAGGTAATAGATCCTACCTCTTACTCTCTTAGAGGCCAAGATATGTTTTACCTCAAAAACATCATCCTCAGAGACCGGATCAGGAGTGGTACCCGGGTCCTTAAAGAAGGAGCTCAACACTACTGGTTTGAGGAGGGAAACATGAAAGGAGTTAGGTACTCGTAGAGAATTAGGCAATTTCAGTTTATAAGAGACCGGGTTGATTTGTCTCAAAACTTCAAAGGGACCAATGAAACGGGGACCCAATTTGTACGATGGTAACTTCAGACGGATGTACTTGGAGGAGAGCCATACCTTGTCTCCTGGATGAAAGATGGGAGCCTCCAAACGTCTTTTGTCCGCATGCGTTTTCATACGTTGAGAAGCTTTCTCCAAAGCCGACCTGGTCTCTCTCCAAATGTCCGAGAAATTCTTAGACAAGGTATCGACTGCCGGAACATCAGACAATCCCGAGACAGGAAGAGGAATTCCTGGTTGCAGTCCAAACACAATCTGAAAGGGAGACTTTCCAGAAGATTCACTTACTTGGTTGTTGTAGGAGAATTCCGCCCAGGGCAGTAATTCTACCCAGTCATTATGATGAGCGTTGACGAAGTGACGCAGGTATCCAGCCAGGATTTGATTGATCCTCTCCACTTGCCCATTAGACTGGGGATGATATGCAGAAGAAAAATCTAGTTCAATTTTTACCATTTTACAGAGTCATCTCCAGAACTTAGAGGTGAACTGGACGCCCCTGTCGGACACGATGTGGAGAGGAAATCCATGTAGACGGAAGATGTGCTGAATGAAGTCAGTGGCCAGTTCTGGAGCAGACGAGAGGCCAGATAGCGGAACGAAGTGGGCCATTTTAGAGAAGCGGTCCACCACAACCCATACCACTGAGCAGCCAGAAGAAATGGGAAGATCCGTGATGAAATCCATCGCGATGTGCTGCCAGGGAGCGGACGGAATCGGAAGAGGCAGAAGCCTGCCGGCTGTAGATGTTTAACAGTTTTGTTACGGGCACATGAAGGACAGGCTGCGACGAACTCCTGGATATCCTTGCCCATGGTAGGCCACCAGTAATAACGGGAGATGAGTTGCTGCGTCTTTCTCTGACCAGCATGGCCAGCCAACTTAGAAGAATGACCCCAGCGCAGAACACGACTACGATCAGAGGCGGACACGAAAGTCTTCCCAGGAGGAAGCCGGGCCAGATCAGTGGAGGCAACAGAGACTAACTTAGAAGGTTCAATAATGTGCTGAGGTTCCTCCTCCAGTTCAGGAGGCAAGAAGGCTCTAGAGAGTGCGTCTGCCTTGATGTTCTTGTCAGCTGGATGGAAATGAAGTACAAAATTGAAACGGGCAAAAAATAATGCCCAACGGGCCTGACGGGGATTCAGTCTTAAAGCAGATTGGAGATAGGCAAGGTTTTTATGGTCGGTGAATATGATTACCTGGTGATGAGCTCCTTCAAGAAGATGTCTCCATTCTTGCAGAGCCAATTTGATGGCCAACAGTTCGCGATCACCGACAGAGTAGTTCCTTTCTGCAGGAGAAAAAACCTTGGAAAAAAAACCACACGAGATCATCCGCCCGGTAGACGACTTCTGGGTCAGAACTGCTCCTGCACCTATGGAAGAAGCATCAACTTCAAGAAAAAATTGCTCACTTGAATTAGGACGATGGAGAACGGGTGCGGAAGCGAAGGCTTTTTTGAGAGAAACAAAGGCCTCTTCTGCCTCGGAGGACCATTCCTTCGAGTTTACACCTTTCCGGGTTAAGGCTGTGATTGGAGCCACTCGGGTGGAAAAGTGTGGAATAAATTGCCGGTAGTAATTGGCGAACCCGAGGAACCTTTGTATGGCTTTTAGCCCAGACGGACGAGGCCAGTTGAGAACTGCAGACAACTTCTCCGGATCCATCTTTAATCCTGTGGAAGATACAATGTACCCAAGGAAAGGCAAAAGAAGACTGCTCAAATAGGCATTTCTCTTATTTGGCATATAGCCTGTTCTCTCTCAGTCTTTGTAAGACCAGGCGTACTTGCCTCCGGTGTGACGTCAAGTCAGCAGAAAAAATCAAAATATCGTCCAGGTAAACCACGACACAAGTATAGAGCAAGTCCCTGAAAATGTCATTAACAAATTCCTGAAAAACCGCAGGTGCATTGCTTAGGCCGAATGGCATTACCAGGTATTCATAGTGGCCGTCACGGGTGTTGAAGGCTGTTTTCCATTCGTCCCCCTCTCTGACTCGGATCAGGTTGTAGGCCCCTCTGAGGTCCAATTTGGTGAAGATCTTGGCCCCTCGGAGACGATCAAACAGCTCTGAAATAAGAGGTAATGGATACCTGTTTTTTACCGTGATTTGATTTAGACCCCGATAGTCAATGCAGGGCCGCAAGGATCCATCCTTTTTCTTCACAAAGAAGAATCCAGCTCCTGCCGGTGACGATGACTTTCGGATAAATCCTCTAGCCAGATTCTCTTGGATGTAGTCCGACATGGCCTGAGTCTCTGCCTGTGAAAGGGGATAAACTCTCCCGCGAGGAGGAGATGCTCCAAGAAGAAGCTCTATCTGACAGTCATACGACCTGTGTGGAGGTAGTCTCTCAGCCTCCTTTTTCCCAAAGATGTCAGAGAAGGACCAATAGACGGAAGGCAACCCTGACAGGGTATCAGGCTGGACTGGAGGCGAAACAGGTTGAATCCGGGTTAAGCAACGATTCATGCAGGTATCTCCCCAACGCAGAACTTCTCCAGTTTTCCAATTAAGGACTGGTTCATGCATCTGGAGCCAAGGTAAACCTAAAAGCATGGGATGGGATAAACCGGGATATACATAAAAATCGCATTCGTTCAGTATGCATTAGACCTACCCGGAGTTCCACCAACTCGGTTTGAAACTGGACGGGCTCGGTCAGCGTTTTGCCATCCACGGCGGACACCTGTAACGGATCAGGAAGACGCTGGACTAGTAAGCGGTAATGATCCACAACCGCCTGCTGGATGAAGTTCCCTGCAGCTCCAGAATCCAGTAGACAATTTTCGGAGAATTTTATTGCTCCATAGGACACGGAGACTGAGATGTGTAAAGAGGGAGAGGACTGTTCTCTACCTAGGTTGGCCCCTCCTACCAGACCTAGGCACTGGAGTTTCCCGACTTTTTAGGACAGAAATGGATCAAATGTTCAGAACTACCGCAGTAGTAACAACTTCCCTCCTTGCGACGTGCCTCCCGGCGGCGGGTGGCCAAACTTACATGGTCCACCTCCATGGCCTCGGAGGCGGAGGGCGAAGTACCTGTTTTGTACAAACTAGAGTCCAGGTGATAGGACCTTTTGTCCCGCTTGATCTCCATGGAGCGCTCCTGAAAACGCAGGTCAATTCGGGTTGCCAAGGATATTAGCTCTTCCAAGAGGGTAGGTCTGTCCCGTCCCACCAGCTCATCATTGATTCTTCCGGATAGGCCTTTCCAGAAGTTAGCAACCAGGGCCTCATTGTTCCACGATAATTCAGACGAGAGGGTGCGGAATTTAACAGCATACTGAGCTACCGTGAGAGTACCTTGGCGCAGGCGGAGCAGAGCTGAGGCAGTCGAAGTGGTGCGACCAGGTTCATCAAAAGTCGTGCGAAAAGCCTCTAGGAAAGATTGAAGATCGTTAACCAGCGGATCCCCTCTCTCCCATAGCGGGTTTAGTCAGGCGAGGGCCTCTCCTCCCAGGTGTGACATGATGAAGCCCACCTTGGCTCGGTCAGAAGCAAACATATGCCCCAAGATTTCGAAGTGTAGAGTGCACTGAGTGAGGAAACCCCGACACACAGTAGGGTCACCCTGGAAACGGGTAGGAGCCGCCAGACGGGGACCTTGACTTGCCATGGGAACTGGTACCTGATTATTGATAGAAGAGTCAGGTGCAGACGAGGACCCTAAGGAATCCATGCGGGTAGACAAGCTGCGTAGATAAGTCGTGATCTTGTCCTGTTGAACTCCCAAACGGGTCACCTCCTGGCACAGATCCATGGTCGGAGATCTCTGGGATCCAGCGGGTTCCATGGCCGGAGCAATCTGTAACGAATGGAAGCGGAGGCACAGGTGGTGAAGTTCACATTCGTTTTTATTTTTTAATGTGGAACCTCGAGACCGCGGTCCGGGGGGCTCCGAAGGGGGCGTAACTAGTGAGCCCCGGGTACCCGTAGTAAGGCCCCTCGAACAGGACCAGAATGGAATACCCGGAGGAAACAGGTGCTACCTCCAGTTAGACCCCGGACACGTGGCAGCTGTCCCAGAGGGACCAAAAGGGTAACAGGTATTTACAGAGTCCGTGGAGGGTTCTTGACGGAGAAGGGTAAGGTCCTGGTCCAGAACGGATGGTAGTAGGCTGGCTCCAGTGACCTTGTCACGGTCCACGGGTACGGATGGCTGATGGTGGAACGGGATGACACTTGCGCCAGTAATAGCCGAGATTGTCCAGGTTAGCCAGATACGGGTTAGCAATGATCTGAGGAGACAAACAGTATCAGCGAAGCACAGAGACTGCAGACGCAGCGCAGACAGATCAGGAACAGAACCGGATGTAGCAATGATAGAACACGTTGCTCCGGCACTCCCCTAATGGTGGAGTGACCAGATATAGTACTGAGTGCGCAGCCATTGGTTAATTAGCTATTTCAAAAAATGCACGCTGCCCCTTTAAGAGAGACGGTGGGCGCGGCCTCGCGTCCTAAGCAGACTATCTGGAGGCCTGCCAGCAGCGTGCCAGGAAGTGGAGGAGGACACAGGACGCCGAGGAGCAGATGGGACAGGAGACCCCAGCCCGCGCGCAGACTGCTGCAGAGGGACAGCTAGAGGAACAGGTGAGTGAGCAGAACGGAGTGCAGAGCCAGCGCTGGGACCGAGTGTAACAGTCCGTTGCCCTGGGCGCTCACTAAAGGGGGATATTTACTGTGATTATATCCCCCTGTGATTATGGCAGTGATATTTCCTTATTGATGGGACGTTATGTTATTATGGGTGTTGTACACGCCGCAGTATAGCATGTAGCCTAAATGTTTTCCTCTAGGTTTTTGGGCGTTCTTTTTGATCTATGCTCCTATTTGGAATTTTATGTCATTATTTTAATTGTCATTAATAAAATATTGAATTTTTAATCATTATTTTCTGGGTCTCTTCGTTTGGCTATATTGATATGTAAGTCCAATTGTGTTGTTAGGTTTATGTGAAGTGCCAGATAGGTAATATTCAGGACATTTTGGATAATTAAGTTCCTTAAGGGGTCTAGTTTCCAAAATGGTGTCACTTGTGGGGGGTTTCCACTGTTTAGGTGCATCAGGGGCTCTCCAAACGCGACATGGCATACAGCCAATTCTGCGTTGAAAAAGTCAAACTGCGCTCCTTCCCTTCCGAGCTCTGCCATGCAGCCAAATAGTGGTTTACCCCCACATATTGGGTATCAGCGTACTCAGGACAAATTGCACAACAACTTTTGAGGTGTTGTTACCCTTGGGAAAATAAAAATTGGGGTGAAAAGATCATTTTTTGGAAAAAATATTATTTTTTAATTTTACGGCTCTATGTTATAAACTTGTGTGAAGCACTTGGGGGTTTCCACTGTTTAGGCACATCAGGGACTCTGCAAACTGAACATGACACCCATCAAAGTCTGCATTCCAAAACGTCATTACTTCCTTTCCGAGCCCTGAAGTGTGCCCAAACAGTATTTCTCCCCCACATATGGGGTATCAGCGTACGCAGGACAAATTGGACAACTTTTGGGGTCCAATTTGCTTGGGAAAAAACAAAAATTGGGGATTAAAAAAATCTTTTTTGTGGAAATTTATTTATTTTTTCAAACACAGGCATTATAAACTTTAGTGAAACACTTGGGGGTTCAAAGTGCTCACAAAAGATCTAGATAAGTTCCTTAGGGGGTCTAGTTTCCAAAATGGTGCCACTTGTGGGGGTTTCCACTGTTTAGCTGCATCAGGGGCTCTACAAACGCGACATGGCGTACAATCTCGATTCCAGCCAATTTTGGTTTGAAAAAGTCAAACGGCGCTCCTTCCCTTCCGAGCCCTGCCTTGCGCCCAGACAGTGGTTTTCCCCACATATGGGGTATCCACGTACTCATGATAAATTGCACAACAACTTTTTCTGTCCATTTTCTCCTTTTTCTCTTGTTAATATAAAAAAATTGTTTGTAAACAATCTTTTTTGTGACTAATAAGTTAAATATTCATATTTTCCTTCCAAGTTGCTTCAGCTCCTGTGAAGCACCTGAAGGGTTAATAAACTTCTTGAATGTGGTTTTGAGTACCTTGAGGGGAGAAGTTTTTAGAATGGTGTAACTTTTGGGTATTTTCTGCCATATAGACCCCTCAAAGTGACTTCAAATGTGAGGTGGTCCCTAAAAAAATGGTTTTGTACAATTTGTGGTAAAAATGAGAAATCGCTGGTCAACTTTTAACACTTATAACTTCGTAACAAAAAAAATTTGTTTGAAAATTTTGCTGATGTAAAGTAGACATGTGGGAAATGTTATTTAGTAACTATTTTGTGTGGCATATTTCTCTGTTTTAAGGGAATAAAAATTCAAAGTTTGAAAATAGCAAAATTTTCAAAATTTTAGCCATATTTCCATTTTTTTCATAAATAACCACAAGTTATAGCAAAGAAATTTTACCAATATCATGAAGTACAATATGTCACGAGAAAACATTCTCAGAATCGTGAAGATCCGTTGAAGCGTTCCAGAGTTATAACCTCATAAAGAGACAGTGGTCAGAATTGTAAAAATTGGCCCGGTCATTAACGTGCAAACCACCCTTGGGGGTTAAGGGGTTAAAGAAAAATAAAAAAAATATACCTAAAAAGAGAATTAGATATTTTAAGAAATGTTTAATAGCTTAGAGTAGAGTAGGAACCGGCCAAAAAAGTTTACCTTGTTGTGTTAGCGAAGATGAGTTTTTTGAAGAGCGGGCGGTGGGACTGTCTAAGGTTCGAGGTGTGGAGGTGGAGCTGGGGTGGAGCCTGGGCAGAATCTCAAGGGGGCCCGAATAACTAGGCTATGACACTAAAAAAAAATTGTTGGAGTACTAAAATTGTAAAATAGTTATCGCAGTGATATGCGATGCATGTGGCATTAAAAACATAGATATAAATATAAGAACTGTAGATAAATATTTTTTGGCCACCAAAAGATTTTTTGGTCAGCAAAATTGGATATGTTGATTATGCCTAAATGATCACGCTGTATCATTATCAAAACCGTCTGTGTACCAACAACCTATGAAAGGGAATGCTCATTATTGAATGGGGTGGCATGATTCCGTGGTTTGATCGGTACCTTTTAAGTTAAGAAGAGTTTATGATGATGTACCTTTGTGCCTCAATTTTTGCTGCTATATAAGTACCCAGTATAGGTCTGCTGTTTGTGGCCATATAATAGACACGAGAGCATGTATTGTCGGGCAAGTTGTGTTAATATGCATCATTAGATGTTTAGACCATATAAGAGGACTTTTTTCATGATTTATCATGTGATAGTGTATTTTTAATGTTTTGTACTTTTCTAAATTTATATTTGCTACAAAGTGTTGATCAGTAGTAGTTAATAGATTATACAAGATATCACCTCTATATATTTGCTGACCACACTGTAATAAGTAATGCAGACCTGGTGTTAGGGTTTGGGTGTTTTTTCACCTGGGTTTGTGTTTGTTCTGTGTTTGTTTTACATTTTATATTGTGAATAATAAATTATAAGTTTTATGGTATCCATATGCTACTTTCTATATGATTCTGGATATTCATTCCTGCTAATTCTAGAGTCCTCTCTTCTGTAGAGTGTAAGCTCTTATTGTCAGTTGGTTCCTCTCTCTCTCCTATACAGTGTAAGCTCTTCTGGTCAGCAGGGTTTTCTCTCCTGTAGAGTGTAAGTCATTATTGTCAGTAGAGTTCCCCCTCTCTTTCTCCTGTACAGTGTAAACTCTTATGGTCATCAGAGTCCTTTCTCTCCTGTAAAGTGTAAGCTCTTGTGATCAGCGGGACGCTCTCTTTCTCTCTCTGTCTCATGTAGAGTGCAAGCTCTTATGATCAGCGGAGTCTTCTCTCTCTCTTCTGTGGAGTGTAAGCTCTTATGGTCAGTGGAATTATTTTTTTCTCTTTGATAGCGTGTAGGCTCTTATGGTCGGTGGGATACTCTCTCTTTCATAGAGTATAAGCTCAAGTGGTCATCTCTCTCCTGTAGAGTGCAAGCTCTTTTGGTCAGCAGCGTCCTCTCTCCCTCCTGTAGTGTGTAAGCTCTTATGATCAGCAGAGTTCTCTCTCCTGTAGAGTGTAAGTTCTTATGGTCAGTGGGGTCCTCTCTCTCCTGTAGAGTGTAAGCTCTCATGGTTAGCAGACTCCTCTATCTATCTTGTAGAGTGTAAACTCTTATGGTTAGCAAGGTCCTCTCTCTCCTTCAGAGTGTAAGCTCTTATGGTCAGCGGGGTCCTCTCTCTCCTGTAGAGTGTGAGCTCTTATGGTCAGCGGGGTCCTCAATCTTTCTCTCCTGTAGAGTGTAAGCTCTTATGGTCAGTGTGGTCCTCTCTCTCTCCTGTAGAGTGTAAGCTCTTATAGTCAGTGGGGTCCTCTGTCCTGTAATGTGTAAGCTGTTATGGTGAGTGTGGCCCTCTCTCTCTCGTCCTGTAGAGTGTAAGCTCTTATGGTTAGTGGGGTCCTCTCTCTCCTGTAGAGTGTAAGCTCTTATGGTTAGTGGGGTCCTCTCTCTCCTGTAGAGTCTAAGCTCTTATGGTCAGTGGGATACTCTCTTTCTCTCCTGTAGAGTGTAAGCTCTTATGGTCAGTGGGGTCCTCTCTTTCTCTCCTGTAGAGTGTAAGCTCTTATGGTAAGTGGGGTCCTCTCTCTCCAGTAGAGTGTAAGTATCACGCAGCAGCAGAACTGATGCGTGCAATCCCCCACCAGGGGGCGATAGCGTAGAGAAGGGACAGCACTCCTTCACACATGGACCAGTTCAGCAGCCACGCAGTCACCACTGGATGGCAGAAGAGTCAGACAAGCCAGGTCGATAACGGGTGGTAAAGGCAGTAACAAAGGGAAGAGACAGAACGCAAGGTCAGAAACAAGCCAGAAGTCAGAGCCGGTCAGGAACTGGAAAACCAAAAGAGAGACAGCAAGACAAGTCCGAATCCAAGCCGAGTCAAGCACTGGGGGGTCAACGCATGGAGGGTAAGTACTTAGTTGGGGCGGGATACCGGGTGAGGACAGACACAGGAATAAAGAACAGGGCAGAGGATGTGAGTCGCACGTAGCAGGGCTTTGGGGTACTCGGCACCGAGCCCGTTCACTTCACTGGGGGATGTCAAGGGTAGCACAGCTTGGTCCGTGTAACGAATGGAAGCGGAGGCACAGGTGGTGAAGTTCACATTCGTTTTTATTTTTTAATGTGGAACCTCGAGACCGCGGTCCGGGGGGCTCCGAAGGGGGCATAACTAGTGAGCCCCGGGTACCCGTAGTAAGGCCCCTCGAACAGGACCAGAATGGAATACCCGGAGGACACAGGTGCTACCTCCAGTTAGACCCCGGACACGTGGCAGCTGTCCCAGAGGGACCAAAAGGGTAACAGGTATTTACAGAGTCCGTGGAGGGTTCTTGACGGAGAAGGGTAAGGTCCTGGTCCAGAACGGATGGTAGTAGGCTGGCTCCAGTGACCTTGTCACGGTCCACGGGTACGGATGGCTGATGGCGGAACGGGATGACACTTGCGCCAGTAATAGCCGAGATTGTCCAGGTTAGCCAGATACGGGTTAGCAATGATCTGAGGAGACAAACAGTATCAGCGAAGCACAGAGACTGCAGACGCAGCGCAGACAGATCAGGAACAGAACCAGATGTAGCAATGATAGAACACGTTGCTCCGGCACTCCCCTAATGGTGGAGTGACCAGATATAGTACTGAGTGCGCAGCCATTGGTTAATTAGCTATTTCAAAAAATGCACGCTGCCCCTTTAAGAGAGACGGTGGGCGCGGCCTCGCGTCCTAAGCAGACTATCTGGAGGCCTGCCATCAGCGTGCCAGGAAGTGGAGGAGGACACAGGACGCCGAGGAGCAGATGGGACAGGAGACCCCAGCCCGCGCGCAGACTGCTGCAGAGGGACAGCTAGAGGAACAGGTGAGTGAGCAGAACGGAGTGCAGAGCCAGCGCTGGGACCGAGTGTAACAGTATCCCCCTCTTTACTCCCCCTCTTTTTCAAGCCTGCGTGAAATCTTTTAAGAAGAAGAGGAGCCTGGATGTTCTCTTTAGGCTCCCAAGATCTCTCCTCAGGACCAAAACCTTTCCAGTCCACCAGGTAATAGATCCTACCTCTTACTCTCTTAGAGGCCAAGATATGTTTTACCTCAAAAACATCATCCTCAGAGACCGGATCAGGAGTGGTACCCGGGTCCTTAAAGAAGGAGCTCAACACTACTGGTTTGAGGAGGGAAACATGAAAGGAGTTAGGTACTCGTAGAGAATTAGGCAATTTCAGTTTATAAGAGACCGGGTTGATTTGTCTCAAAACTTCAAAGGGACCAATGAAACGGGGACCCAATTAGTACGATGGTAACTTCAGACGGATGTACTTGGAGGAGAGCCATACCTTGTCTCCTGGACGAAAGATGGGAGCCTCCAAACGTCTTTTGTCCGCATGCGTTTTCATACGTTGAGAAGCTTTCTCCAAAGCCGACCTGGTCTCTCTCCAAATGTCCGAGAAATTCTTAGACAAGGTATCGACTGCCGGAACATCAGACAATCCCGAGACAGGAAGAGGAATTCCTGGTTGCAGTCCAAACACAATCTGAAAGGGAGACTTTCCAGAAGATTCACTTACTTGGTTGTTGTAGGAGAATTCCGCCCAGGGCAGTAATTCTACCCAGTCATTATGATGAGCGTTGACGAAGTGACGCAGGTATCCAGCCAGGATTTGATTGATCCTCTCCACTTGCCCATTAGACTGGGGATGATATGCAGAAGAAAAATCTAGTTCAATTTTTACCATTTTACAGAGTCATCTCCAGAACTTAGAGGTGAACTGGACGCCCCTGTCGGACACGATGTGGAGAGGAAATCCATGTAGACGGAAGATGTGCTGAATGAAGTCAGTGGCCAGTTCTGGAGCAGACGAGAGGCCAGATAGCGGAACGAAGTGGGCCATTTTAGAGAAGCGGTCCACCACAACCCATACCACTGAGCAGCCAGAAGAAATGGGAAGATCCGTGATGAAATCCATCGCGATGTGCTGCCAGGGAGCGGACGGAATCGGAAGAGGCAGAAGCCTGCCGGCTGGTAGATGTTTAACAGTTTTGTTACGGGCACATGAAGGACAGGCTGCGACGAACTCCTGGATATCCTTGCCCATGGTAGGCCACCAGTAATAACGGGAGATGAGTTGCTGCGTCTTTCTCTGACCAGCATGGCCAGCCAACTTAGAAGAATGACCCCAGCGCAGAACACGACTACGATCAGAGGCGGACACGAAAGTCTTCCCAGGAGGAAGCCGGGCCAGATCAGTGGAGGCAACAGAGACTAACTTAGAAGGTTCAATAATGTGCTGAGGTTCCTCCTCCAGTTCAGGAGGCAAGAAGGCTCTAGAGAGTGCGTCTGCCTTGATGTTCTTGTCAGCTGGATGGAAATGAAGTACAAAATTGAAACGGGCAAAAAATAATGCCCAACGGGCCTGACGGGGATTCAGTCTTAAAGCAGATTGGAGATAGGCAAGGTTTTTATGGTCGGTGAATATGATTACCTGGTGATGAGCTCCTTCAAGAAGATGTCTCCATTCTTGCAGAGCCAATTTGATGGCCAACAGTTCGCGATCACCGACAGAGTAGTTCCTTTCTGCAGGAGAAAAAACCTTGGAAAAAAAACCACACGAGATCATCCGCCCGGTAGACGACTTCTGGGTCAGAACTGCTCCTGCACCTATGGAAGAAGCATCAACTTCAAGAAAAAATTGCTCACTTGAATTAGGACGATGGAGAACGGGTGCGGAAGCGAAGGCTTTTTTGAGAGAAACAAAGGCCTCTTCTGCCTCGGAGGACCATTCCTTCGAGTTTACACCTTTCCGGGTTAAGGCTGTGATTGGAGCCACTCGGGTGGAAAAGTGTGGAATAAATTGCCGGTAGTAATTGGCGAACCCGAGGAACCTTTGTATGGCTTTTAGCCCAGACGGACGAGGCCAGTTGAGAACTGCAGACAACTTCTCCGGATCCATCTTTAATCCTGTGGAAGATACAATGTACCCAAGGAAAGGCAAAGAAGACTGCTCAAATAGGCATTTCTCATATTTGGCATATAGCCTGTTCTCTCTCAGTCTTTGTAAGACCAGGCGTACTTGCCTCCGGTGTGACGTCAAGTCAGCAGAAAAAATCAAAATATCGTCCAGGTAAACCACGACACAAGTATAGAGCAAGTCCCTGAAAATGTCATTAACAAATTCCTGAAAAACCGCAGGTGCATTGCTTAGGCCGAATGGCATTACCAGGTATTCATAGTGGCCGTCACGGGTGTTGAAGGCTGTTTTCCATTCGTCCCCCTCTCTGACTCGGATCAGGTTGTAGGCCCCTCTGAGGTCCAATTTGGTGAAGATCTTGGCCCCTCGGAGACGATCAAACAGCTCTGAAATAAGAGGTAATGGATACCTGTTTTTTACCGTGATTTGATTTAGACCCCGATAGTCAATGCAGGGCCGCAAGGATCCATCCTTTTTCTTCACAAAGAAGAATCCAGCTCCTGCCGGTGACGATGACTTTCGGATAAATCCTCTAGCCAGATTCTCTTGGATGTAGTCCGACATGGCCTGAGTCTCTGCCTGTGAAAGGGGATAAACTCTCCCGCGAGGAGGAGATGCTCCAAGAAGAAGCTCTATCTGACAGTCATACGACCTGTGTGGAGGTAGTCTCTCAGCCTCCTTTTTCCCAAAGATGTCAGAGAAGGACCAATAGACGGAAGGCAACCCTGGCAGGGTATCAGGCTGGACTGGAGGCGAAACAGGTTGAATCCGGGTTAAGCAACGATTCATGCAGGTATCTCCCCAACGCAGAACTTCTCCAGTTTTCCAATTAAGGACTGGTTCATGCATCTGGAGCCAAGGTAAACCTAAAAGCATGGGATGGGATAAACCGGGATATACATAAAATCGCATTCGTTCAGTATGCATTAGACCTACCCGGAGTTCCACCAACTCGGTTTGAAACTGGACGGGCTCGGTCAGCGTTTTGCCATCCACGGCGGACACCTGTAACGGATCAGGAAGACGCTGGACTAGTAAGCGGTAATGATCCACAACCGCCTGCTGGATGAAGTTCCCTGCAGCTCCAGAATCCAGTAGACAATTTTCGGAGAATTTTATTGCTCCATAGGACACGGAGACTGAGATGTGTAAAGAGGGAGAGGACTGTTCTCTACCTAGGTTGGCCCCTCCTACCAGACCTAGGCACTGGAGTTTCCCGACTTTTTAGGACAGAAATGGATCAAATGTTCAGAACTACCGCAGTAGTAACAACTTCCCTCCTTGCGACGTGCCTCCCGGCGGCGGGTGGCCAAACTTACATGGTCCACCTCCATGGCCTCGGAGGCGGAGGGCGAAGTACCTGTTTTGTACAAACTAGAGTCCAGGTGATAGGACCTTTTGTCCCGCTTGATCTCCATGGAGCGCTCCTGAAAACGCAGGTCAATTCGGGTTGCCAAGGATATTAGCTCTTCCAAGAGGGTAGGTCTGTCCCGTCCCACCAGCTCATCATTGATTCTTCCGGATAGGCCTTTCCAGAAGTTAGCAACCAGGGCCTCATTGTTCCACGATAATTCAGACGAGAGGGTGCGGAATTTAACAGCATACTGAGCTACCGTGAGAGTACCTTGGCGCAGGCGGAGCAGAGCTGAGGCAGTCGAAGTGGTGCGACCAGGTTCATCAAAAGTCGTGCGAAAAGCCTCTAGGAAAGATTGAAGATCGTTAACCAGCGGATCCCTCTCTCCCATAGCGGGTTTAGTCAGGCGAGGGCCTCTCCTCCCAGGTGTGACATGATGAAGCCCACCTTGGCTCGGTCAGAAGCAAACATATGCCCCAAGATTTCGAAGTGTAGAGTGCACTGATTGAGGAAACCCCGACACAGAGTAGGGTCACCCTGGAAACGGGTAGGAGCCGCCAGACGGGGACCTTGACTTGCCATGGGAACTGGTACCTGATTATTGATAGAAGAGTCAGGTGCAGACGAGGACCCTAAGGAATCCATGCGGGTAGACAAGCTGCGTAGATAAGTCGTGATCTTGTCCTGTTGAACTCCCAAACGGGTCACCTCCTGGCACAGATCCATGGTCGGAGATCTCTGGGATCCAGCGGGTTCCATGGCCGGAGCAATCTGTAACGAATGGAAGCGGAGGCACAGGTGGTGAAGTTCACATTCGTTTTTATTTTTTAATGTGGAACCTCGAGACCGCGGTCCGGGGGGCTCCGAAGGGGGCGTAACTAGTGAGCCCCGGGTACCCGTAGTAAGGCCCCTCGAACAGGACCAGAATGGAATACCCGGAGGAAACAGGTGCTACCTCCAGTTAGACCCCGGACACGTGGCAGCTGTCCCAGAGGGACCAAAAGGGTAACAGGTATTTACAGAGTCCGTGGAGGGTTCTTGACGGAGAAGGGTAAGGTCCTGGTCCAGAACGGATGGTAGTAGGCTGGCTCCAGTGACCTTGTCACGGTCCACGGGTACGGATGGCTGATGGTGGAACGGGATGACACTTGCGCCAGTAATAGCCGAGATTGTCCAGGTTAGCCAGATACGGGTTAGCAATGATCTGAGGAGACAAACAGTATCAGCGAAGCACAGAGACTGCAGACGCAGCGCAGACAGATCAGGAACAGAACCGGATGTAGCAATGATAGAACACGTTGCTCCGGCACTCCCCTAATGGTGGAGTGACCAGATATAGTACTGAGTGTGCAGCCATTGGTTAATTAGCTATTTCAAAAAATGCACGCTGCCCCTTTAAGAGAGACGGTGGGCGCGGCCTCGCGTCCTAAGCAGACTATCTGGAGGCCTGCCAGCAGCGTGCCAGGAAGTGGAGGAGGACACAGGACGCCGAGGAGCAGATGGGACAGGAGACCCCAGCCCGCGCGCAGACTGCTGCAGAGGGACAGCTAGAGGAACAGGTGAGTGAGCAGAACGGAGTGCAGAGCCAGCGCTGGGACCGAGTGTAACAGTCCGTTGCCCTGGGCGCTCACTAAAGGGGGATATTTACAGGGGATTGTAGAATGTTCGTGACGCCACCTGTGGTTCCTGGTCAGGGTGACCAGCGCTGCGGGGTGAATCCTCTGAGGGTTTTTTATTGGGCAGCAAGGTGTTAAGTCTCCCACAGGCGAGACTGATCCCTCGAGGTATATGGCGGTGCAGGGGTGAAGGAGCAATAATGCAGACACACACAAGACAGTCTCTTTCTGTACCTTTACTGGTGATGAAGTTGCAGGCACGTCCCGGGAGGCCGTCAGGGTGGAGGATGCACGTCCAGCAATCCACTGAGTAGGTGTAAGGCCTCCTTACGTCTCTATGTGTGCGAGTTTTTAACTTGCATAAAACAAAGTTTAACTCCGTTCTCTTTGCTACGCCCGGCTGATCTTGTGGTGGAGCCTTCTTTTGGACAGAACTAGTCTCTATATGCAGGGCCCTGCTAGACTCTTGTTCTTCCTGACCCCGGTTACGTATCAGCACTGAAGGGCCCCTCTGTGACTTGTAGTCCAGCAGGGTCTCCGGTGTCTCCTACCATAGTAACATAGTAACATAGTTATTAAGGTTGAAGGAAGACTTTAAGTCCATCTAGTTCAACCCATATCCTATCCTAACCTGCCCTAACATGTTGATCCAGAGGAAGGCAAAAAAAACCCCAAGTGGCAAACAGTAAGCTTCACATTGGGGAAAAAAATTCCTTCCCGACTCCACATACGGCAATCAGACTAGCTCCCTGGATCAACGCTGTATCTAGGAAACTAGTGAATATAGCCTGTAATATTATACTTTTCAAGAAAGGCATCCAGTCCCCTCTTAAATTTTAGTAAGGAATCACTCATTACAACATTAGACGGCAGAGAGTTCCATAGTCTCACTGCTCTTACAGTAAAGAATCTGCGTCTGTGATTATGGCTAAACCTTCTTTCCTCCAGACGTAGAGGATGCCCCCTCGTCCCCGTCACAGGTCTAAGAGTAAAAAGATCATTAGAAAGGTCTTTGTACTGTCCCCTCATATATTTGTACATTGTAATAAGATCACCCCTAAGCCTTCGTTTTTCCAAACTAAATAACCCCAAGTGTAATAACCTGTCTTGGTATTGCAGACCAGTCGTGCAGATGCTGGTAAGCGCGGACCCGGTGTGCGGTTGTGCAGAGTCGAGGTAAGCTATTAATGCTGGTTGACCTCGGTCACTCTCTTTCCCTTTTCCACTTGCCTGTCGTACTACTCTCACCACTATCATAAGCACAAACAGCAGTAGATGTCAGCTTCCTTCTCTTCACCGCTCTCCAAGCGTCGGCACGCTTACTTTCTGAAACAGCTCACTGTTGGATCTCAGTGGACTCAACCTTGACCAGACCAAGTGGCAATCCTTTCCACTACACTGGACTCCACTATATAAGCTGAGTGTTTGCTGAAGTCCTCAGGCTTTCAGATAAGTCTTTGTTTCTGGCTAGAGTTCCCTCTCAACATGTCTGAGGTAACTAGCTCGTTTTCTTCCGTCTCGTCTGACAGGAACGTCTCTCTCCTCTCACTCTCTGAGGTGTTCTGCTGTTCTGAGGTAACACCAACAACTAGCTAACTCGCAGCTAGACTGCCTTATCTCACTGCTGTATTTCAAGGGCTCCCTCTGGTGGTACCAGGGAAAAATGTGAAATGTTGTGTGCAATGGGTTATCGTGGATTTACCTTTCCGTGCATACTCCAGGGTAACATGTGGCTCCAGTCACAGCTGGGCTACACAGATGAATCAGGGTGTAACCGGGTCATCCGCTCTAGCCGGAGGCAGGAACTATAACTGACATAGCCCGCCGGCAGCGGCGGGGAGAAATAGCCGAACAAACACCAAAGAGAGGAGGAAAGTTAACCCACACATGACCAGGCTGGGAAAAGATAACAGGTGGCAAAACCCGACCTGACAGTACCCTCCTCTCAATGGGGGGTCACTGAATCCCCAGGTTTCCCTGGATAACGAGCATGAAAGGCCCAAACCAAGCGGTCCGCATGGACCAAAAGCGCTGGAACCCATAACCGGTCCTCAGGACCGTAACCCTACCAATGAATCAAGTACTGGAGTGAACGGCAGAGCATACAAGAATCCACAACCCGTTCTACTTCATATTCAGTCTAACCATCCACCAAGACAGGCGGCGGCTGAGACCGAGGTTCACCTGAGGAAGACACCAATGGCTTCAATAGAGCCTTATGGAACACATTGGGCATCCGCAACGTCGGAGGCAGGTGCAAGTGAAAGGCCACAGGATTTACCACCTCTGAAATCTCAGAAGGGCCAATAAATTTAGGACCCAACTTAGCCGAAGGGACCTTCAAATTTGTATTCTTGGTAGTTAACCATACCTTATCTCCCACCCGGAATACCGGCCCCAACAACCGACGCTTATCCGCAAAAAAATTAGATTTGCCCTGAGCCTCCCCAATATTCCTCTGGACCTCCCTGCAAACCTCCCCAACCGCTGAGTAGCCAAATCAGCCTCTGGACACCCCGAATCCAACCAGGAACACTCACCAAAATGAGGGTGAAAACCATAATTACAAAAGAACGGGGAGGTGCCAGTGGACTGATTGATATGATTATTAATCGCAAACTCTGCCAAGGGCAACGAAGAGCACCAATCATCCTGCCGAGATGTGGCAAGACACCACAAAATTTGCTCCAGAGACTGATTGGTCGTCTCAGTCTGACCATAGGTCTCGGGATGGTAAGCCGATGAAAAGGTTAAACTAATCCCCAGCCTTTTACAAAAAGCTCTCCAGAACCTGGACACGAATTGCACCCCCTATCAGAAACCACACCCATAAGCACACTATGCAACCGTACAACATGCTCAACAAACAGCCTGGATAATGTCTCAGCATTAGGCAAACCCACCAAAGGTGCCAAATGTTCCTGTTTACTAAATCGGTTCACCACCACCCAGACCACAGTTTTGCCATTAGAAGGGGGAAGATCGGTGATAAAATCCATGGACAGATGAGTCCAAGGTCTATCCGGAATTGGCAGTGGCACCAATTATGAGAGTTTTTAGCACGAGCACACGTATCACAGGAAGATACAAATACAGTGACATCAGAAGCCAACGAGGATCACCAAAACAGTCTAGTAATGACTGTACGAGTGGCCGAGATTCCAGGATGCCCACTAAGAACAGAGTTATGGAACTCCCGTAGCTCTCTCAACCGATATTGGACCAGTACAAAGATCTTATTATCTGGCACAGACGTAGGAGCAAGATATTGGGCCTCTCGAATCTCCTGCTCCAATGCCAAGGAAACTCCAGCCACAACCACACCGTGCTGAAGAATGGAGGAAGGAGGATCAGGTGATATGGGGGTTCAAACTCCGAGATAAGGCATCCGCCTTGACATTCTTGGAACCATTCCTAAAAATGATAGAAAACTGAAACCGTGAAAAAAAGCGACCACCTCGCCTGCCTTGATGTCAAAGGTTAGGCAGACTCGATGTAGGACAGGTTCTTGCGGTCCGTAATAACCGTGACCCAATGGACAGCCCCTCCAAAAAATGCCTCCATTCTTCAAAAGCCAGTTTAATGGCCAGTAACTCCCGGTTACCTATATCATAATTCCTCTCAGCAGGCGAAAACTTCTTAGAAAAAAAAGCACAGGGTCTTAAATTGGTAAGAGACGTGGATCCCTGGGACAAAACTACCCCCTCCCCACCTCCGATGCATCCACCTCAACTATAAATGGTTCAGACGGATCAGGTTGGAGTAATACTGGAACAGACATAAAACATTCCTTTAACCCCTTACTGCCATCGGACGTACTATCCCGTCCATGGTACCTGGGCCCGTATGACCATGGACGGGATAGTACGTCTCGTGCGATCGGACGCGCTCCCGGGGGGAGCGCAGCCGATCGCGGCCGGGTGTCAGCTGATTATCACAGCTGACACCCATGACTGTGTGTCAGGAGCGGTCACGGACCGCTCCCGGCACATTAACCCCTTGCACACCGCGATCAAACATGATCGCGGTGTACTGGGGGCACAGGGGAGGATCGCGCAGGGTGGGGGCTCCCTGCGCGCCCCCCTGAGACCCTCAGAGCAGCGCGATGTGATCGCGCTGTTCTGAGGGCTTCCTCCCTCCCAGGACCCGGATCCAAGATGGCGCCGGGGTCCTGGAGGGAGGCGGCTTCCTCAGTGCCTGCCGAGAGCAGGCACTGAGAAGCCTGCAGCGATGCCAGAGCGATCGCTGGTGTGACAGTGTGCTGTGCACACTGTCACACCAGCGATCTGACAAAATACAGTGATGTCCCACCCTGGGACAAAGTAAAAAAGTTAAAAAAATAAAAATAAACATGTTTAAAAAAAAAATCCAAAATAAATAAAAAAAATAAAAAATATTCCCCAATAAATTCACTTCTTCCTGTAAATAAAATAAACAAAGCAATGAAAGTACACATATTTGGTATCGCCGCGTCCGTAACGACCCCCCTATAAAACTGTCCCACTAGTTAACCCCTTTAGTGAACCCCTTAAAAAAAAAAAAAAAAACGAAGCAAAAAATCAATGCTTTATCATCATACCGCCGAACAAAAAGTGGAATAACACGCGATAAAAAAGACCGATATAAAAAAAATGGTACCGCTGAAAACGTAATCTTGTCCCGCAAAAAACGAGCTATCATACAGCATCATCAGCGAAAAAATAAAAAAGTTATAGCTCGCAGAATAAAGCGATGCAAAAATAATTATTTTTTATATAAAATTGTTTTTATTCTATAAAAGCGCCAAAACATGAAAAAATGATATAAATGAGGTATCGCCATAATCGTACTGACCCGAAGAATAAAACTGCTTTATCAATTTTACCACACGCGGAACGGTATAAACGCCTCCCCCAAAAGAAATTCATGAATTGCTGATTTTTGTTCATTCTAACCTCCCAAAAATCGAAATAAAAGCGATCAAAAAACGTCACGTGCTCAAAAATGGTACCAATAAAAACGTCAACTCGTCCCGCAAAAAATAAGACCTCACATGACTCTGTGGGCCAAAATATGCAAAAATTATAGCTCTCAAAATGTGATGATGCAAAAACTATTTTTGCAATAAAAAGCGTCTTTTAGCGTGACAGCTGCCAATCATAAAAACCCGCTATAAATAGTAAATCAAACCCCCCTTTATCACCCCCTTAGTAAGGGAAAAATAATAAAATTAAAAAAAAAGTATTTATTTCCATTTTCCCATTAGGGTTAGGGTTAGGGTTGCGGCTAAAGTTAGGGTTAGGGTTGGCGCTAAAGTTAGGATTAGGGTTAGGGTTGGGATTAGGGTTATGGGTGTGTTAGGGTTAGGTTTGTGGTTAGGGTTGGGACTAGGGTTAGGGGTGTGTTGGGGTTAGGGTTGGAGTTAGAATTGGGGGGTTTCCGCTGTTTAGGCACATCAGGGGCTCTCCAAATGTGACATGGCGTCTGATCTCAATTCCAGCCAATTCTGCGTTGAAAAAGTCAAACGGTGCTCCTTCACTTCTCAGCTCTGCCATGCGTCCAAACAGTAGTTTATCCCCACATATGGGGTATCAGCGTACTCTGGACCCCAAGAGTTATTGTGCAATTTGTCCTATTTCTTCTGTTACCCTTGGGAAAATAAAAAACTGGGGGCGAAAATATCATTTTTGTACAAAAAAAATTATTTTTTTGTTTTTACGGCTGTACATTATAAACTTCTGTGAAGCACTTGGGACTTCATAGTGCTCACCACACATCTAGATAAGTTCCTTGTGGGGTCTATTTTCCAAAATGGGGTCACTTGTTGGGGATTTCCACTGTTTAGGCGCATCAGGGGCTCTCCAAATGCGACATGACGCCCCCAGACCATTCCATCAAAGTCTGCAATCCAAAACGTCACTACTTCCCTTCCGAGCCCCAACGTGTACCCATACAGTAGTTTTCTCCCACATATTGGATATCAGCGTACTCAGGACAAATTGGACAACAACTTTTGGGGTCCAATTTCTCCTGTTACCCTTGTAAAAATAAAATATTGGGGCAAAAAAATCATTTTTGCAAAAAAAAAAAAGATTTTTTATTTTTTACGGCTGTGCGTTATAAACTTCTGTGAAGCACTTCGGGGTTCAAAGTGCTCACCACACATCTAGACAAGTTCCTTGTGGGGTCTATTTTCCAAAATGGGGTCACTTGTGGGGGGTTTCCACTGTTTAGGCGCATCAGGGGCTCTCCAAATGCGACATGACGCCCCCAGACCATTCCATCAAAGTCTGCAATCCAAAACGTCACTACTTCCCTTCCGAGCCCTGACGTGCGCCCATACAGTAGTTTTCTCCCACATATTGGGTATCAGCGTACTCAGGACAAATTGGACAACAACTTTTGGGGTCCAATTTCTCCTGTTACCCTTGTGAAAATAAAATATTGGGGGCGAAAAAATCATTTTTGTAAAAAAAAAAAAATTTTTATTTTTACGGCTGTACGTTATAAACTTCTGTGAAGCACTTCGGGGTTCAAAGTGCTCACCACACATCTAGATAAGTTCCTTGTGGGGTCTATTTGCCAAAATGGGGTCACTTGTGGGGGGTTTCCACTGTATAGGTGCATCAGGGGCTCTCCAAATGTGACATGACGCCCCCAGACCATTCCATCAAAGTCTGCAATCCAAAACGTCACTACTTCCCTTCCGAGCCCTGACGTGCGCCCATACAGTAGTTTTCTCCCACATATTGGGTATCAGCGTACTCAGGACAAATTGGACAACAACTTTTGGGTTCCAATTTCTTCTGTTACCCTTGTGAAAATAAAATATTAGGGGCGAAAAAATCATTTTTGTAAAAAAAAAAAGGATTTTTTATTTTACGGCTGTACGTTATAAACTTTAGTGAAACACCTGGGGGTTAAAAGTTCTCACCACACATCTAGATAAGTTCCTTGAGGGGTCTAGTTTCCAAAATGGTGTCATTTATGGGGGTTTCCACTGTTTAGGCAGATCAGGAGCTCTCCAAACACGACATGGCGTCCAGCCAATTCTGCGTTGAAAAAGTCAGACGGCGCTCCTTCCCTTCCAAACTCTGCCATGCACCCAAACAGTGGTTTACCCCCACATATGGGGTATCAGCGCACTCAGGACAAATTGCACAATAACTTTTGGAGTCTTGTTACCCTTGGAAAAATAAAAATTGGGGTGAAAAGATCATTTTTGTGGAAAAAATATGATTTTTAAATTTCACGGCTCTACATTATAAACTTGTGTGAAGCACTTGGGGGTTCAAATTGCTCACCAAAGATCTAGAAAAGTTCCTTAGGGGGTCTAGTTTCCCAAATGGGGTCATTTGTGGGGGGTTTCCACTGTTTAGGCACATCAGGAGCTCTCCAAATGCAACATGGCATCCAATCTCAATTCCAGCCAATTTTGGTTGGAAAAAGTCAAATGGTGCTCCTTCCATTCCGAGCTCTGCCGTGAGCCCAAACAGTGGTTCCCCCCCACATATGGGGTATCAGCGTACTCAGGACAAATTGGACAACAACTTACGTGGTCCAATTTCTCCTGTTACCCTTGGAAAATAAAAAATTAGTGACCAAAAGATAATTTTTGTGGGAAAAAAATAGGATTTTTTATTTTCATGCCCGGGCATTATAAACTTGTGTGAAGCACTTGGGGGTTCAAAGTGCTCACCAAAGATCTAGATAAGTTCCTTAGGGGGTCTAGTTTCCAAAATGGGGTCACTTGTGGGGGGTTTCCACAATTTAGGCTCATCTGGGGCACTGCAAACGGAACATGACCCCCATCAACGTCTGCATTCCAAACGTTACTACTTCCTTTCCGAGCCCTGCCGTGCACCCAAACAGTTTCCCCCCCCACATATGGGGTATCAGCGTACTCAGGACAAATTGGACAACAACTTTTGGGGTCCAATTTCCTTGGGAAAATTCAAAAATTTGGGACTAAAAAATCATTTTTGTGGAAAATTGTTTTTTTTTTTTTTCACACCCAGGCATTATAAGCTTTTGTGAAACACTTGGGGGTTTAAAGTGCTCACAACAGATCTAGATAAGTACCTTAGGGGGTCTAGTTTCCAAAATGGTGTCACTTGTGGGGGTTTCCACTGTTTAGGCGCATCAGGGGCTCTCCAAACTCGACATGGCGTCCAATCTCAATTCCAGCCAATTTTAGTTTGAAAAAGTCAAACGGCGCTCCTTCCCTTACGAGCTCTGCCGTGTGCCCAAACAGTGGTTTTCCCCCACATATTGGGTATTGGCGTACTCAGGAGAAATTGCATAACAACCTTTCTGTCCATTTTCTCCTTTTACCCTTGTCAAAATAAAAAAAAAGTTTGTAAAAGATCATTTTTGTGGCTAAAAAGTTAAATATTCATTTTTTCCTTCCACGTTGCTTTAGTTCCTGTGAAGCACCTGAAGGGTTAATATCTTCTTGAATGTGGTTTTGAGTACCTTGAGGGGTGCAGTTTTTAGAATGGTGTCACTTTTGGGTATTTTCTGCCATATAGACCCCTCAAAGTGACTTCAAATGAGAGGTGGTCCCTAAAAAAAATGGCTTTGTAAATTTTGTTGTAAAAATGAGAAATCGCTGGTCAACTTTTAACCCTTATAACTTCCTAACAAAAAAAATTTTGGTTCCAAAATTGTGCTGATGTAAAGTAGACATGTGGGAAATGTTATTTCTTAACTATTTTATGTGACATATTTCTCTGTTTTAAGGGAATAAAAATTCAAAGTTTGAAAATTGCAAAATTTTAAAAATTTTCGCCATATTTGCGTTTTTTTAAAAAATAAACGCAAGTTATATCGAAGAAATTTTACTTCTAACGTGAAGTACAATATGTCACGGGAAAACAATCTCAGAATCGCGAAGATCCGTTGAAGCGTTCCAGAGTTATAACCTCATAAAGAGACAGTGGTCAGAATTGTAAAAATTGGCCCGGTCATTAACGTGCAAACCACCCTTGGGGCTGAAGGGGTTAAAGAAGTAAACGCCGCTATAGCTGGAGCAGACCAATTTTTTAGATCAGCCCCCTTACAGGTCACATCAGTGAGGGGGTTTGACCACCTGAGAGAATCCCTTAATGAATCTCCAGTAATAATTGGCAAACCCCCAAAAACGCTGAAGACCTTTAATATCCCTGGATTGTACCCAATCTACAATAGCCTGTACCTTTCTAGGGTCCATACAAAACCCCTCAGCAGACAAAATGAAACACAGAAAGGACAGTTCCTGAACAAAAAATGAACATTTTTCGGGTTTAGCAAAGAGAGAGTTCTCCTGAAGCCTCTGGAGAACCGCACGAAGATGACCCATGTGAGCCTCTTTATCAGTAGAGTACACAAGGATATGATCAAAATAGACCACCATAAAGCACCCAATAAAATCAGAAAAAACATGGTTAATAAAGTTCTGGAAAACCGCTGGTGCATTAGTAAGACCAAAAGGCATAACCAAATTCTCAAACAACCCCTAAGAGGTGAGAAATGCAGTTTTCCACTCATCCCCCTCCTGCATATGGATCAGATTGTATGCTCCCCTGAGGTCCAACTTAGAAAACCACTTGGCCCCAGACAATTGATTGCATAAATCAGGAATAAGTGGAAGAGGGTAAGGGCCCCATCTCACATAGCGACACACCAGCGATCCCGACAACGATCATGATCGCTGGTGTCTTGCTACATGATCGCTGCTGAGCTTCCAAACAGGCAGCTCAGGCAGCGATCAGGACAGCGACACTGCGGGTAACGTCGCCTAGTTACCCGCAGTGTACGTTGGATACCAGCGCGCTGATGCAGGGAGCTGGTAACCAAGGTACACTTCGGGTTTCCAGGCGCTGCACGGTGCCTGGAAACCAGATGTGTACCTTGGTTACCAGCTCCCCTGCAGCAGCGCCCTCTTATCCAATGTACACATCGGGTTTCCAGGCACAGCCCCGCGCCTGGCAACCCGAAGTGTACCTTGGTTACCAGCTGATCGCTGGTCTCCTGCCTGCCACATGCAGCGATGCGTGCTGGCCAGCGGGAGACCAGCGATCAAAAAAAAGTCCAGGCATTTCTGACACAACCAGCGATTCACAGCAGGGGCCTAATCGCTGGTACGTAACAGACATAGCGAGATCGCTGCTGAGATCGCTGTTTAGCAGCGATCTCGCTAGCGATCTCGCTATGTGAGACGGGGCCTTAAGTGTTCCTCACCGCAATTTTATTTAATTCTCGAAAATCAAGGCATGGGCGTAACCACCATCCTTTTTTTTTTACAAAAAGGAACCCAGTCGCCACAGGAGAAACAGAGGGATGAATGTGACCTTTACGAAGGCTTTCAAAGATTTACTCCTTCATAGCGGCCCGCTCTGGGCTGGAAAGATTGTACAAACGGGCTTTGGCAATTTGGCCCCTGGAACAAGGTTTACACTACAATCAAATGGGCGGTGTGGTGGTAGGACCTCAGCCTCTTTTTCAGAGAATACATCCTCAAAATTCTTCAGGTACTCCGGAATACCCTCCAGACTGACGGATGACTCAGACACAGTAATAGGGCAACCCTCAGAACAATTGGGAACGCATTTCACAATACCCTGAGACTCCCAGTCAATGACCGGGTTGTGTAGTTCTAACCAGGGAAACCCCAACACCAGACCCGCAGGAAGATTGTCCAGGACAAAACATGAAATGCGTTCCTGATGTAAGGACTTCACCTTAAGGATAAATTCCTTGGAGACTAATTTAGCATCTTAGGGATTTTCCAACCTAACCAACATCTGGCCACCAGATCCGAGTCAGTCAAATTCAAGGACGACCCCCAGTCCACAAAGGCTGAAGTGGGAGTAAAGCAGTTCTCAACACCAAGTTCCACTTCCAACAGTAACTTAACAAATGAGGAAAGAGGTACCTGAGAGTCTAGGCAACCTCCTCGGTAATTACCCAGACTTAGGCATTTCCTGACTCCTTGGGAGTCATATATGACTTTGAAACGAGTAGAATAAACCACCAATAATTTTTAACCCTACTTTGCATCCCAAATTGTCTGGCAGCGTGGATATAGTCCACAATTTTCCTTGATGATAAAATGAGAGACAAGACAGTTCTGAATCCAAGCCGAGTCAAGCACCGAGGGGTCAATGCACGGAGGGTAAGTACTTAGTCGGGGTGGGATATCGGGTTAGGACAGATACAGGAATACAGCACAGTGAAGAGGACGAATCAGGGTGTAACGGGGTCAGTCGATCTAGCCAGAGGCAGGAACTATAACTGACAAAGTCCGCCAGCAGCGGCTGGGAGAAATAGCCGAACAGACACAAAGAGAGGCAGAGAAAGTTAACCCACACATGATCAGGCTGGGAAAAGATAACAGGTGGCAAAACCCGACCTGGATCATGACAGTAAGCTCTTATGGTCAGTGGGATTCTCTCTCTCCTGTAGTGTGTAAGGTCCTATGGTCAGTGGGGTCTTCTCTCTCTCCTGTAGAGTGTAAGCTCTTATGGTCAGCGAGATCGTCCCTCTCTCCTGTAGAGTGTAAGCTCTTATGGTCAGAGGGGTCCTCTTTCTTTCTCCTGTAAAGTGTAAGCTCTTATGGTCAGAGGCGTCCTCTCTCTCTTTCTCCTGTAGAGTGTAAGCTCTTATGGTCAATGGGGTCCTCTCTCTCTCTCCTGTAGAGTGTAAGCTCTTATGGTCAGTGAGGTCCTTTCTCTTCTGTAGAGTGTAAGCTCTTATGGTCAGTGGGGTCCTCTCCCTCCTGTAAAGTGTAAGCTCTTATGGTCAGTGGGGTCCTCTCTCTCTCCTGTAGAGTGTAAGCTTTATGGTCAGTGGGGTCCTCTCTCTCTCCTGTAGAGTCAGCGTGATCATTTTTGGTCAATATTAAATTACAATGTTTAACATTTTTATTTTTGCATTTGCGAGCGAGCATTCATGTCAAATTTAGCACCAGACTGTATCTAGGGGAGACGCTTAGAGCAATGGGATTTTCTTAAATACTGTATCTTCAAAAAAATCTTTCGTATACAGTGTTATCTGTACTATAATGATTTTGTCAACAAAATAGTTAATTTTCAACATACAAAATCCTCACTGTCCTTCCAGCCCTTTTGTTTCAAGAGTAAGATACTGTACAAGGGAGTCAGTCTTATCTTCAGACTTATTTACCGGACCCACCATAAAACAATTTGGCATCCTTGGACTCCTCCACAATGATGACCTGTATGCTCAGAGAAGCTCTGTGGTACACTTCCAGTTAGTTGAAGGGAGACTTTGCACCATTATTACTGGGGGTATAACTTTGGAATGGTGGGGCACAGAAGAAAAAGAAAAATTGTTCCAGAATAAGAGGTGAAGCGGCAATTGGATGAGATACTCAGTTTAATAAAAAAAAATCCAGGGAAGAATACTCCATTAGTTCTAGAGTAGTTAAAACAGGTTTGGGACGTTCCTTACCTCATCTCCTTATTATTATTGTTAGGTAAATCCTAACAATGATGACTATGTTTACCAGAAAAGACAGGAACTGGAAACAAGGGGGACAAATATCAACATATAGGAACATGCAAATTATTGAGATCAAGATTGAGTTGAAAAAGGTTGGTTGGAGCTGATAGAAATGACCTTCTGGTCCAATACACCCTGCAGGTCCTAAAAAACTCTGCAGGAGAATACTAGATGATCTGGATCGCTTTGAACATTTGCTTATTCTGGAAACCACTTAATGGTATCAGGAGCAGTGACTTTCCGCCCTGCGGCTCTAAGAGGACTATCACTGGGATGAAGCTCTATCACTGAGGTCACGGAGGACATGGAGAAGTTCTGTGGTACATGCCCAGTTAGTTGAAGGGAAAATTTGCAATATTATTAACGGGGAAATAACTTTGGAACAGAGGGGCACAGAAGAAAAACAAATATTGTCCCTGAATCAGTGGAGCTTCACCAATTGGACAAAAAATCCTCTATTAGAACTAAAGTTGTAAAACAGTTTTGGGACATTCCTTAGCTCACCTCCTTACTATTATTACGTAAAACCTCTAGATTGTTCTGGGATGGCTTATGTTTACCAGAAAAACATGTGAACTGGAATAATACAGGGGACAAAAATCAGCATATAGGAACATGCAAATTATTTAGATAAAGTTGAGTTGTAAAAGGTTGGTTGGAGCAGCTAGGGATGACCTCAGGTCCTAAAAAACTCTGTAGAAGGACACTGGGAAGATTTGGATCACTTTGATCATTTGCTTCTCCTAGAAAACAGTTAATGGTGTCAAGAGTAGTGACTTTCTGCCCAGCGGTCTAAGACAACTATCACTGGGAAAAGCCCTGTGGATAAACTGGGAGAAGGTCGCTGAGGACAGATACGTCTACCATGCCCACTGGACCTCAATGGAGTAACTGAGCACAAGAAGGGTTAGAAACAGGCTGCTGCTCTCTGGGGGTGGACATGTAGACAGAGTTAAGGAGGGCAGGTCCAGGATTAACAAAAATAAGAGGTCCTAGGCCACAGGGTCCCATCATTGCAGGAGCAGAGACGACTGCAGAGACTTGTCGCCGCTAGGACTTTGGAGAGGTGCTGCATGAGTTTAGATTGCTGCTAACCCCACTGCAAGTAGATCATAAATAGGTGTTTTTCTAAGTAGATGGACCTAGCGTTAAAGGGGAAGGACTTAATTGCCTATGATTTTTTTATGATAATAAGCCCCCAGGTGGAATAAAGGTAGGACTAAGGCTAAATTTAGGTTGGAGTATGAAGCACCATGCAGACAGCTGGCCCTTAGAAAGGACTCAGACCTGACATCAGATGAGGAGGCTAGCTGAGCCCAGACAGAAGTCAGGAGTCAGGACAGCTATCCTATGCTGTATGGTGTATGAGGCCTCCAGCTGCAACCGCTTATCAGCCATATTCCAAAGAAGGCAGCTGGAAGGAGAGCGCTCAAGGAATACATGGGGCATGGATACCACCAGATACATGGGCAGCGACCGGGCAGAAATTGGGCACTTTCAATTAGGTGCTTATACCTGGCTCCTACAGTCACAACTTCACTAAATATGTATCTCATATTTCAGGTCAGGTTATTAGGATATGTTCGGATAAAAATGTCTTTTTGGCTTGTATACCGTCCTCTTAGAACATATTTTTGACTTGAACACTGTCCTCGTGGAAAGTATTATTGGCTTGTATACTGTACTCGTAGAACGTATTTTTGGCTTGTATACCGTCTTTGTGGAACATATTTTTGTCTTCTATATCGTCCTTGTGGAACATATTAATGGCTTGTCTACCATCCTTGTGGAACGTCTTTTTGGCTTGTATATTGTCCTCATGGAACATCTTTTTGACTTGTATACTGTCCTTGTGGAATGTCTTTTTGACTTGTATTCCGTCCACGTGCAACATCTTTTTGGCTTCTATACTGTCCCCGTGGAACGTATTTTTGGCTTGTATACTGTCCTCGTGGAATGTCTTTTGTCTTCTATATCGTCTTTCTGGAACGTATTTTTGGCTTCTATACCGTCCTTGTGGAACATATTTTTGTCTTCTATATCGTCCTTCTGGAACGTATTTTTGGCTTGTATACCGTCCTCGTGGAACTTATTTTTATCTTCTATATCGTCCTTCTGGAACGTATTTTTGGCTTGTATACCGTCCTTGTGGAACGTATTTTTGGCTTGTATACCGTCCTTGTGGAACTTATTTTTGGCTCGTATACAGTCCTCGTGGAACGTATTTTTGCCTTCTATATTGACCTTGTGGTACATATTTTTGGCTTGTCTACCATCCTTGCGGAACGTCTTTTTGGCTTGTATATCGTCCTCGTGTAACATCTTTTTGGCTTGTATACAGTCCTCGTGGAATGTTTTTTTGGCTTGTATACCATCCTCGTGGAATGTATTTTTGGCTTGTATATCGTCCTCGTGGAATGTATTTTTGGCTTGTATACCATCCTCGTGGAATATATTTTTGGCTTGTATACTGTCCTCGTGGAACGTCTTTTTGGCTTGTATACCGTCCTCTTGGAACACATTTTTAGCTTGTATATCATCATCGTGGAACATATTATTGGCTTGTATACCATCTTTGCGGAGTGTATTTTTGGCTTGCTCTAGTTTTTTAATTCGTACGCCAGTCCATATGGACTATAAATACAGAGGACCATGTGAAAAAATTGCAGCATGCTCCAGCTTGGTCTGATTTACAGTCAGGGTGGATGGGCACACAGAGGTGCATAGAGCCAGTAGAGTCTGAAATGTACAGACTTGAATGGTCCTAATTTTCAGCAGTTTAAACATTGCATAAAAGTATTTTCACACTTTGCATTTTTCCAATGATTTTTTGCGTAATTTTGAAACACAGGAAAAAAATTGCCGCATTCTACAGTACCAATAAAGTAAACGAGATTTCTGAAAGCTCATGCAAACGCTGCTTGATTTTTCCTTGCAGATTTGAAACAGTATCCAATATGCCACATGTCAGTTTCTTCATTGTTAGTTGTTTGCTTTTGTTTTTTAAGGGGAGTGAGGATCATCCCATTTCCAAAAGTGCTCAGTGTCCTGGGGAGGAGTTCGGGCAGCATATAAATGAGGCAGAATCAGCAGTAGATCACATCACACAAGGAGTCATCATGATCCAGATCCTCGGTGTATTACTGCTGAGCATTGGAGCTGCCACTGCTGCAGGTAACCTCTGTGCAATTATTAGAACTGGAGATGTCACCTATGCAGAAACAGCTCGTTATTTCTTCCTGGTATTGATATAGAAGGGTTAATATTTTATAGCTTTTAGTATTAACTAGTCTCATAGTCTTATATTTTATTTAATTTTTTTTTTCTTCAGGTTTCATATTTGGGCTAATATTTTCCTATCCTATGTCGGATGCTTTGAGAAAGCTATGTGTTATGGGTCCTTTTAATTAAAAATAGGGAATTTTTAATTGAAGTAGTGTACATTACAAAAGTAGTTATTTTTTAACATTAAATCATTATATATTGAGTATTGATTTCACTTAAATTTTTCTGACAAACCCTTTAAGTATTTTCTGTTGTACAGGACCTTGCCGCTCAGAGTCAGGGGTATAACTATAGGAGTTGTAGAGGTTGTAATTATGTAGGAGCTTATAGTTCCCCTGTGCTCAGAGAAAACTAAGAAATGGAGCACGGATCTATTGTAGGAAGGTGCACAGGCTCCTTCTTTATGGAAATCATGGAGCCCCATTGATAGAAGATGAAAAGAAAAAAGTTGCAGCTAAACTTTAACCTACAATTTTTATATCTGAATGTCATTCGCTGAGAGACTGGTAACTGCATAAATAACAATTCCATCCTGTAACATTATCTTAGCCATCGTCATGATACTTGCTTTTCTGGGTCTCTCTCATTGCTTTTTCTCCGCAGACCGTCTATGTATTGTGATCGAGGGGTGGCTGAAGCAGGTGGATGCCGGTGCCGGTCAGGTTTATGGTGTGAATGATAATGATGACATCTACCAATGGCTGGGCCATGGGTGGAAAAATATTCCTGGAAAGCTGATGCACGTGACGGTCGGTCCTGCCGGTGTCTGGGGAGTCAACAAGATGCAGGATATCTACAAATTCCAAAATAACAACTGGGTGCAGGTATCAGGTAAGAAGTCACCTCATGTCTCATGTGCCTTCTCTCAGTACTTTCTAATCATGCACAAGATTAAACATCAGGGCTCTGTCATTACCTTTCCTCTCAACTTTTAAAAACAAGAAAGAATGACATATACAATGGTACACTTAGCGTACCATGGCAATTTCCCCCTGTGCACACACAGTCCTGTTAGATCAATACCGTGCACACACAGCTCTGCTACATCAGTACACCCTCTATGCACACACAGCCCTGCTACTTCAATACAACCCCATGCACACACAGCTCTGCTGCATCAATAAACCCCTAATGCACACACAGCCCTGCTATATTAATACACTCCTCATGCACCCACAGCCCTGCTACATCAATACACCCCCCCATGCACACACAGCTCTGCTATTTCAATACATTCCTCATGCACACACAGCTGTGCTTGCTACATCAACATAACCCCATGTACACAGTCTTGCTACATCAATACCCCCATGCACACACAGCTCTGCTATATCAATACACCCCTATGCACACACAGCCCTGCTACATCAATACATCCCCAATACACACACAGTTCTGCTACATCAATCCCTCCCGTGCACACATTGCCCTGCTACATCAACATATCCTCCATGCACACACGGCCCAGCTACATCAATCCCTCCCATGCACACACAGCCCTGCTACATCAACACATCCTCCATGCACACACGGCCCAGCTACATCAATACAACCCACATGTACAGATGACTGTGCTAAATGAATTAATGGAATCACACACTGACACACACTTTATTTGTGTCTTGCTCCTTTTCCCTTTTTTTCACTGTCATTCAGGTGACCAGAGACTGTCACCTGACTTAAAGGTCTATGGATGTCACTGGTCTCTGGTCACGTGACAGGCAGTGAAGAAAATGGAGAAGGAGCAGGACGCAAGTAATGTCTGTGAGTATTTATTGATGTAGCAGAGCTGTACAAAGGCTGATTGGGGAGGAAGGACCTTTTGGCTTTTCCTCCATTTTTCTGTTTAGCTGCATCGGTAACCTTAGGACACAGACAAAGCTGCTGTTGGGACACATCCACGAAACACAACACTAGAGCTTTTGGGTAAAGAACAGCTACAGCTTTATTACAATAATCAATAATTAAAATATCCATTAACTTAATTCATTAGCATTGCATACTAACATGCAATAAATCTGTGGAATGTACCGACCAATGGCTACATCTATTTAAAATTAACATGTCAATTATGGGTCATAGTGTCAGTGTCAATGTAAAAAGAGGTCAACCCTCAAGACGATAGACTAGATTTAACATACGCAGGGGCTCCTTAGCCTATAGCCACTGGTAGAAACAGTCACAGGTGGGGGTTTGCTGGTCTAATGGAACCTGTAGAGACTCTAAGCCCCCAGAGTTGCACACCAAAATTATTGGTCGGATAGGTGACAAAGTAGCCATCCAAGATGGATGAGCAGATGCCACACTAGAGGAGTCTGTAAGCTGATGCCTGAGTGTGAACAGGAGTGACAGCCCAAAAGACAGTGAATATAGTACCTGGGTGTGAAGAGCTGTAAATGTGGAGAATAATTTGCAAGAGTGTGCAAAGTTTAAGACATTGCTTATTAGAGAATTGACTGTGAGAAGTAGAATGTGTGAACTGTGTCAGAGTGAAGGAGTTGTTGAAGAGATTGCCAGCAGACAATGACAAGTGTCCACAAATTTTTGCAATCATCAGCCCACAAACCCTTGATCTCCACATTATCCAAACTAACAAAAATCATTAAAACAGTTTAACATGGTTTAAAAATTATAAACTAAATCATACTCACTTTACGAGACCCATTGATGCTCCCGGTTTGATGCTTTCTGGTCAATCACTGGTCGGTGTAGTTCTTTTGCAATATAGCTGTGAAACCTCTGAAGACAGACAGTGGTTGGCTGCAGCAGTTACATGTCTGTGTCAGTACAATGTACATTAATGCTACAGTGACCGTAGTGGGGCTGAGGGGAAGGGAAGCACCAGGGGTTCAGGTGAATATAGCTTCATTTGTTATTTTAGCATTTTCAAATCTGTTTTCAACAATATTTCTTTGTTTGAGAAAACCCTTTAATTTTTCTCTACCATTTACTTTTATAGGACGTCTGAAACAGATAGATGCAGGTGGGAATAAATTCCTGTCCGGAGCCAATGGATTGGATGATATCTACTGTGCGAACAGGGATCAAACCATTTCAAACTCGGCAAATGTAGCCTATAACAACATAGAAGGGCGTCTGAAGTATTACACCTGTGGTCCCTGGGGATGTTGGGGTGTAAACGCCAACGATGATATATTTTACCGCTATGATGTGACGCCCACAGCCTGCCAAGGAAGTCGGTGGCAGCAAATAGACGGCAAATTGGCCATGGTGGAGGTCGGCAACGATGGATCTGTGTACGGCGTGAACTCCCAGGGACAAGTGTATAAAAGGTATCAGCTTTACAGATATTGGATATCACTTGTAATTTCTAACAATACTTTTTATACTTTTAAGATATAAAATCTATATGCAGTGAGCTGCACTAATGGTGACCAGCAGCATCACATAGTTATCACATGGCTCTAATAATCATTATGCCACCATTATAGATGTGAGTAACCGCTCCTCTCTATTTCAGAGAAGGGATCTCTGCTGGAAATCCCATCGGAACCTCATGGACCCAATTGAATTTTTATGACACTTTCAAACATGTATCTTATGATCGGGGAAACTTGTGGCTGATCACCGAGAAAGGAGTCATCTATAAGTGCAAAGTCAACGGCTCCACTGACCCAAACTGCTATTAGATCCTACAAGAACACTTGTTGTGTTTGGTTCATAGGAAAAACAAAAATAAAATTGCTTCATTCTGCACTATGTTCTTTGCATTAAATAAACTCTTGCTTTCAAATCATTTTGCAACTAACTCCTTTAATGAAGCTCACCAATGATCTAATCCGTAGATGGGCAAATACTTCTGCATGAGGTGTGTATTGCTGTAGCAGAGCTGTGTGCATGAAGAGTGTATTGATATAGCAGGGCTGTGTGTGCATGTGGGGTTTATTGAGGTAGCACAGCTGTGTGTGAATGAGGTTGTATTGATGTAGCAGAGCTGTGTGAACATAAGGAGTGTCTGATATAGCAGGGCTGTGTGTGCATGGGGGTTTATTGATGTAGCAGAGCTGTGTGTGCATGGGGGTTGTATTGATGTAGCAGGGCTATGTTTACCTGGGGATGTATTAATATAGCATGGCTGTGTGTGCGTCTACGTCCAACAAGAAGTAAAAGAAATGACCTGCAGTATCCCCCCTGTGCTGGCTAATAATGCCCACATAATGTCACACCCAGAGCCAGTCAATGATGCCATGACTAGAGTATTGCAGTTGTGCTTCAATATCCTGCACCTTTCACATTTCTTGGACTTTGATATTTCGCACCTCAAATCAAAATACAGGACATTGTGTAAAAGTGCAGGACTTGCTGGATGGTCACTGGACCAGGACAGCGGTCCGAGAAGCCGAGCAAGAAACACCAGAAAACACAGAGCCAGATATGTTAGCTGCATACACAAACAACTGAAAATGTATAGATAGATCAAGACTAGCAGCAGCATTTATAGTGTGAATAGCACCAGAGAAGAGTTTGTTATGCTTATAGTAGATGAAGGATTAACTGCACGCCTGAGCCTGGAAGTAAAAGCAGATTTACGAAAACAAGGAGTTTGCAGAGATTATTGCCAGCTGTTGATCTGGTTTGTGACAGAAACTCTAAGGCACATGATAATTGGATACAAAGCTTATAGAATACTCAGACACACATGAGGAGTCTGATTGGGTCTTACAGGGCCTTGGGTGTTGATGTGTGTAGCCCAGCTGCGCTTGGTGCCACATGTTACCCTGGAGGATGCATGAAAGGTAAACCACAAATCACCCAATATTCATTCACACTTCACATTTCCCTGGTGCCACCAGAGGGAGCACTTGGAGAGTACGCAGGTATATAAGGGTGTGGAGAGACAGAGCAGTAGACAGAGCCAGATTGGATCTAGCCAGTGTGTCAGATCTGAGTTGGAGATTAGATCTGGGGATCAGATTAGCCTGAGAGCTGAAGAGATCAGTCAGATTGAGAGAGACTTATTTGAAAGCCTGAGGACTTTGGCATTCACACTCAACTTACATCGTGGAGTCCAGTAGTAGTGGGACGGATTGCCACTTAGTCTGGTCAAAGTTGAGTCGACTGAGAGAACCTTCAGTGAGCGTTTCAGTGAGTAAGCGTACCGACGCTTGGAGAGCGGTGAAGATAAAGGAAGCTGACACCTACTGCTAGTTGTGCTTATGTTAAAGGTGTGAGTAGGACGAAAGGCAAGTGGAAGAAGAAAGAGAGAGTGACTGAGGTTGAACAGCATTGATAGCTTACCTCCACTCTGCACCACCGGATACCGGGTCCGAGCTTGCTAGCATCTTCACGACTAGTAGGAGAAACCGGAGACCCTGCTGGACTATAGTCGCAGGGGCCCAACAGTGCTGATACGTAACCGGGGTCAGGAAGAACAGGAGTCTGGCAGGTACCGCCACAGAGACTTAGTTCTGTCCAAAAGAAGGCTCCACCACAAGGTCAGCCGGGCGTAGCTGAGAAGACAGAGTTAGGCTTTGTTTTATACAAGTCAGAAACTCACACACATAAAGAAGTAAGGAGGCCCTACACTTACTCAGTGGATTACTGGACGTGCATCCTCCACCCTGACAGCTTCCCAGGACGTGCCTGCAACTTCATCATCAGTAAAGGTACAGAAAGAGACTTTCTTGTGTGTGTTTGCCTTATTGCTCCTGCACCCCTACACCGCCATATACCCTGAGGGATCAGTCTTGCCTGTGGGAGACTTAACACCTTGCTGCCCAGTAACAACCCCTCAGAGGATCAACCCTGCAGCGCTGGTCGCCCTGACCAGGAACCACAGGTGGCATCACGAACTTTTCTACAAACCTATAATCCCCTGTAAGGCTAAGTGCACACGATCAGGAATAATTGCGTTTTTTTCGTGGTTTTTCCGCGGTTTTCCGCGGTAAAAACGCGATAAAAACGCAAGCATTAAGCATCCTATACATGTTAATTGATTCCGCATGTTTTGGCCACATGTTGCGTTTTTTTCCGCGAAAAAAACGCTTTGCGGAAAAAATAGCAACATGTTCATTAATTTTGCGGAATGTAAGCGGTTCATGTGCGGTGGTACCCAGGGTCTGGAGGAGAGGAGACTCTCCTCCAGGCCCTGGGTACCATATCCCTGGTAAAACAATAATTAAAATAAAAAATAATGATATTCTCACCTTCCGGCGGCCCCCGCAGCCTTCCCGCGGCCCCCGCAGCCTTCCCGCCTTCAGCGACGCTCCCGGCAACTTCCGGTCCCAAGAGTCCTTTGCAAGAATCACCCAGATGGCATAGCGGTCTCGCGAGATGCTACGTCATCGGTGTGATTTGCCGCAAAGCATCCTTGGGACCGGAGTTGCCGGGAGCGTCGCTGAAGGCGGGAAGGCTGCGGGGCCGCCGGAAGGTGAGAATATCATTATTTATTATTTTTACATTAGATCTTTTTACTATTGATGCGACATAGGCGGCATCAATAGTAAAAAGTTGGTCACACTTGTCAAACACTATGTTTGACTCGTGTGACCAACCTGTCAATCAGTTTTCCAAGCGATGCTACAGATCGCTAGGAAAACGCTAGCATTCTGCAAGCTAATTACGCTTGCAAAACGCTATTATTCTGGCGGGAATCAGCACACAAAAAACGTGCGTATTTCCTGCGGGAGAAGTGCGGGATTGCCGCGGAAATTTCCGCGGCAATTCCGCAACGTGTGAACTTAGCCTAAATATCCCCTTTTTAGTGAGCGCCCAGGGCAACGGACCGAGCCGTGCTACCCGTGACATCCCCCATTGAAGTGAACGGGCTCGGTGCCGAGTACCCCACAGGCCCTGGCTATGTGCGACTCAGATGCCACTGAGGTTTGCGAAGCAACAAGTGAAGACCATGGCACAGGGCATTTACCATAGAAGAAGGGATCAGGGTCTGGCCCTAGAGCTGAGACAGACAAATAACACTTGCATGTATGAATTCAGTCCATGCCTGCATACAAAACACTGCAAACCACTCTCCTCAATGTACCTTCCCTTGATTACCAGATCCTGTTAAGGCTTTTTTCACATTTGCGTATCTGTGCGCAGAGTTTGATCAGCATAGATCCACATGCGTCATGCGTCTTTAACATGGTGTACGCAGGGACATGCGTTTGCGTACACATTCGTCGTTTCGCAGTGTGCGACGGTGTCCGGCGAACGCAACATGTTGCATTTTTTGAAGCATCAAAAATCCGTCAAATATGCTCAGTCATGCGCAAGCAAATGAGTGCGTCAAAACAAGGCATTACTGTCTATGGGAACGCATTGGTACGCAAGGACATGCGCATGGATGCGTTCGATGCACATGTGGACTTCAGACTGCGCGTGTCCAGTAACTGATTACAGCACCTGGAAATATCGATCGCATTCGCATAAACAATGCAAAAGCATGCAAAAACACATGCAAACGCAGTGTTTTTTTGGCGTCAAGTGTAAGATGATGCGGATAAAAAACGCTGCGTAAACATGCGTTTTACATGCGTTTGCGCATGCGGATAATACTTTGCGGACTCAAACGCTAATGTGAACCTAGCCTTAGCCAATAAAAAACTGCACCCCCCTCCAGAAATTCGCTCTGAAAAGCCAATTGACACCCAGCAGAGATTTTTTGAGGCCCAGCATCATGACTTGCATACAATCGTACATCTCTTTAATGGTAAAGCTTCGGGGTCAAACAATACTCTCATTGTCCAGCTTCCAGCATCCTCTCTGTTAGCGATGTAGATTTTCTGGTCTTGCAAAGGTTAATAGTCACATTCAGACTGCTCTCCTGATCTATTTGTGTCACACTGTTAATGCCCTCTTTCATTTAAATTAAGATCTGGAGACAGATTCTCAATGCGATCTATGCCCCACCACAGATCTTGCAAAAGAATGGGGAGACAAAAAAGCGCAATAGGGTCTTATCCACGTAACAAAGAAGAGAATATATCAAGAGATTTACTCGCCTGGTTAGGATGAGATAAGAGCATATAAACTGGTGGCTGCTGCAGATCCACGGGTGGTATTCATCACGTGAAATTTCCTGAAGAAGGGGGCATGAGACCCCTGAAACGCGTTGAATAAAGCCACTGTGAATCTATGACAATCTCCTGGAGTTTATCGTTGCGGCAGTGCGGAGTCTAACTGCAAATTTCCTGTGAATATTTGACCTCCATAGATCTTAACAGCTCATTTGCATATTGAGAAAAATGTGGATTTCTCTGAAATAAGACATCAGATCACAGCTATCAAGGTATCATTTTATTCAGCTCCCTATTACCTACATGCCCACATAGATGGCTTAGGAGGGTTGATCCTACAGATAAATTCCCTTTAATTCTGCCTGCAGCTGCCACTAGAGGGAGCTTTCTGCATAGTGACTTACAATGATCACATTGAATTTATTTGCAGTGGGCTCCTCCTAGTGATGACAGAAATATTTTTTGCTTTTAACACTATCAGATTTCTGCTAACAACAAAATAACTGATAGGTAACCCTACATTGTTCCTGTAGCCGCCAGAAGGTTTTGCATTATCCCTTCAGCCACCACTAGGGGTAGCTCATCTTCCATTGAGTTCAGTGTCCGGGGTTTAAATCCGTATATAATGAGCTTCATCTAGTGGTGGCTGTAAGCAATCAGAAACGTATTTCTATAGGAAGGAGCGGATTTATAGCTCTATGTGTCTAATAGAAGCAGCAACAACTACGATACAAGATTATGCTGGACACAAACCCCTCTAGATGTACAAATGTAAAGAAAATAGAATACTGAAAATATACTAATAATAAAAAAAAAAAAACAACATTACCCTCTTCCTCCATAAAAGAAATCCACCACTGTGTCCGATGGTTCTGTCTTTTTAGGTCGTCAATAGTCCTCTGAAACTCATCCAGGGCCTGCTGCTGCGTTGAACTCAATGTGGTATCCTGATGTGTGGCCCAGCTGCGCTTGGTGACATGTTCCCTGGAGTATGCACAGAAAGGTAATGCAGAAACACCTGATATTCATTCACACTCCACACTTCCCTATAGTGCCACTAGAGGGAGCCTTAGAATATATAAGGGTGTGGGAGACGGAGGAAGAAAGACAAGCTGTTACCTCAGAACAGGCTGATTGTTAGTTCCCTATGAACGTGGAAAGTGACTCTCGGAGTGAGCGTGAAATCAGTCTGACGGAAGGTCCTGATAGCTACTCTGGACAGAGCCTATGAAGTAGCAGAAGGAAGGGAACTACAGTTATTTGTAACAACGAGTCGACTGAGGAACGGTCAGTGAGCTGTGGATAGAAGGAAGCTGACGACTACACCTACTGTTGCCTGTGCTTATGTTAAGGGCGTGAGTAGGGCGACAGGCGAGTGGTAAAGAAGAAGAAAGAGTGACTGAGGAGAAATAGCAACGATAGCTGACCTCCACTCTGCCCAACCGGACACCGGGTCCGAGCTTGCTAGTTCCTTCACGGCTAGTGGGAGAAATCGGGGACCCTGCTGGACTTCAGGTCGCAGAGGGGGCCCTTCAGTGCTGATACGTAACCGGGGTCAGGAAGAACAGAGGTCAGGCCTGATCAGCCACATAGACTTAGTTCTGTCCAAAAGAAGGCTCCACCACAATGTTGGCCGGGCGTAGCTGTTTTACATGGAGTTAAACTTGGCTTCATGCAGGTTAGAAACTCACACACATTAAGAAGTAAGGAGGCCTTAAACCTACTCAGTGATTACTGGATGTGCATCCTCCACCCTGAGCAGCTTCCCGGGACATACCTGCAAATACCACCAGTAAAGGTATGGAAAGAGACTGACTTGTGTGTGTCTGCCTTATTGCCTGCACCCTGCACCGCCATATACCTTGAGGGATCCAGTCTCGCCTGTGGGAGACTTAACACCTTGCTGCCCAATAACATCCCCTCAAAGGATTCACCCTGCAGCGCTGGTCACTCTGATCAGAGACCACAGGTGGCGTCACGAACAATTCCTACAATCCCCTGTAAATATCCCCCTTTTTGTGAGCGCCCAGGGCAACGGACCGAGCTGCGCTACCCATCACCTCTCCCCCATTGAAGTGAACGGGCTCGGTGCCGAGTACCCCACAAGCCCTGGTACGTGCGACTCACTAATATCCGATCTACTTCTGCTGAGGGAAGCAGTTGTCGTGTGGCAGTAGATTTGTTTCAGTGTGCCAGAATTACCCTGGGCCCTGTGAGATAGGAGCTGTAATACATTGTATATATGTACACTGAGGACTGATAAATGTGCGTTGCATTGTACGTGTACTTTGCTGCCATCTACTGGTCAATGAATGCATATGAAAGCTAGGTGTTGAATCTCCTTACAGCATACTACCACAGAACCTAGTGATGAGTGAGTGTGCTCGCCACTGCTAGAAACTCGATGGCTCATCAAGGTATTCGAGTACACTCGTTACTCGATCGAGTATTGTGAGTGCTTGAGCGCCATGCTGGTAACCCCCATCCTGCATGTTTTGCGCCTGTTGGAGAGCCAATACACATGCGGGTATGCCGAGAATTGCAGGCCCTTGTTCCATCAGGATTTCCTCCACCTTCAACACCAGTTCCTGTACCTCCTCCATCTCCGAACTGTCATCTTGGAGCACGTTGTCCATATCAGTTGCAAGCTGGAAGGACTGCATTGGTGAAGCGGCAACAAGCTCTGCTGAAACTAGTTTGTTTAGGTGACAAACCACACATCGCCGATGGGTTGTGGAAAGGTATAACAGACCAGGCAGATCTGTGGCTCTCACGGCTAAACCTACATCCAGGAATACACTGTGTTCCAAATTATTATGCAAATATTTTCTCAGATTTTCCCAAATTACCTATATGAATTGCAGTCATTGTAATTTTCCAGTCAAATAACTATTAGAGTACAATTGAAAGGTTTTTGTACAAACTGCCTATGATAACAGTATATTTTTAATAAAATAAAACACTCAAACTGTACTCAAAATGCTTGTTCCAAATTATTATGCACAGCAGAGTTTTCAACCTTTTCATTTTAATAAGGAACAAAAAAATGTTCATTTTTGAAATTATAAGCATTAGCAGGTTATTACAAACTGAAATCAAACAGTTTTCAACTCAAAACTTTATTCTAGGTGATGTTACATTTGCACATAGGACCCCTTGTTCGAAAGGAGCTTCTGAACTCTCTCGTCCATTGAATTTGTCAGGTTTTGGATGGTTTCTGCTTCAATTGTTTTGCATGAGGACAGAATACCCTCCCAGAGCTGTTGCTTAGATGTGAACTGCCTTCCACCATCGTAGACACTCCTTTTGATGAAGCTCCAGAGGTTCTCAATGGGGTTGAGGTCAGGGGAGCATGGGGGCCACACCATAAGTTTGTCCCCTTTTATGCCCATAGCAGCCAGAGATGCAGATGTGTTATGTGCAGCATGAGACGGTGCATTATCATGCATGAAAATGATCTTGCTGCGGACTGCACGGTTCTTCTTCTTGAACCATGGCAGGAAGTGCTGTTTGAGAAACTCAATATACACTATGGAGTTCATCTTTACCCCTTCAGGGATCCTAAAGGGGCCGACAATCTCTCTCCCCATGATTCCAGCCCAAAACATTACTCCACCTCCTCCTTGTGGCGCCGTAGCCGTGTTTGCATGGGGTGTCCATCAACCAGCCATCCTCCACTCCATCCATCTGGACCATCGAGCGTTGCACGGCACTCATCGGTGCACAAAACAGTTTTGAAGTCAGTCTTCATGTATTGTTTGGCCCATTGGAGCCGTTTCTGCTTGTGTGCAGTAGATAGAGGAGGTCGAAAGGATGGCTTACACACAGCTGAAACCTCTGAAGGACCCTGCATCTTGTTGTTCGGGGGACGTTGGAGGCACCAGCAGCTTTAAAAACTTGTCTGCTGCTATGACAAGGCTTTTATGCCGCTGCTCTTTCAACCTGATGTAATTGCCTGTAGGAAAGAGTCCTCAATTTTCCCTTATCAGCACGCACACGTGTGTACTGTGAATCAGCTACATACTTCTTGATTGTGCGATGATCACGATGAAGTGTCTTGGCAATGTTGATTGTAGTCATGCCAATGTGGAGCCCAGCTGCGCTCGGTTTCACAAATCCAGAAGGGTGCATGAAGGATTGTACCACTAGAGGTCTCACTATGCATACACACACCTTCACCCGTCCCCCAAGACCACCAGAGCCCTGATAGGAATATAAAAGGAGGGTGAAGGCAGGAAGCCAGGCAGATTTGGGAGACTTGAGAGGCAGACTCCAGTAGAGACTTGAGAGACTGCACAGTAGTGCAGCTGAGCAGAGTTGAGCACAAGGCAGAAGGCTGCAGTCTGCAGCAAAGTGAGATCAGGTCCAAATTCAGTAGAGAGCTTGGAGCGTGTCGGTGCTCTGAGAGCAGCAGAAGAGGCAGCCCACCAACTTCCAATGTGTATAATCGTGTGAGGGCTCGAGTAGGCCGAAGGCAAGAGGAGAGTAGCAAAGGGGCAGAAGACCTAACCAGCTCCCCCAGCAAGTATAAACCGGACGCCGGGTCCGATCCTATAGGGATCTCCACGACCCATTAGGGGAACACCGGAATTCCTGGAGGACTACAAGCCCCAGGAGTACCACAGAGCTGATACATAACAGGGCCAGAAGGACGGAGTTCAGGCGGGCAGGGCCTGCAAGCAGGGACACTGTTCTTTAAGAGAAGGTCCAATCAGAAGGTCAGCCGGGTGCAGGACAGAGATTAAGTTAGGCTCAGCTACATGCTGGCCAGAACTCCATTACAGGAAGGCAAGGAACAGGAGGCCACACACATACTCAGTGGGAGAATCTGGATGTGCACCCTTCACCCTACAGTGCTCCGGGATGTGCCTGCAACATCTTCAGTAAAGATACCAAAGTGACTTGTGTGTGTGTGTGTCCATCTTCTTACCCCTAACTGCCGGGTTCCCCTCCGTCCTGCATCCCTACACATCTACCTGCCCTGAAGGACTCAGACTCGCCTGTAGGAGGCCTAACATCTAGCTGCACAACACCAACCCTTCCAGTGGATCTGCAACGCAGCGCTGGTCACCCTGACCAGGTACTACAGGTGGCATCACGAATCATCATACAAACATTTATTCCCCTGTAAATATCCCCCATTTATGGTGAGCACCCAAGGCCACGGACTGAGATGTGTTGCCGTGACATCCCCCATAGGAGTTAATAGGCTCGGATCCGTGTACCCCCACTGCCCTGGGAGGGCGGCTCATCTAATTTGGCATCACGAACAGGATTTCGTGCCTGCAGCAATGGAGTAACTTGTGCCCGTTGCCACCGGGTACTGTATGCCTTACTAAAAGACTGTGTGAAGATTTCCCGCCATTGCCCGCCATTTACAGCGTTACCGCACGAAAACGAGGAGGCGTACCTGAAAAAGCGTGCCATTTCTGGACACGCCCCTGGTGCTGACGCGGCTGCAGGTCCTGACAGGGAGCTTCAGTGAACGCTCTGATGTAGGAGCGCCGGCGACGCAGGTCCTGCAAACAAGTGTACTCTGCGGAGCTGCGGTCTACAGAAGAAGGTAGGCCACGTTTCACTAAGGGGGCGCAGACATTTCACAGCAGCAGGCCGACGGCGCGGCCCAGGCCGACAGCCCCAATAACTTACCAACGGGCGCTGCTGCGCAGGCTGGAACCGCTGGCCCCTCACTTGGGCCTGTGGCCTCGATAGTACCTCTGACACTGCCATACATGCCTGGAGCAAAGTGGCTTCCCCAGTACAGCGGCAAACCAGACACTCTGTCAGGGTTCAAGCGAAAAATATGCAGCTTACTGGACATGTACTCAATGTCAGAGAAGCAGAAAGCTGCAGTGGTAGTGGGACAATTGACTGGTGCTGCAGAAAGAGAAGTAAAGACTTGGTCGGCTGCGGACCAGGAGTCAGTGCCTGCAATTTTCCTAAAGTTACAAACTATCTTTGAGGACCGCACCGAAACAGACCTCCGGATGAGGTTCTACCAATGTTCTCAAAGGCCGGAGGACAGCATTAGGGACTACGCCTGCCGAGTACAAGGGGCCCTGCGAGCTCTCAGACAGATTAATCCCATGAGCGTCACCAATGAGAATAAAATGTTAAAAGAACAATTTGTACGGGGACTGAGGTCCCAAGCGGAAAGCAGGACTGTGCGTTGGTGGTCCTTGGATCATCCTGATGCTACTTTTGATGCTCTTAAGGATATGGCTATAAAAGGTCTGCGACCCCTGGAAACGCCCGAGATGACAACCCAGCTTCTCCTGGGGAGGCCACTCTAACGCCAGCAGCATCCACCTTTTCCCCGCTGGTTGCTGAAGCCAAAGCGCAGGCAGCGCCCCCTACTGAGCTGGACTGTTTGCGCTCAGAAGTGCGCCAGTTGACCAAAAACCTGGCCACTGTAATGAGTGCCCCTGCAACTGCGGACGGAGACAGAAGGAAAGATCCTGCTAGCCGACTGCCCGGAGGATGTCCCCTGGATGAACTGGAGGAGAAGGAGGACTTCGCCACCCCCAGGAAGGATCAAAGACCAGCGCCATCCTCACAGAGGGATCGTCTGCCACCGCTGCCAGAAGGAAGGTCACACCGTGCACCAGTGTCCTTTAACCCCTTCCTGACCCATGACGCCTACGTTGGCGTCATGAAAACCTGTGCCATCCCGACCCATGACGCCAACGTAGGCGTCATGCTATAAATCGTTCCTGCGGGTCGGGTGACCGGGGTCACTGAAAGGTCACCCAACCCGCAGGCACAGGACCCATAGTGCATCACTACAGGGGGGTTGGCTTAACCCCCACGTGGCTACGATCGCTCTGATTGGCTGTTAAAAGTGAAACAGCCAATCAGAGCGATTTGTAATATTTCACCAATGAAACTGGTGAAATATTACAATCCAGCCATGGCCGATGCTGCAATAGCATCTGCCATGGCTGGACACCGCGATCTGACCCCCCCACATCGAGTCACGGCAGTGATCGGCCGCCGCCACCGAAAGATGGCTGTGATCGGTCACCGCCGTCACTATCTGCTCCCCTGCTCCTGCGATCCGCTGCCCCCACCTTCCGATCCCCCCCTCACCTTCCGACCCCCCCTACTCACCTCTCCCGGTCCATCGATGTCCCTGGATCCGTCCCGGGATTCTTCATGGGCGCCGCCATCTTGGAAAATGGCGGGCGCATGCGCAGTGCGCCCGCTGGCCAGTGCATGCGCAGTGTGCCCTCCAGAGTACAAAAATTTATTTTGATCACTGTGATAAACTGTCACAGTGATCAAAAAAAAAAAAAAGTAAATGAACCCCCCCTGTCATAGGTAGGGACAAATAATAAAATAAAGATTTTTTTTTTTTTCCTAGCGGAGCTTGCTGCTGATCCGCAGCTGATTTTGCTGCGGATCCGCGGCGGATATTGCTGCTGATCCGCGGCGGATTTTGCTGCTGATCCGCGGCTGATTTTGCTGCGCATCCGCGGCTGATTTTGCTGCGTAACCGCGGCGGATATTGCTGCTGATCCGCGGCGGATTTTGCTGCGGATTTTGCTGCTGATCCGCGGCGGATTTTGCTGCTGATCCGCAGCGGATTTTGCTGTTGATCCACAGCAGATCCAGAAACCATGTACAGTACAATGCAAATAAATGGTTAAAAAAAACGCTGTGCACATGCGGATTTGCTGCGGTTTTAAATCCGCAGCATGTCAATTGTTTGTGCGGATTCCGCAGCGGTTTTACACCTATTCCATTATAGGTGTAAAACCGCAGGGAAAAACCGCAGCAAATCCACGCTAAATTCGCAGGTAAAACGCAGGTCATTTTACCTGCGGATTTAAGAAAAATCCGCAAGTGAATCCGCAACGTGTGCACGGGGCCTCAGGGTTAGGGTTAGGCTGGGTTCATATTGCATTATGGCAGTCCGTTAGATGGACTGCGTTTCACCGCGGTATAACGTGGTGTAACGCAGTCCGTTAACGCTGCCATTCACCCCATTTGTGTGCGCATCGCAATGCATGCCGTAAAGCGGCATGCGTTCGCGACGTGCCGTCATTCAGTGACGGAGCCTCGGACACGGGCTGCAGCGTCTGGGCTCCGTCACCGCTAGCACAGATGAATCATCTGCTGATTCATCTGCGCTAGCGGGTATAGCATAACGCAAAATGGGGTCACTTGTGGGGAGTTTCTACTGTTTAGGCACATCAGGGGCTCTGCAAACATAACAAGATGCCCGCAGACCATTCCATCAAGTCGGCATTTCAAAGCGTCACTACATCCCTTCCGAGCCCTGACGTGTGCCCAAACAGTGGTTCCCCCCCACATATGGGGTACTAGCATACTCAGGACAAACTGGACAACAACTTTTGGGGTCCAATTTCTCCTGTAACCATTGTGAAAATAAAAAATAGTGGGCTAAAAAATCATTTTTTGAGAAAAAAAAATGATTTTTCATTTTCACGGCTCTGCGTTATAAACTTCTGTGAAGCACCTGGGTGTTCAAAGTGCTCACTATGCATCTAGATAAGTTCCTTAGGGCGTCTAGTTTCCAAAATGGGGTCATTTGTGGGGGAGCTCCAATGTTTAGGCACACAGGGGCTCTCCAAACACGACATGGCAACCGCTAAATATTCCAGCATATTTTCCATTCAAAAAGTCAAATGGCGCTCCTTCCCTTCTGAGCCCTGCCGTGCGCCCAAACAGTGGTTTATGACCACATATGAGGCATCTGTGTACTCAGGAGAAATTGCCCAACAAATTTTAGGATCCAATTTATACTGTTGCCCATGTGAAAATGAAAAAAACTGAGGCTAAAAGAAAATTTTTGTGAAAAAAAAGTACTTTCTTTTTTTTACGGATCAATTTGTGAAGCACTTGGGGGTTCAAAGTGCTCACTAGTGTTGAGCATTCCGATACTGCAAATATCGGGTATCGGCCGATATTAGCTGTATCGGAATTCCGATTCCGAGTTCCGATATTTTCGTCTTATCGGATACCGGAATCGGGATGTCACTGTCACTGTCAGTGTCCGTCTGTCGGGTCTGTCAGGAGTCAGCGGCACTTACCTGGCAGAAGATCTCCGGCGGTCACGTCCTGGACTGCTTCATGGCCGCCATCCTCTTCTCCCCGGCGGTCACATGCAGTTTCTCGCGATAACTGCAGTGACTGCTGGGTAATCCCGGCCGTAAAGCAGTCAGTCCGATGACGTCACCGCCGGGGAAGCAGGTAATCAGCTGTGCTGCGTTGCAATGACAGGCTCTGCCTGTCATTGCGATGTAGCAGAGTTGGATCGTCGTGGGACAATCGTTACTATGGACTGCGTCGGACAGGTGGTATACTGTTGGTTTGTTTTTTTTTTTTTTACAGGAGATCGATGGCGTCGCAGGAATGAGTGTATAATAAAAGAAATGAAAACTGTGTTGTCTCTTTTATTTCATTAAAATACTTTTTTCTTGCTTTGTCTTTTTTTTATACATTTAATAACTTTGGGATTAATAATGGATCGG
>JARQOD010000003.1:430760699-431003160 GCA_033576555.1 Oophaga sylvatica | reverse complement strand
TGGCAGTGATGGGTCATTGCCTGTCTCCTGTTATCAGAACAATCTCCTGCATCAACCTCTGGAAAGAATTAGTGACACAGATGCCAAGCTGAACCATCACTGCCATCATTGCATTCCAAATGAGCACATTCTGATATCAATGCAGCTGAAGGCTTCCAACCCCCTGCTTTTCTCCAGTCTATTTACTTACAGATTCATTGATATCAGTATGTACTCATTTGGAGTACAGATGATGGCAGTGATGGGTCATTGCCTGTCTCCTGTTATCAGAACAATCTCCTGCAACAGTTTTTCCCCAGAATTAGTGACACAGGCGCTGAGCTGACCCATCACTGCCATCATCTGTACTCCAAAGGAGAATGTTCTGATAGCAATGCAGCTTAAGGGAAGGACATTGGTTTTTATCCCACAGCTTTCCTCCAGGATACAGGTGCATCTCATAAAATTAGAATATCATCAAAATAGTTAATTTATTTCAGTTCTTCAATACTAAAAGGAAACCTCATATTATATAGAGTCACGCTTCCCTCTGCCGACAAGCTTTTTGGAGATGGAAATGTCATTCTCCAGCAGGATTCGGCACCTGTCCACACTGCCAAAAGTACCAATACCTGGTTTACAAACAACAGTATCGCTGTGCTTGATTGGCCAGCAAACTCGCCTGACCTTAACCCCATAGGGTATGTTTCCGGATTACATCAGGATTAGCTGCAGATTGATTGTATTTGTCTTCAGCTGCATTGATATGAAAATGTACTCATTTGGAGTACAGATGAGGTCAGTTATGGCTAAGCTCCTTCTCATCTTATCAGAACCATCTCCTGCAGCAACTTTTCTCCAGAATTAATGATGCAGCTACTGAGCTGACCCATCACTCCCATCATCTGTACTCTAAATGAGTTTGTTCCAATAAGAATGCAGCAGAAAGCAGGCACATTGGCTTTCAATTCTCTACTTTTCCTCTATTTGCCTTCTGCTGCACTTATGTCAGAGCATATTCAGTTGAAGTACAGATGATGGCAGTGATGTGTTAGATCAGCACCTGTCTCACAAATTCTGGGGAGAAGTTGCTGCAGAAGATTGTTCTAATAAGAGAAGGAATCAGGTACTGACCCATCACTGCCTTCATTCATACTCCAAATGAGTATGCTCTCATATCAATGCAGAAGAAGGCAGGCACATTGGCTTCCAACCTCCTGTTTTTCCCTAATCTATTTCCCTTCAGTTGCATTGTTATCAGTACATACTCATTTAGAGTACAGATGATGGCAGTGATGGGTCAGCTCAGCTCCTGTCTCTTCCTTTGATTGTTCTGCTTATCAGAATAATCTCCTGCAGCAGCTTTTCCCTAGAATTAGTGATACAGGCGCTGAGCTGACTCATCACTGCCATCATCTGTACTCCAGCTGATTGCAGGAAAACAGGCTGGGAAAAAAACAGAAGTTTTGAAGCCACGTACATGCATTTTTTTTATAAGAAAAAATACAAATAATTAAGTGATTTGCAAAGTTTCATAAGTTATTTTGCTGAAGAAGTGTTAGGTTTAGTTACTTATCAATAAATTTTCTCAGGCTGCTGCGTGCACCCCTCCAAAATCACATTTCTCTGCAGACACTTGCTCATACCAGGCTCTGAAGACATTACCCTGACGGTTGTTATTTCCATTGCTGTGACATTGCTGCTTTCTTTCCTTAGTACAGGGGGATCACTACCTTCCATGCAGCTTCAGCCACCACTGTCATTTACTTCCTGCTTACAGCCTCTATTTATAGTCAATGGTACTACAGTGCCATCTAATGGTGGTGACTTGTTAATGCAAGCATACATTGGTGCATTAATTCCATTCCATTTATCTTTGATTTTGCTTCCATAGGTAGTCTGAAACAAATAGACGCGGGTGGAGATAAATTCATGTCTGGAGCTAATTCATTGGATTGGATTTACTGTCTGAACCAAGTGGAAACACTTTCCAAAGCAACAGTGCTGCCCTTTGTGCAACTAGATGGGTCTCTGAAATACTACACATGTGGCCCTTATGGCTGCTGGGGCGTGAACAGCATCCATAACATCTATTACCGCTATGACGTGCAGCCCAACGCCTGCAGAGGAAGTCATTGGCAGCATGTAGAAGGCAGTTTGGTCATGGTGGAGACCGCCAGCGATGGTTCTGTATATGGCGTGAACGCCCAAGGAAACGTGTATAAAAGGTAAAAAAAATTAGAATCATTACCTATAAATTCCGTTATCAGATATTCTGCTCTTAGGTCAAAATTCTGTAGCTATGATTTTACAATATATCTGGGAATATGATTTTTGAAAATTATGGATACCTGCTGCCACCATTAGGGGGAGCTCACTCTATATGGATTTCTACTGCTCTATGAGAATCTGTAACAGTGGGCTTCCCCTAGTGGTGACTGCTATGACAGCATCCAACAAGCAGGGGAATCAGTTTACTGCTGCTTACAGGGACCACACCAACACTAGGCAAGACTAGGAAGCCAAAACTGCCTAGGTTTCAACTGGCAACATCCTCCGCACATGGGATCACTGCATGTATGGAGTAGACTCAGGAGCTGACCCAAATTCCATACAGCGCTGGTGCCAGCTGTGTTACACAACCAGCACCTTAGTCTAACTGAAGTTCAGAACTAGTCCCAGATGCAGAATTTTAACTGCTTAGATGCCTTTGTTAATATACTTTTTTTTGAAAATTCTGACTACCTGCAGCCTCCACTAGGGGGAACTCACTGCATAAGGATTTATAATGAAGTCAATGAGAGCTATATTATTCTATAAGCTGTGGGCTCCCCCTAGTGGTGCATGCAAGTTACAACTATGACACCATCACGCAAGCGGGGGAAGCAGCTTAGTATTGATTAAATGGACAGTGCCAGTAACAGGCAAGACTAGAAAGACCAATCTGATGAGATTTCGACTTCCACCATACATGTGCGCATTGCATGTATGGAGTAGAGATGAGCGAACCCAAACTTAAAAGTTCGGGGTTCGCACCGGACAGTGTCTGTTGCTAAACGCCGAACATTGACTTCTCCTGAAAGTCTGTTTTAACCCCTTCACCCCCAAGGGTGGTTTGCACGTTAATGACCGGGCCAATTTTTACAATTCTGACCACTGTCTCTTTATGAGGTTATAACTCTGGAACGCTTCAACTGATCTTCACGATTCTGAGAGTGTTTTCTCGTGACATATTGTACTTCACGTTAGTGGTAAAATTTCTTCAATATAACTTGCGGTTATTTATGAAAATAATGGAAATATGGCGAAAATTTAGAAAATGTTGCTATTTCAAACTTTGAATTTTTATTCCCTTAAAACAGAGAAATATATCACACAAAATAGTTACTAAATAACATTTCCCACATGTCTACTTTAGATCAGCCCAATTTTGAAACCAAATTTTTTTTTGTTATGAAGTTATAAGAGTTAAAAGTTGACCAGCAATTTCTCATTTTTACAACAAATTGTACAAAACCATTTTTTTTAGGGACCACCCCACATTTGAAGTCACTTTGAGGGGTCTATATGGCAGAAAATACCCAAAACTGACACCATTCTAAAAACTGCACCACTCAAGGTACTCAAAACCACATTCAAGAAGTTTATTAACCCTTCAGCTGCTTCACAGGAGCTGAAGCAACTTGGAAGGAAAAAATGAACATTTAACTTTTTAGTCACAAAAATGATCTTTTACAAACAATTTTATTATTTTAACAAGGGTAAAAGGAGAAAATGGACAGAAAAATTTGTTGTGCAATTTCTCCTGAGTACGCCGATACCCCATATGTGGGGGAAAACCACTGTCTGGGCGCACGGCAGGGCTCGGAAGGGAAGGAGCGCCGTTTGACTTTTTCAAACCAAAATTGGCTGGAATTGAGATTGGACGCCATGTCGCGTTTGGAGAGACCCTGATGTACCTAAACAGTGGAAACCCCCCACAAGTTACACCACTTTGGAAACTAGACCCCCTAAGGAACTTATCTAGATCTGTTGTGAGCACTTTGAACCCCCAAGTGTTTCACTTGGGTGTGAAAAAAAAAATTTCCACAAAAATGATTTTTTAGTCCCCAATTTTTGATTTTTCCCAAGGAAATTGGACCCCAAAAGTTGTTATCCAATTTGTCCTGAGTACGCTGATACCCCATAAGTGGGGGAGAAATACTGTTTGGGCATACTTCAGGGCTTGGAAAGGAAGTAATGACGTTTTGGAATGCAGACTTTGATGGGTGTCATGTTCAGTTTACAGAGTCCCTGATGTGCCTAAACAGTGGAATCCCCCACAAGTGACCCCATTTTGGAAACTAGACCCCCTAAGGAACTTTTCTAGATCTGTGGTGAGCACTTTGAACCCCCAAGTGCATCACACAAGTTTATAATGCCCGGGCATGAAAATAAAAAATCCTATTTTTTTCCCACAAAAATGATCTTTTAGTCACCAATTTTTTATTTTCCCAAGGGTAGGGGGAGAAATTGGACCCCAAAAGTTGTTGTCCAATTTGTCCTGAGTACGCTGATATCCCATATGTGGGGGGGAACCACTGTTTGGGCACACATCGGGGCTCAGAATAGAAGTAGTGACATTTAGTAATGCAGACTTTGATGGAATGGTCTGCGGGTGTCATGTCGCGTTTGGAGAGCCCCTGATGTGCCTAAACAGTGGAAAACCTCCACAAGTGACCCCATTTTGGAAACGAGACCTACAAAGGAACTTATCTAGATGTGTGGTGAGCACTTTGAACCCCCAAGTGCTTCACAGACGTTTATACCGCCCGGGCGTAAAAATAAAAAAATCATATTTTTTTCCACAAAAATTAGATTTTTGCCCCCAATTTTTTATTTTCCCAAGGGTAACAGAAGAAATTGGACCCCAAGAGCTATTGTGCAATTTGTCCTGAGTATGCTGATACCCCATGTGGGGGTAAACTACTGTTTGGGTGCATGGCAGAGCTCAGAAGGGAAGGAGCACCATTTGACTTTTTCAACGCCGAATTGGCTGGAATTGAGATCAGACGCCATGTCACGTTTGGAGAGCCCCTGAAGTGCCTAAACAGTGGAAACCCCCCAATTCTAACTCCAACCCTAACCCCAACACACCCCTAACCCTAATCTCAACCCTAATCATAACCCTAAGCACAAACCTAACCCTAACACACCCGTAACCCTAGTCCCAACCCTAACTCTCTTCCTAACTTTAGCCCCAACTCTAACCCTAACTTTAGCCCCAACCCTAACCCTAATGGGAAAATGGAAATAAATACATTTTTTAATTTTATTGTTTTTCCCTAACTAAGGGGGTGATAAAGGGGGTTTGATTTACTATTTATATCGGGTTTTTATGTTTGGCAGCTGTCACACGGTAAAAGACGCTTTTTATTGCAAAAAATAGTTTTTGCATCATCACATTTTGAGAGCTATAATTTTTTCTTATTTTGGCCCACAGAGTCATGTGGGTCTCAGTTTTTGCGGGACGAGGTGACGTTTTTATTGGTACCATTTTTGGGCACATAACATTTTTTGATCGCTTTTTATTACAATTTTTGGAGGCAGAATGAACAAAAACCAGCAATTCATGAATTTCTTTTTGGGGGGGGCATTTATACTGTTCCGCGTGTGGTGCAAATTGATAAAGCAGTTTTATTCTTCGGGTCAGTACGATTACAGCGATACCTCATTTGTATAATTTTTTATGTTTTGGCGCTTTTATACAATACAAACGTTTATATATAAAAAATAATTATTTTTGCATCGCTTTATTCTGCGAGCTATAACTTTTTTACTTTTTTGCTGATGATGCTGTCTGGCAGCTCGTTTTTTGCGGGACAAGATGACGTTTTCAGCGGTACCATGTTTATTTAAATCCGTCTTTTTGATTGCGTGTTATTCCACTTTTTGTTCGGCGGTATGATGATAAATCATTGTTTTTTAGCCTTGTTTTTTTTAAGGGGTTCACTAAAGGGGTTAACTAATGGGACAGTTTTATAGGTCTTACGGATGCGGCATGCCAAATATGTTTTATTTTATTTTTTTTATTTACATGAAGAAATGAATTTATTGGGGAATATTTTTTTTTCTTTATATATGAATTTTTTTTTACACATGTTTTTTTTAATTTTTTAAACTTTTTTACTTTGTCCCAGGGGGGACATCACTGTATAAAGTCAGATCGCTGGTCTGACAGTTTGCACAGCACTCTGTGAGACCAGCGATCTCACAGGAACCGCTGCAGGCTTTCTCAGCGCCTGTTCTTAGCAGGCACTGAGGAAGCCGCCTCCCTGCAGGACCCAGAAGGACCCTGGGGCCATCTTGGATCCGGGGTCCTGCAGGGAGGAGGGTCCCTCGGAACAGCGCGATGCATCGCGCTGTTCTGAGGGTCTCAGGGAAGCACGCAGGGAGCCCCCTCCCTGCGAGATGCTTCCCTATACCAGCCGGAACACTGCATTCATCTTTGTGCCGGGGTTAATGTGCCAGGAGTGGTCCGTGATAATCAGCTGACACCCGGCCGCGATCAGCTGCGCTCCACCCGGGAGCTGATCGCATGTGATATACTATTCCGTCCTTGGGAATTAGGTCCAGGGTCACATGGACAGAATAGTATGTCAGATGGGATAAAAGGGTTAATGGTCGGAGTTCCAGGGTAAGTCCGGAAGGAGAGAGAATTTCCCAGCTCAAAAGTTTGGGTCACCATTGTTTTCAATGGGGTTTGGGTTCTGCTTCAAGTTTGGGTACAGTTCTGGTTTTTCTTCCTACCATTGTAGATTTGAGTCATCTGCCTTTTCCATTTCAGGGATGGGATCTCGGCTACCAATCCAATTGGAACTTCTTGGACCCAGTTGCCTGTCACTGGCAACTTCCGACATGTATCTTATGATCAGGGAAACTTGTGGCTTCTCTCCCAGGAGGGAGCCATCTATAAATGTGGCTTCAGCACACCCTCAATCTGTTTTTAGATACCGTGATAGATCTCATGTGAGGGATGGGGAGAGATAGTTGCAGGTACGATTAAAATTTGTTTTTCGATTGTAGTAAAAAATAAAATAAAAAAAGTTAAACATTTTTGTTCTATTTTCTGTAGTATTTTCTGCATGAAATAAAGGTTTCCTTTTAATACTTTTATTTTCTTTTTGTTGCATAAATATTTCAAAGTAGTAGTTCACCAATAGCCTAGTGTGGCCGGCGATGGGCAAAGACTTGTGTCGTTTATGGTAAAGCCGAAAGCAAAAGATCTACTGGGCACTGGTTAATTTCGACTGCCCACTCCAGGAGTAAAGGAAAAAAATAAAAAGGTGACCAACTGTCACGAGTGTGTCACGTCCTCCTGGGACATCTGGGGTTCGAAGATCACAACGTATTGTGAATCGCAGATCTTCCATTTAGCCTATGTGTTTGTGTCTCATAGTAAATGGATTTCTTTGGTACTGAAGAAGTTAATGACCCTTTCTATGCTGGTCAGAAACTTGCAGCTTCATTTCAGCTGCTTCTGATCTGATCATTTCCTCCCTCTATAAAACCTGGCCAGACATTCTCTGCCTTGCCAGTGAAAGTTTTTCTTCCTAGCTCCTTGGGACTCTGTGCAGAATACAAGATTGTTGTGTGCTGTTTTTGGGTGTATGCTTTCCTCATTGTCCTATATCCATTTGCTTGGTACATTCCTATCCTTACCTATATATTTCTCTACCTTTAGTGAGTGTTTGTTGCTTTCTGTTAGCCCTGTTTTGTCTTGTTTCTTTTTTGCCTTATATTTCTGTCATAGGCCTCATGGGATGTAGGAGGGAACAGATCAGGGTTTAACAGGAGCATAATAAGGTCTGAGACTCAGGCCACTCTACCATCAAGAGTACCCCTGGGACAGGGATAATTAGGTTCCCAGTTCCAGGGACAGTATGAGATCTCCCTTCCTTACCGAAGACCGTCACAGTGTGACCAGCTAGTGTAGTCCCCCATACATCCTGTGACAGATAATGTTGCCCCCATTACAACCTAGGCCAGTCAAAATGTCCCTTTAATATCTTCTGCCACATTTACCAGCCAATGGTAACCCAAAATGCCCTCCTTACCGGGAACAATAACTCCATTACAGCCATTAAGGATGCCCCTTCTAATAGTGCCCACCGTAGCTTTCCCCATAAATGTGAATTGACATGGGACTGAAATGTGGAGTGGTAGATGGAAAATCCACTGCTAAAATACAGATTTTTTTAACATCATCATATTTAATTTCTGCTGTGAATGGAACACTGATTTCTTGTGAATTTTTATAAAAAAAAGTAACTGTAAAAGAAAAATCTGCAGCAAATCACATGTTACAAAAATTTGCACTGGTCACTGTGTCATCACAGGAGGCTGCTAGGGTGATAAAATATCAGGGCACAAGCCCACAACGATATGTCTCCCTATGCGTCTCCCCACCAACTAGAATACATATATATATATATATCATATTACAGATTTCATAGCCTGTGCTGATCCAGGACTAAATAATCCCTACATACTGTGATGAACAAAATATGTTGTTACCAATAGCACCTCTATACTAGGCCAAAATAATAATACTGCCACACCATGACCGCTACTATTACCGCAACATAAACGATAGATAATATTTCTACATCACCAAACATTCTAAAAAGACCATTATTACCAATAGTACTACAATACTAGGACCAAATTATATGGCCACACCGTGACCACTACACAGTGAATGGATAATGTTACCATACTAAGGTCGAACAAAACACACTGTGCAAAATAAGTAATATCACTATATGCCTACAACTAGAGAGTGATCGAACTGCTCCATACTGTCACAAAATAATAAACACTATAAAATGACCAATATTACCACCATACATTGACCATGTAGTAGCAGACACCATCTCTGCCGATTATAAAACAGATTACGGTGCAATTAAATTCAGCGATTTGTGTTCTTCATGTTTGCCATCTGGCCCAGACCACCATGAAGACTTCTTCCGGCCATAACTGGTGTCTGCAGAGATCACTTCTCGTGTTTCCATCTCAGTCCTTACCTTTTCCAATTTACACCATCACCTCATCCTCTTGCCATCACTAGACTTGCATATTACCCCAATACTTCAGAAGAGGCATCATTACAATATTGCCTCTAAAGCAGCCAAATTGTGTTTGAAAAAGTAAAAAATATCATCCTGTTTCTTACCTCTCCTGGATCCAACACAAACTGCTTTGTCCTTGGCTCTGTACCACCGATTTCTCTTTGTGAAGTCTCCTCTAATTCCATTTTCTATTCCTATCACCATTCTGCCACCTTGGCTTCCATTGTTCCATTTGGATCTCCCCGTTGCACCAATGTCATCTGTCCGTGCTGCATCACAACTGCTTATCTGTACATAGTGCATAGTCTCGAAAGCTTGCAATTTGTTACCATCTTTTCAGTTAGCCATTAAAAGGTATCAACCACTGAGGACTCTCAAGTCTAAATATTTTTCTATCTGTACATAGGACTATGAGGATCCACCAGGTAAGTCATAACACATCTCTGGTGCCACACACAGTAATAGTGGTGTTCTCAATTCCCTCAAACATTAAGTGTCCTCTGAAAAGTAATAATGATTCCTGTGTGCCACGTAGAAATTTTGCCCCCATGATGCTCCCAAGAAAGTAATATTGTCACATGTGTGCATGCTAGAACTTAATAGTGCCTATTATCATGAGTCTCATGACCCATCGTGACCAGGTTTCCCAACCTTGAAAAGACCCAAAACTCCACCAGGCTAGTACAATTAGAGGGTTCCATCTTCCAGATGAAACCAGCTCCCACTAGAATTTTGCCACCAACTCCAAGAATCCCCACCCAACCACCAAAGCCGAAATAACCTTGAAAAAACAGAATTATCCCATTAACACCCTAAGATTATTATACCTCCAAAATGCAGGCTGAGGAACACAAGTGTGATGAGAAGGACTTTATTGAAGAATCTCCCGACATCTCTTGGAGTAGACCTGTCAAGGATTTGGGTCAGAGGTAGATATCTGAAGAGATAATAAAGTTACACAATAAAGGGCCTCTGGATGAAGGAAAGGAAAGTGACCGCTAGATGTCACTGCTGGAGAAGAAACTGAGCAAACTAAGACCAAAACATCTGCAGTCTAGTAAGGCTGGTTTCCTGACAAAAGCCTGCAAATTAGATAAGCTTGAATGTAATGGTCGATATCTACCATAACGAAGACTCGTCGACTATTTTGGTAAAAGAATGATTGTTTAATTAGACCTCAGAACACTTGTCAGGTTTGCTGGAATTTTTTCGATCTGCTATTTTTTTTTTAATTATTTTGTCTTGGCTAAATTAAATTTTTTGAATAAAAAAAATATATATATCTCTTTTTTTAATCTGTAAATTTCAGATTTTATTTTTTTTAAATAAACACATTGATCATGAGTGACACATCAGAATAGAAATAAATGTGTCTGTGACCTCAACCCTCTTTTACTAAGAAAATTCTTTCAAAGAGAACCTGTCTCTTGGTTTACTGATGCGATTGTCGCTGTTCTCCAAAATAGAAATGAGCAAACTTGTTCAGAAAACGATCGCCAATCTCAAGTTTTGCATGAACGTAGCTCATTCAGATTCATGTTCCTATTCCTGAGCATTTTTCCTTAAAATCGGCAAAAGTCAACAGAAGTTCGTTAAATGACTGAGTTCACTGAGGGTTCTTTCATACGTCAGTGTTTCCGGTAGCAGCACAGGCTGCAAAATGTTCTGCAAACGTGCACACTGATGACACACGGATGACATCCCTGTTTAGCATCCCAGCTGACATATTAGAGGGTCTGTCATCTGTCAAAACTATGTACAGTATTGTTACCCCTAGTGTAAATGCTGCTGTTCTCCTGAATCCGGCGCTGTTTTTTTTTTGTTCCTGCTCCTCTCTGTTCCTGAGATACTTTCCTCTGTCCCCTGTATATATGTTTAGTCTCTTTTAGTCAACTGGGAGTGGTACTCAAGAACACGCCCACGAAAATAACTTGAAGACCACTAGTACCAGGATTAAAAAAAAAAAGACTAGATTTATAGATAGGAAATAAAGCCATTTCACATTAACAGAGAAATGCAGAAAAACCCCCAAAAAGAATGCCATATTCAGGAGTAGAGATGAGCAAACTTTTCAAGGTTCGCTTCGGTTCAGACCAACACATCCGAACCCCACTGACTTCAATGGGAGGCAAAACAAAACACATAGACAACACTTTCAGGGGGGCAAAAATGCTACCAAAACAGCTCAAATTAGGGCCAGACACCAGGAAAAGTGGCATCAATTGACCCATCAATTGCGCTTTAAATAAATAATATTAAAAAAAAAATTACGTGGGTGACCCTTTATTTTTGATAACCAGCCAGGCAAAACTGACAGCTGTGGGCTACAATTCTCAGCTGTCAGCGTTAGCAAGGTTGGTTATCAAGAATATAAGGATCCTCACACTTTTTAAATTATTTTTGACAACCAGCTAAGCTAAAGCTGACAGCTGGGGGCTGGTATTCCCATGCTGGTAAGGGGCTATGGATATTGTCCACCCCAGCCTCAAAATAGCCTGCAGCCGCCCCGGAAAAGGCACATCTATTAGATGCACTAATTCTGGCACTTTCATAGAATGGTAGAGTTATAAGGGACCTCCTGGGTCATCTGGTCCAACCCCCTGCTCAAAGCAGGATTCACTAAATCATCCCAGACAGATGTCTGTCCAGCCTCTGTTTGAAGACTTCCATTGAAGGAAAACTCACCACCTCTCGTGGCAGCCTGTTCCACTCATTGATCACCCTCACTGTCAAAAAGTTTTTTCCAAAATCTAATCTGTCTCCTCCTATTCAGTTTCATCCCATTGCTTCTAGTCTTTCCTTGTGCAAATGAGAATAAAGAGGGTCCTTCTACAATGTGACAGCCCTTGAGATATTTGTAGACAGATATTAAATCTCCTCTCAGTCTTCTTTTTTGCAAGCTAATCATTCCAAAATCCTGCCATTCCTCATAGGACACGGTTTGCAGACCGGTCACCATTCTGGTCGCTCTTCTCTGAACTTGCTCCAGTTTGTTGATGTCTTTTTTAAAATGTGGTGCCCAAAACTGGATACAGTATTCCAGATGAGGTCTAACCAAAGAGGAGTAGAGGGCAATAATGACCTCATGTGATATAGACTGTATGCTTCTGTTGATACATCCTAGAATTGTATTTGCCTTTTTTGCTGCTGCATCACACTGTTGACTCATGTTCAGTCTGTGATCTATTAGTATACCCAAGTCTTTTTCACATGTGCTGTTGCTTAGCCCTATTACTCCCATTCTGTATATGCTTTTTTCATTTTTATTGCCCAGATGTAGTACTTTGCATTTTTCCCTGTTAAAAACCATTCTGTTAGTTGCTGCCCACTGCTCCAGTTTATTTATATCTTTTTCAATCCTCTCTCTCTCTTCTCTAGTATTAGCTATCCCTCCTAGCTTTGTGTCATCAGCAAATTTAATCAGTTTACCCTCAATTCCTTCATCTAAATCATTGATAAAGATGTTGAACAATACTGGGGCCCAAGACAGAGCCCTGTGGTACCCCACTTGATACATTCTTCCAACTGGATGTGCAGCCATTTACGACCACTCTTTGGGTCCGATCACTAAGGCTACTTTCACACATCCGTTTTTTACAATCAGGCACAATCCGTCCAAGTTTAAAAAAGACGGATCCAGTGCAGATTTTAAAATTGATGCGACGGATCAGGTTTTTAGACGGATCTGCCATGAACTTTTGAACCCGAGAAATGGAGTCTGAACATGCCTGGAAAAGAGAGAGAGAGGGAGGGAGGGCGAGAGAGAGAGAGAGGTATTCCAGGCATGCGCAGAGGGGGAAAACGGAGTCCGGTGGCTGGATCAGTCTGATCCGGCACCCATAGAGTTCAATTGTAGCAAAAAGGCTGATGTGCTGTTTCAGGCGCTGTCCGTTCATAGAGACGCTTTTTTGCAGATGCCGGAATGAACATTTTGGCCTAACAGTTGCCTTGTCCATTCCATACTTATTCATTTTTTTTCAATAAGGATTTTCTGAGATAATTTGTCAAGTGCTTTGCTGAAGTCAAGATATACTATATCTACAGCATTTCCCTGATCCACCCAGTCAGTGATTCTGTCATAGAAGGAAATTAAGTTAGTATAACATGACTTATTAGTTACAAACCCATGCTGACTCTGGTTAATCACTTCTTTTTTCCAGGTACTTACATACATGTTGTTTAATAATTTGTTCAAAGATCTTTCCTTGTATAGAAGTCAGACTCACCAGATTATAGTTCCCTGGGTCCACCTTATTCCCCTTTTTGAAGATAGGAACAACATTTGCTCTTCTTCAGTCATCTGGGATTTCTCCTGTTCTCCAAGAATTTTCAAAGATTATGGAGAGTGGTTCAAAAATGTATTCTGCTATCTGCTTCAGTACTCTGGGGTGTAATTCATCTGGACCTGGAGACTTGAATTCATTTATGTTAGCTAAGTATTCCCTCACTATCTTTCTGTTTATAGATAGCCTGGATTCTTCTATTCCTTTAATAGGACAGTGAAGATCAGTTGATGTTACATTTGCTTTCTGAGAGAAAACAGATACATGTCACGCGGTCTTATGATATGTGTACGATGTCAGTAAACTATTCTTAAAAGAACAACACTCTATACAACATATAGATTAGCAACATCAGCATGTAAATATAGAATAGATTTACCTGACACGATATCCGTTGAACTCAGGGTTAATCTTGAGGACTTGATACACTGTCACAGGAAAGAGGAGGACCGGGGGTCTAACCTGACCCTAAACTGGGGTCCTAACTAATCCCTCACCTTGGAGGTACTGATAATGGTTCAGAGGTCCAAGTCTCCAGCCTTACCCTGTCTCCTATCAGACCCTGAACCCTGTAATCAGTCCTAAGAAGGATTCTGATTACCACCAAAGGGATATGGGCTGATCTCTGCTAAATACACAGATTAGACATATAAGACAGACTGGAGAAAACACAGACTTGCATACACACTCAAACACAGAAGGAACATAAATGATCTGGGATATTAAACTCTAAGCAAGGTGAGCTTAAAACAACTAAGGAGCTCTTTAACTTAAGTCTATACAGATACAATCCTATCTGTGGTCTGCATGAAGAATTTCACTGGCAACTCCCAACACAGACAACCAGAGATTTAAAGGAAACCAATCAACAAATAATTAATTGCAGCCGGGAGAAAACTGCACCCAGTCCCAGAACTGAGCACAGACAGAATTAACTCCCTAACTGCCAAACACAAAGAAACAGCAACTCAGCTGTGAGAAGTCAGAATGTGCAACCGCGACGATCTTCGTGGCGATGCACACATGACAGTACCCCCCCTTCTACGAGGGGCCTCCGGACCCTCAGGGCCAGGTTTGCCCGGGTGAGTTCTGTGGAAGGTCCGCACCAAGCGATCTGCGTTAATGTCAGACGCAGGAACCCACGTCCTCTCCTCTGGACCATACCCCTTCCAATGCACCAAGTACTGAAGGGACCGGCGATTCAGACGTGAGTCAATGATCTTTGACACTTGAAACTCCAAGTTACCATTGACCACCACTGGAGGAGGAGGTAGAGGTGATGGTATGACTGGTGCCACGTACCTCTTAAGTAATGACTTGTGGAACACATTATGAATTTTAAACGTAGGAGGGAGGTCCAGACGAAATGCCACAGGATTAATTATGGAACTGATCCTGTACGGCCCGATGAATCTGGGGCCCAGCTTCCAGGAGGGAACTTTAAGTTTTATATTCCTGGTAGACAACCATACCAGATCGTTCACATTAAGATCTGGACCAGAAACTCTCCTCCTATCAGCCATACGTTTATAACGGTTCCCCATAGCACTCAGATTATTCAATACACCTCTCCACACTGAAGCAAGTGACGACGAGAAACGCTCCTCCTCAGGAACCCCAGAAGGGCCCCCCCCATTGAATGTACAAAACTGGGGATGAAAACCATATGCCCCAAAAAACGGGGACTTACCAGTGGACTCGCTCCGCCTGTTGTTAAGAGCGAACTCTGCCAGAGGCAAGAAAGAAGACCAGTCCTCCTGGTTCTCTGAGACAAAACACCGAAGATAAGTCTCTAGGCTTTGATTCAGACGCTCTGTCTGACCATTGGTCTGCGGATGAAAAGCCGAGGAAAATGACAATTGCATCCCCCGACGTAAACAAAATGCCCTCCAAAACTTGGACACAAACTGAGACCCCCTATCTGACACCACATCAGAAGGCAACCCATGAAGTCTCACAATCTCCCCAATGAACACCTGCGCCAGAGTTTTAGCATTAGGGAGGGCAGGAAGAGCAATGAAATGTGCCATCTTACTGAACCTGTCAACAACCACCAGTATGACAGTCTTCCCTGACGACTGAGGAAGGTCCGTGATGAAGTCCATAGACAAATGAGTCCATGGACGCTCCGGAAGTTTCAAGGGTAAGAGGGTCCCAGACGGACGGGTATGAGGGGTCTTAGAGCGAGCACAAACCCCACAGGACGCGACAAAAGTTAAAACATCTTTATTAACGTTAGGCCACCAAAACCGGCGAGAAAGGAGATCTAAAGTAGCCTTACTCCCTGGATGTCCTGCTAAAGCAGAATTATGATGTGCCTCAATAACCTTTTGTCTCAACTGATTTGGGACAAACAGTCTCCCTGGAGGTCCTGCAGGGGCGTCCCCCTGAGCCTCTAACACCTCCTCCTCAAGCTCAGAACATACAGCCGACACTACCACCCCCTCCTGAAGGATAGGAATCGGGTCATCCATTTTCCCGGCCCCTGGGAAACTGCGAGACAAGGCATCCGCCTTAACATTCTTAGATCCAGGGCGATAAGTGACAACAAAATTAAACCTGGTAAAAAACAACGACCATCGAGCTTGTCTGGAGTTCAGACGCTTAGCAGATTCAAATACAGCAGGTTCTTGTGATCAGTAATGACGGTGACCGGGTGGACTGCCCCCTCCAAAAAGTGACGCCATTCTTCAAAAGCCAACTTAATGGCCAAAAGTTCCCTATTGCCGATATCATAATTCCTTTCGGCGGACGACAATTTTTTAGAAAAGAAAGCGCACGGATGCCATTTACCAGGGGACGGACCCTGGGACAATATTGCACCCACCCCTATGTCAGACGCGTCCACCTCCACAACGAACGGCTGTGATGCATCTGGTTGGATGAGAACGGGTGCCGAAGCAAAACATTTTTTCAAAGAGGAAAAAGCTTGGCAAGCTTTGTCCGACCATTTAGAAAAATCCGTCCCTTTTCTTGTCATGTCAGTGAGAGGTTTGACAACAGATGAGAAATTACAAATAAATTTCCGGTAGTAGTTAGCAAACCCCAGAAAACGCTGCAGAGCCTTAAGATCCTCTGGCTGATCCCATTCAAGCACTGCTCTCACCTTTTCAGGGTCCATACGGAAACCGGAGGCTGACACCAAGAAACCCAAAAACTGAAGTTCCTGTACGGCGAATACACACTTTTCCAGTTTGGCATATAGTTTATTGTCTCGCAAGATCTGCAACACCTGTCTCACATGCTCCTGGTGAGACACAAGATCTGGTGAGTAAATTAAAATGTCATCCAAATATACGACCACAAACAGCCCCACCAGATGACGAAAAATGTCATTAACAAAATGTTGGAATACTGCTGGTGCAGTAGTCAGACCAAAAGGCATGACAAGGTTCTCATAATGTCCCTCCGGCGTGTTAAACGCCGTTTTCCACTCATCCCCCTCTTTTATCCTAATCAGATTATACGCCCCCCTGAGATCCAATTTAGAGAACCATTTGGCGCCAACAATTTGATTGAAGAGATCAGGAATCAGAGGGAGTGGATACGGATCTCGAACAGTAATCCGATTAAGTTCGCGGAAATCCAAGCAAGGGCGTAGGCCTCCATCTTTTTTCTTCACAAAGAAGAACCCCGCGGCCACTGGGGAAGATGAAGGTCTAATATGCCCTTTGGCCAGACTTTCGAAATATAATCTTTCATAGCCTGCCTCTCAGGACCAGAAAGGTTATATAACCTAGCTTTAGGTAACTTAGCATCAGGAAGTAAATTAATAGAGCAGTCATACACGCGATGAGGAGGCAACTCCTGACACCCCTCCTCAGAGAACACATCCCCAAAGTCCTCCAAAAAAGGAGGCAAAGTACTAGGCACGACCGCACTGATGACTGTGTTCATGCAGTTACTTTTGCAAAACTCCCCCCATTGGCTTATATCTCTGGACTGCCAATTAATCACAGGGTTATGTTTAACCAACCAAGGAAGTCCCAACACAATAGGAGTAGGTAGACCCTCCAACACATAACAAGATAATAGTTCCCTATGTATTGCCCCTACCCGAAGGTCAATGTTATGAACCTCATGAACAAAGCTACCTTGGCCGAGAGGCCTGGCGTCAATGGAGAATATAGGGATCGGTTTGACCAATACACTCAGATGCATACCTTGAGCCTGAGCAAACTGAGCGTCAACCAGATTAGCCCCGGACCCACTATCAAGAAGAACAGAAAATCTCTCCACTCTCGTAACCAACCACCACCTCCACTGGTACAAGGAACTGAGAAGAACTAGCGGACGAAATACATACTCCGAGGTTGTCGTCCACCACACAACCTGGGATTAACAGTTTTCCGGCGACTTTTTGCTCAACAAGGCACGGGATGGACATCCCCAACAAAATGTCCCTCTTTCCCGCAGAAGAAACACCTTCTAGTCCTGCGGCGTACCGCCAATCCCCTCCTACGAAATGATGTCCCTCCCAACTGCATAGGCTCCTCCGAACAGACAAGGGGAACCTCAACATAAGGGACTTTAGTAGTAGGTGGAGTAACAACAGGGGGCGGAGTTACCTCGCACCTCTCCCGGAGCCGTCTATCAGTACGGATAGCTAGGCCATAGCAGCCTCCAGTGATGGAGGAGAATCATACTGAGCCAAAACGTCCTTTAATTTGTCAGAAAGCCCATGACAAAACTGGCTCCTAAGAGCTGGGTCATTCCACTGAGTATCTGTGGCCCATCTACGGAACTCAGAAGCAAATTCCTCCGCCGGACGATCTCCCTGCTGTATCTTACGTAATTTTGTCTCAGCAAGAGAGACCCGATCTGGGTCATCATATACCAAACCCAGGGCAGTAAAAAATCGATCTACTGACTGTAGAGCCGGGGATCCCGGAGGAAGGGAGAAGGCCCAGGATTGAGGGTCCCCTTGTAGGAGCGAGATAACAATTCCCACTCTCTGCTCTTCACTCCCTGATGATCGAGGCCGAAGCCGAAAATACAATTTACATGCTTCCCTGAAGGTAAAAAATTTGTCTCGCCCAGCAGTGAACCTGTCCGGGAGAGCTACTTTAGGTTCAAATCTGGTTTGCTCCGAGGGAGATAAAACTTTGGACTTAATGTCCGTCAGCTCCATGGATAATCCCTGCAACTGCAGAGCCAGCTGGGCTACTGGATCCATGGCAACTGGGAATAATTTTAAGGGCCAGTGAAAATGTCACGCGGTCTTATGATATGTGTACGATGTCAGTAAACTATTCTTAAAAGAACAACACTCTATACAACATATAGATTAGCAACATCAGCATGTAAATATAGAATAGATTTACCTGACACGATATCCGTTGAACTCAGGGTTAATCTTGAGGACTTGATACACTGTCACAGGAAAGAGGAGGACCGGGGGTCTAACCTGACCCTAAACTGGGGTCCTAACTAATCCCTCACCTTGGAGGTACTGATAATGGTTCAGAGGTCCAAGTCTCCAGCCTTACCCTGTCTCCTATCAGACCCTGAACCCTGTAATCAGTCCTAAGAAGGATTCTGATTACCACCAAAGGGATATGGGCTGATCTCTGCTAAATACACAGATTAGACATATAAGACAGACTGGAGAAAACACAGACTTGCATACACACTCAAACACAGAAGGAACATAAATGATCTGGGATATTAAACTCTAAGCAAGGTGAGCTTAAAACAACTAAGGAGCTCTTTAACTTAAGTCTATACAGATACAATCCTATCTGTGGTCTGCATGAAGAATTTCACTGGCAACTCCCAACACAGACAACCAGAGATTTAAAGGAAACCAATCAACAAATAATTAATTGCAGCCGGGAGAAAACTGCACCCAGTCCCAGAACTGAGCACAGACAGAATTAACTCCCTAACTGCCAAACACAAAGAAACAGCAACTCAGCTGTGAGAAGTCAGAATGTGCAACCGCGACGATCTTCGTGGCGATGCACACATGACAATACAAAATAGGAATTTAAAAGTTCGGCTTCTCAACATCCTTTCTTACCATTTCACCATTTTCATCCTGTAAAAATCCTATAGCATCTTTGATTTTTTCTTTACTTTTGACATATCCCCAAAATCTTTTTATTGCTTTTGACATCTCTTGCAAGCCATAATTCATTGTCAGCTTTAGCTAATCTGATTCTTGCCCTGCAGGTTCTGCAGACAGCATTATATTCTTCTTTAGATATGCCTCCTTCTTTGAGAAGCACCTGGCTTTGGGTCCGTGCAATACTTTTGGTAAGCTTATTTAGCCATTGACTTTTTCATTTTGGGAGATAGTTTTCTCCATTTATCTTGGGCTTATTGTTACTCTGTGGCCCCACTTACCTATTTACCTTCCACAACTTTACCTGATAATATGAGTATGGTATATATATAAGTGGTGCTGTTACAATCTCTTTTGCACATGACTCCACTATTTCGGTGCTTGTCTTGTTCATTTGTCATGTTGTATTTTTTAATGGATTTTGTTATACTTTAAGAAATTTGTACTTTTTACCTCATTATTCTTTACTCCATTTCCTCTCCCATTTTTAGTGCTGATCACAGCGTGAGCAGGGGACAGTGATGTGAGCTGTCTTCTTCAGTACCGCTATGCCGCTGCGCTGTCTAAAAATGACTGCCCTTCTTGCAGGTCTAGCTATCCATCATTTGTTGCATATATAATGGAGATTGTGGATCCAAACTCTCTTGTCAAGTGAAATTTTTTTTCGTGATCTGATTATTGGACTCTATAGTGATGGGGTCTGTTCCACGGGACTATGAGAAAATGGAAAACGGTCTTAGGAACGCAGGAAAGAGACTCAGACGAGAGATGGAGTTAAACGCGTTTCAACGGAGGATCCGTCTTCATCAGGTGGATCCATTGCTCCCATCCTCCATCGGAGGTTTTCGGCTGGAGCTGCGGTGGAGACCCGGCAGCCCGTCCACCCCGGGGTTGCTTCCTAAGCGCTCCTTCATGACCGCCTATCACTGACTCCTGTTCCACAGGACTGGCACATAGCAAATGTGGTACTAATTTTCAAAAAGGGCTCTAAAAGTGAACCTGGGAATTATAGGCCAGTAAGTCTAACCTCTATTGTTGGTAAAATATTTGAAGGGTTTCTGAGGGATGTTATTCTGGATTATCTCACTGAGAATAACTGTTTAACTGTCAAACCAATGTAATCAGTTTTTATGAAGAGGTAAGCTATAGTCTGGACCAAGGTGAGTCATTGGATGTGGTATATCTTGATTTTGCCAAAGCGTTAGATACTGTGCCACACAAGAGGTTGGTACACAAAATGAGAATGCTGGGTCTGGGGGAAAATGTGTGTAAATGGGTAAATAACTGGCTTAGTGATAGAAAGCAGAGGGTGGTTATAAATGGTATATTCTATAACTGGGTCGCTGTGATCAGTGGGGTACCGCAGGGGTCGGTGTTGGGACCTATTCTCTTCAACATATTTATTAACGATCTGGTAGAAGGTTTACACAGTAAAATATAGATATTTGCAGATGATACAAAACTATGTAAAGCAGAAGATACAAGAGAAGATTGTATTCTGCTACAGATGGATCTGGATAAGTTGGAAACTTGGGCCGAAAGGTGGCAGATGCGGTTTTGGACATGTGAACTAAAAATTGGACATGTAAACTGCTCTATTGATTATTCTAAGCATGAGTTCCTTCCCTGAAAAACATGGTAGAACTTGCATGTGCAACACAGAGGTCTAAATGGGTCCTAAGGGTTGCAAGGACCGAGGATTCTTACTGCAACCCTAGACACCAGTGAAACATTTCCAGCAGAGGCACACATATAGGGTTTACATGTGGCTGCGCAAATCTTGAACGAAGTATTTCAGTTATTCATTAGCCCTATTCCTAACCCAAAATCTAAACCTAACCCTAAACTGTTCTCGTACCCTAACACTAATTTTCAGGACAATTAGTAAGTGATGGACGACGCCTCAGCTGATTACACTACTAGGTCGGTTATTGGGGAACTCACAGTGAGTATACAGTGCCTTGCCAAAGTATTCGGCTCCCTGGAACTTTTTAACCTTTTCCCACATATCATGCTTCAAACATAAAGATACCAAATGTAAATTTTTGGTGAAGAATCAACAACAAATGGGACTCAATTGTGAAGTTGAACGAAATTTATTGGTTATTTTACATTTTTGTGGAAATACAAAAACTGAAAAGTGGGGCGTGCAAAATTATTCGGCCCCTTTAACTTAATACTTTTTTGCACCACCTTTTGCTGCGATTACAGCTGCAAGTCGCTTGGGGTATGTCTCTATCAGTTTTGTACATCGAGAGACTGAAATTCTTGCCCATTCTTCCGTGGAAAACAGCTCGAGCTCAGTGAGGTTGGATGGAGATCATTTGTGGACAACAGTTTTCAGCTCTTTCCACAGATTCTCGATTGGATTCAGGTCTGGACTTTGACTTGGCCATTCTAACACCTGGATACGTTTATTTGTGAACCATTCCATTGTAGATTTTGCTTTATGTTTGGGATCATTGTCTTGTTGGAAGACAAATCTACGTCCCAGTCTCAGGTGTTTTGCAGACTCCAACAGGTTTTCTTCAAGAATGGTCCTGTATTTGGCTCCATCCATCTTCCCATCAATTTAAACCAGCTTCCCTATCCCTGCTGAAGAAAAGTAGGCCCAAACCATAATGCTGCCATCACCATGTTTGACAGAGGGGATGGTGTGTTCAGGGTGATGAGCTGTGTTGCTTTTACGCCAAACATATCGCTTGGCATTGTTGCCAAAAAGTTAGATTTTGGTTTCATCTGACCAGAGCACCTTCTTCCACATGTTTGGTATGTCTCCTAGGTGGCTTGCTGCAAACTTTAAACAACACTTTTTATGGATATCTTTGAGAAATGGCTTTCTTTGTGCCACTCTTCCATAAAGGCCAGATTTGTGCAGTGTACGACTGAGTGTTGTCCTATGGACAGACTGTCCCACCTCAGTTGTAGATCTCTGCAGTTCATCCAGAGTGATCATGGGCCTCTTGGCTGCATCTCTGATCAGCAGGGCCGGCTCCAGGTTTTCATGGGCCCCGGGCGAAAGAGTCTCAGTGGGCCCCCTAAACACAGACCACGATTCATGATGCACAGATACTGCAGAGAAATATGGATATAGCACAATGCCAAACACTTCACTTCTTCCATTACATGACTGATACCTATTGTAAATTGTACAATAGCTCAAAAACCGCCAAATCCTCACAGCGCACAGTACAGACTGGACAGTACAGTCCTCCATACAATATTATGGGCACCACATAGTTTCCCCCTCATCACCCATATAATACCCCATGCAGGATGTCACCCCTCCATCCCCCATATAATGCTCCATACAGGATACTGGTCCCCATATAAAGCTCCATACAAAATATGGAGCTCTCCTCTGCACTGTGCTGCGTTCTGCACTGTTACGGCTCAGGAAAGGGCGCCGTGGAAAGACTCCCATCATCATTGCCTGCCCATTATCATCATCACTGCCTGCCTATCATCATCACTGCCTGCCCATCATCATCAATGCCTGCCCATAATCATCATTGCCTTCCCATCATCATCACTGCCTGCCCATCATCATCACTGCCTGCCCATCATCATCAATGCCTGCCCATCAACATCACTGCCTGCCCATCAACATCAATGCCTGCCCATCATCATCAATGCCTGCCCATAATCATCATTGCCTCCCCATCAATATCATTGCCTGCACATCATCATCACTGCCTGCCCATCATCATCACTGCCTGCCCATCATCATCACTGACTGCCCATCATCATCAATGTCTGCCCATAATCATCATTGCCTCCCCATCAATATCATTGCCTGCCCATCATCATCACTGCCTGCCCATCATCATCACTGCCTGCCCATCATCATCAATGCCTGCCCATCATCATCAATGCCTGCCCATAATCATCATTGTCTCCACAGCAATATAATTGCCTGCCCATCATCATCAATCAACATTGCCTCCCCATCATCATCATCACTGCCCTCCCCCCACCACCATCACACATACAGCAGACACACACACACACACAAAGCATCGCACTACATACACACAGAGACACATACACAGACACACACACAAACATCTCACCTGTCTGACGTCCGCGCACTCACTGCCACAGCCAGCCGCTGAATGATGACATCATTCAGTGGCGCTGCTGTGAGAGGAAGCGCCGGCGTCCTGCAGGCGCCCCCTGGAGCCCGGAGTCGGAGCTGCGGCAGCGGAGGCACGGGGAGAGGTGAGTATTGAGCCGGCCGCAGCCGGGGCCCTGAGCAAGCGGAGGGGGCCCAGTGGCGGCGCTGACACCGCTAACGGGCGCCGGGGTGCCAGACGGGAGTGGGCCCCCCCGCCTGCTCAGGGCCCCAGCACTTGCCCGGGTGTGCCGGGTGCTGACGCCGGCCCTGCTGATCAGTCTTCTCCTTGTTTGAGATGAACGTTTAGAGGGACGGCTGGGTCTTGGTAGATTTGCAGTGGTATGATACTCCTTCTCTTTCAATATGATCACTTGCACAGTGCTCCTTGGGATGTTTAAAGTTTTGGAAATCATTTTGTATCCAAATCTGGCTTTAAACTTCCCCACAACAGTATCACAAACCTGCCTATTGTGTTCCTTGGTCTTCATGATGCTCTCTGTGCTTCAAACAGAACCCTGAGACTATCACAGAGCAGGTGCATTTATACGGAGCCTTGATTACACACAGGTGGATTATATTTATCATCATTAGTAATTTAGGACAACATTGGAACATTCAGAGATCCAAAATGAACTTCTGGAGTGAATTTGCTGCACTGAAAGTAAAGGGGCCAAATAATATTGCACGCCCCACTTTTCAGTTTTTGTATTTCCACAAAAATTTAAAATAACCAATAATTTTGTTCAGCTTCTCAATTGCGTCCCATTTGTTGTTGATTCTTCACCAAAAATTTACATTTGGTATCTTTATGTTTGAAGCATGATATGTGGGAAAAAGTTGAAAAGTTCCAGGAAGCCGAATACTTTCGGCACTGTATGGTATATACACCTCCAATTCCAAAGCATGAAATATATATATACTGTATACTGTATACACCCTGAAATGGTCACTGCTAACTCCACAATAACAAAAGTGAACTACTAGCTACCGCCAATCGTTTTACAGGCCGATTAAAAACACGTTACAGGTAGTGTATAAAAAAACTGCACAATAGAAACAGCAATATATATATGTATTTGCACTAACTGGTGCAAAAAATACAGAACTAGTGAAGAAATGATAATTAAATATGGGCAAAGTGCAACTAAAAAGCCATGCACCGCAGAGGTGAAGTGAAAAAAAGGAAGCTGGTAAAGAAAACTATTGGCGTCCACTATTGCAAGATGTCAGCACCATATATCACAGTGCTGGAGTGGAGGGTATCAGAAATACCGCCAGACTTGTGGTAAATTACCTGGGAGCTGTGGATAGGTAATGGCCTCTGAAGAACGCGCCCCGACGCGCGTTTCGGAAATGTTTTCCTTCGTCAGGGGGAATTATCATTTCTTCACTAGTTCTGTATTTTTTGCACCAGTTAGTGCAAATACATATATATATTGCTGTTTCTATTGTGCAATTTTTTCGGTGCATAGTGCATCTTTATTTGACGTATTTTTCCACACAATTGTATACACATATTATTTTATGCACAATATTCTTTTGCATATTTTTCTTTATTATATATTGTCGTTCACATCAACAGTAGATATTGCAGGTCATCACACATCGCTGGATTTAGTACCTGGCTGTGTATTGAGCAATCTAGTTTCTACATATACATATGTCATTATACCTGCTATATATTATAAAGGAATTATCTAAAGACATATGCTTATATACTAAGGTGCTCACTTCATATTTTTTAGCTGTTCCGTGATAGGTCATTGCCTCTTGTTTTTATTAATATTATTCATGCATGTATTTTATTGCATATACAATTTGGTTGTTTATTAATTTTGTACATTTGATTCAATAAAATTATATTTTATTATTCACATTGTGTCACCTTTGATTTTCTGTTGTTACCTTGTCACTGGGTGTCTTCCTCCATTCCTGGATATTCCTTATATATTACCGGATGGTCTGCCATCCACACATGGGGTTGTATTAGTCACTATATATTCACATGTATTTTATCTTTTGATAAATTCATTATTATTATTTTTATTATTGTGATATATATACAACCTTTTTTCTTTTTCATTTTTCCTTACTGCAGATTTATGAAAATTAATGTTTAAACTGTATTTTGTGATCAAATCATGGATGTGTGGTTTGTTTGGCTATTTTCTTGCTGAAGGGGGCAAGTTTACCTTTCAAATGGTGTATCATTTGTGTGTGTGGGTGCAGTATGAACGGAGATACAAAGTAATCACGGAAAAACAGTGTTTAGAAATAATAGATAACGAAAAAAGAAGTACTAAACCTAGGGGCTGGTTGTTAGATATGCTAGGTCTTTAAGCAGATTATGACATCCCCAATTTACAGGACACCGTCGCCCCTGGAGGTCCCAGGCGGTAGATATTGTGGTCTTGTTTCCTATTGCGATTTTATCTTTCTGTAGAGATGAAATATTGCATGGATAGCATCATTCATCAGTCCGTTATTACTTGAAGGGGTTAGAAAGGCTTTACGATGATGTGAGTGAATGCGCTACGTTTGTCCCTTTGCTACGGCAATCCAAAAATATATCTCCCATAAAAATCAGAACAGTCCAAACACCAATATTCGTCAATGACTACTTTCTCTAAAATGTTCAAATAAAAATCCACTGAAACATACTACCTGAATGTCAGAAAACTGGTCCTATGCCATAATAAAAGACCAGTAAGAGATATATATGGACAATCCAAATAATATTAGTCCTACAAAAAAACATGGAGTTTATGTCCACAATATAATAAAAAATAATTTTATTAAGTAATAAAGCGTAAGAATAAATCATAAAACATATAAGCAAAGTCTAATATACAGAAAAATGCTCAGGTATGAAGGACATAAACACATCACTCATGTAAACAGGGTCAAGGAAAAGCTATGCCCTCAAGTATAAAGTGCTTAGTGCATACAAGGTGCAGCACAAATGCCCAGGGTCATTAAAGAGTAACAAATTCAGCCCTGGGCTGTATTTAGCAAGTACACACACCTATAGAAAACAAGTAATATTAACTCCCAGGTAAGTGAGAACGTGCGTGATATGAATAAAAGCACAAGCTGAGTCAAATATAAAGCAATATTGTAGTTAAGGCCAGCTTGCCCATCAGGTTGCCTGTGTGATGTGATGTCCAGTGCAGCCCCGATACGCATTTCACGTGGGCTTCCTCGGCTTTTCTCTAAAATGTTTCATAACAGTGCTTTGATCAGTGGAAGTTCTTGCCTGGGAAGTAAACGAATCCCAGTCTTGGTGTCTTTTTCCAAGACAAATCTCCTGTTGTAATTACCTGTTCATCGCAGGAGGCCCCTACTTTACTGGAAGTTGTCAGCTTCCTCTCACTTCCCCAGTTATAATTAGTCTCTCTGTTCCCCAGCCAGAATTAAACCCATATGTTCAATGTGAAGTGGTACTTTAATGGAGATTGGAGTGTCAGCTCTTTCTCATTTCACCAGTGATCCCATACATTCCCATATAGTAGCCTTACATGCATTGGAATTTCAATTAAAAAACATGCTAATTTTTCCAATGATTTATGTAATTATATTATTGAAGTGGTGCATTTTCTTATGACTTTCGTTTGCTGATGAATTTTTTATCCAAAAAAAAGGTGTCTTTATGGGTGCCAAATATACCCCCTCCCTTGCAAATCTCGTTATGAGTTGGTGGGGAGAATCATATGTTTTTTGCCCTTACAATCCTTACAAGGACATGATCTGGTGGTATGGAAGGTACATCGATGACATTTTGGTCATATGGCTACCTGATGTACCTGCCATAACCAATTTTATTCATTATCTGAATTGCAATCCTTTCAATTTTAAATTTTTGGCTAAATTTGACTACAAATATTGAATTTTTGGACCTAAAACTTATGGGTCATCCTGACTCCATGGTCATGATGTCTACTTTTAGGAAGGAGAAATCAGGTAATACCATACTGCACACCAAAAGCTACCAATCAGGACACACAATAAAAACAATACCGACAGGCGAAGTTAATAGAGCGAAACGCAATTGCAGTAGTGAGGCTTAGTTTAAAAAAGGGGTATACCAGACTAAAGCTTAGAGGGTATAAAAATGTTATTTTGAATGCAGCAGAGAAAAAGGTATCGAATAGATCCCGTTTTTGCCATCAGGATCATCGTAACTCGAAACCCAAAAATAACAAAAAAACTGATCAGCTGACGCTGGTTTTACAGTACAAGAATCAATCTTCTCAAATAAAAAAACTTTTTTTTACCAGAACCTTGCGATTTTGGAGGATGAAAAAATAGGGAAAATTTTAAAACAGGGTTGTAGAGTTGTCCATAAAAGAGCACAGACATTGGGCTAATCTCTTTCTCCAGTTTAATAAATAACCATCAAAAAAATCCCATTAATTGGCTGAGCACTAAAGAATACCACAAATCTGGAACAAAACAATGTAAAACCTGCCAATATTCATCAAGGAGATATCATTTTACAGATAGTGAGAATAAAAATTCCTTTGATATAAAAAATATTCATTAATTGTAATTCTACCATGTAATTTATATTATGGAATGTGATGAATGTAAACTTAAATATGTTGGAAGTACCATTCGCCCCTTTAGGGTAAGAGTAAGGAAACGTGTTCAGGATATGAAACCTGGTGACTAGTGATGAGCGAGTATACTCGTTGCTTGGGCTTTCCCGAGCACGCTCGGGTGGTCTCCGAGTATTTGGGCGTGCTCGGAGATTTAGTTTCTGTTGTCGTAGCTGCATGATTTGCGGCTATTTGAAATCTTGAATACATGTAGGAATTCCCTAACAAACAGGCATTCCCCACATGTATTCAGAATGTCAAGTAGCCGCAAATCATGCAGCTGTGGCAACAGAAACTAAATCTCCGAGCTCTTCCAAATACTCGGAAACCACCCGAGCGTGCTCGGGAAAACCCGAGCAACGAGCATACTCGCTCATCACTACTGGTGACACATCAACAAGCGTGTCCCAAATTTCAAAACATTATCAGGATAAACATCTCGAAGATACTGCAAGTTTGAAAATGTATGCTATAGAGAGGGTTTTCTAGCCCACAAGGGGGGGTGACTAAGAGAAGAAGCTCAGGGATAGGGAAGCGTGGTGGATTTTTAAGTTAAACACCAGATTACCCCTAGGTCTCAATCTTAGGAAAGATATTATGTTTCATTATTAGCTTTTCGCTCTCCTTGCCCCAAAGTATCTCTTTGTTTCAAATTATTATGTTTTGTTTTTTTTAATAATAGGTATGGGATACTGTAACATAAATGTTACCCTCTCGTGATGTCCCTGGTGAAATGACTAGTAAGAATTATTGTGGTCTGTATATTATCTTCCCATGAGATTCCAGTACAAGCGATGAGTGGAGGACATTTCAGTGCGAATATTGGGTTTTCATGTGTAAGGAGGTGAAGGGTATTAACCCTTTAATTGTCTCATCCCCTTTAAGTGTGTAAAAAGGTGTAAATGTATGTTTTGTATGAACTGAATGATGTTATGTACTGGTGTTATTTCCAATGTGTAAAGGTAAAGAAGGTGTTAATTTAGGTAGTCAGTGTGTCCTAGGGATAATTAAAGTAGGGCATTAGTGGGGTAGTGTATATAGATATATGGGTTTAATGACATCTTGCGAGGGATCACTAATGGGGACACGTTAGAGATTCAGTTAGAGCATTAGAAAATATGTCAATACAGTAAGTGGGTTTGGTCACTAGAGGGGGACATTGAGCACATCCAGTCCTATAGGGACAATAGTTAGGGACTTGTTGCTAGGGAAAGATTGCCTCCAAGCGGGAATCTGTCAGGAAGACTTCCTCTTAGCGGGAGTCAGTTGGGGGTGGACCTTGCTAGTGTGAGGACATCCACGTTCCTGGGCCCTCAGCATAGGGGAGGAAGAAGAGGGGACCAGCAACCTCTGAAGAAGCCAGTGAAGGATTCACCATGGGAAATGTGAGCCCAAAGAGAGTGGGTTTACATAGCAGTAGTCCAGTGGAAGAACCACTGTGAGAACACTCAGCAGAAGAGGTCGTGCATGAGCGTAGAAGCAAGTGGGCCATCAGAAGTATCCGGGCAGGATAACAAGAGAGGGGTGGACAACCTAGTAAATGTGTCTTTCTTATGCTGGATTGAAGTGTCTCCAGGGGAAGGTATCGAAGTGCCGTTTTCACCGGGCTCCTCGTCCCGTCAATACTTAGTGGTCCATTCTTGTGTAGCAGAGAAGAAGAGGCAGAATTGTGAAGGATGTATTGCTGGTATCGATTAAGACATGTTTATGGTGTCTTGAATGTGCTGTGTCCAGAGGAAAATAAAGCAGAACTGTTTGACGTGATTTGGGACTCTGACTCTAATTGCTCTGTACGCTTCCTCACGGAAGGAGAACACCCCAGGCGAATGGAGACTACAGAGGTAAAATATGTAGCAGCTTCCAGTGCATCGCCCCGCGGCCGTCCCTTTTCAAGTTGCGTAGTCAGCAGGATCTCACTGCCCCATCTGGCAGTGACACTGTAACAAGGATGAAGTACATGGGAGCCGAGCGCCCGCCAGGCATTGCCAGAAGCCTCCTCGCTTCCGCACTCCCGTCAGGTTTTTGTGGACAGCAAGCCCTCCGGGGAAGATGAGGATCTACATGCAGAGGCAACTGAGGACGCCTCTGCTGGTTTCTTCTCCTCAGGTATATGTTTGAGTAAAATATAAATTGCTCTTTTATTCTATAAACTACTGACAACATGTCTCCGAATTTGTAAGCAATAAATTTTGTATTTATTTTCAGAAAATGAGAAATGGTCAAAATAACAAAAAAATGCTGTGATTGCAGACCTTAAATAATGCTAAGAAAACAAGTTAATAATCATTGAGAAACAACAATACTAATGTTTTAACTCAGGAAGAGTTCAGAAATCAATATTTTGTGGAATAACCATGATTTTTAATCACAGCTTTCATGCGTCTTGGCATGCTTTCCACCAGTCTTTCACACTGCTTTTGGGTGACTTTATGCTACTCCTGGTACAAAAATTTAAGCAGTTTGTCTTTTTTTGATTGCTTGTGACTATCCATCTTCCTCTTGACTACATTCCATAGATTTCCAAGGGGATTCAGGTCTGGAGATTGGACTGGCCATGACAGGGATTTGATGTGGTGGTCCTTCATCCACACATTGATTGACCTAGCTGTGTGGCATGGCGCAATATCCTGCTGCAAAAAGCAGTCCTCAGAGTTGGGGAACATTGCCTGAGCAGAAGGAATCAACTGTTTTTCCAGGATAACCTTGTATGCAGCTTGATTCATACGTCCTTCGCAAAGATTAACCTGCCCAATTCCAGCCTTGCTGAAGCATGTCCAGATCATCACCGATCCTCCACCAAATTTCACAGTGGGTGCAACAAACTGTGGCTGGTACACCTCTCCAGGTCTCCGTCTAACCATTAGATGACCAGGTGTTGGGCAAAGCTGAAAATTAGACTCATCAGAGAAGATTACCTTACTCCAGTCCTCTATGGTGCAATCCTTATGGTCTTTGGCAAACTTCAGCCTGGCTCTCCTTTGCTTCTCATTGATTAAAGGCTTCTTTCTAGCTTTACATGACTTGAGCCCTGCCTCTAGGAGCCTGTTACAAACTGTTCTTGCCGTGCACTTCACTCCAGCTGCCATTTGCCATTCCTTTTGTAGGTCACTTGATGTCATCATGTGGTTACTGAGTGACATTCGAAGAAGATGACGGTCATCCCGGTCAGTGAAGAGTCGTTATCACCCTCTGCCGGTCTGTAGCTTTGTTGTCCCCAATGTCTGCTGCTTTACCTTGTTGTAATGGACTGCCATCTTAGAAATTTTAAGGATGGAGGTAACATGACGCTCACTGTATCCCTCTCCTGGTAAAGCCAGAATTGAGCCCTTCTTTTCCTCACTCAAGACTTTTCTTTTCAACTCCTTTGGCATGGTTAAAAGTTATTTTTTCATTCCTATTATTTTTGGGATATTACGAGCACTTGTTTTGCCATCCAGCTTGTCCTATGGCAAGAGGATTGTGAACACCATAGCAGTGATTTTTATACTTTCCTTCGTTAAATAAGATTTGATTTAGGTGATCACCTAATCAGAAGCACATTAAGTAGAATGAGGTGTACTCTGGCTGGAATTCAACTGACACTGGAATGGAATGGCTGTCAGACATGTAGAGAAGCTGATTTTTATAAAACTGTGCAGTGGTCTACATTATATATATATATATATATATATATATTCCCTTATATTTATTTTGTGTGTGTGAACATTTAATTTGAACATGGTATCTGACTGACACATACATATATATATATATATATATATATATATATATATATATGTATGTGTCAGCCAGATACACTCATTAATAAAATGGTACATAAGAGTTAAACAAAAGACACACAGGGGAACAGGGGAAGTTTACAGGGGAACCCCAGAAAAAATTGACATGTGGTCCCCCTATAAAATTGAAATAGCAAAGCCTAGGCATACAGCTGTAGACTGATATTAACAGCCTGGGAAGGGGCCATGGATATTGCCCCCCAGGCTAAAAACATCAGCTCTCAGCTGCCCCAGAAATGGCGCATCTTATAGATGCGCCATTTCTGGCACTTAGCCTCGCTTTTCCCACTTGCACTGTAGGGATGGCAAGTGGGATTCATATTTGTGGGGTTGATGTCATCTTTGTATTGTGCAGTGACATCCAGCCCACAGATTAGTAATGGACAGGCGTCTATAAGATACCCATGGTAAATAAAGACACAGCCAGAATAAAGTCCTTTATTTTAAATAAGACTAAGCACAGTTTCCCATTTTTATTTAAATGCCTAAACCCAGCGTAGCCCTCGATCTCCTGTAATAAAAATAAAATAATAAACTAACACAAATATTTTCTGGTCCGCAGTAGTCCTAAATAACGAGTGTCCCATGACGATCTCACGTGTAGAGAAGTCACATCGGGGGATGTGACTGCTCTACCAGCCTCCGGGGACCACTGACAGGAGATAATAGATCCTGCAGTGTATCACTGAGAGGTCACTGGAGTTCCAGCTCTCCCTTTACAGCACTCCCGCTGTGTTAGAATTTTCTCATGCAGGGGTACTGCAAGTGACAGCACGAACTCCGGTGACCTCTGAAGGCAGTGGAGTGATACACTGTGGGAGGATCACCTCCTGTCAGTATGTCACCGAAGGCTGGTAGAGCAGTCACATCCCCTGATGTGACTACTTTACACATGAGATCGTCATGGGACACTTGTTATTTAGGACTACGGCGGATGAGTGAGTATTTGTGTTGGTTTATTATTTTATTTTTATTACAGGAGAATGAGGGATTCGGGGATCAGGTGTTTGGTGATTATGAATGTGGGTTTTTTTTGTTTTACACTTGAACACAGTCGCCGTATGATGGGAATACTACTGTTCCATCATCAGCTCATGCTGTCACTGTTATATGTGACAGCAGACATAGCCGGATGTGTTGTGAATGTGTTAGAAATGAATTCTGAGGAGAAGCTCCCTCTGGTGGTTACAAACAGTACTGAACTATTCAATGAAGATTGTGAAGATTGGCAGTCAGGTGTTACGGACTGGTCTTATATAAGGGAGGTTCCCTCCCATCAGGGTTGCCGGTGATCTATTGTTCTTGTCTCAACTGTGGTTCCTGGTTCACTTGGAAGCTTGCTGTGTCTTGCCTGCATCTTCTGCTAACAGATAAGATATTTTCTGCTTTTATTTTTGTGCTTGCTTTTTGCATTTTGTCCTGCACTTCTGTGGAGGTCAGCCAGGTTCCCTCCGGGGGCTTGTGCTCCTCTCAGTTTATCTGAGCCACTGTTATTTGTTCATTTGCCTTTTCCAGTTTTTTCAGTGGCTGCTGCTTAGTTTTGTTACACCAGAGAACTAATTTAGGTGGTAGAGGTCGTGTGATCTCAGGTGTTTTTGCAATTAGTGAGTTGGTATTTTTTTAGAGTTTTTTGGATTGCAGTAAGTGTCCTTCCTATCCTTTTCTTTCTAGGAAGATTGGGCCCCAACGTTTGCTCATACTATTTTCTGTCTGTGTCTGTATTTCCTCTTGTCTAACCGCCATTACATGTTTGGGGGCTTCCTATGTTCTTTGGGATCTGCTCCAGGGCAGATAGTTTTCCTCTTTCTATCTTTAGGTGTAGTTAGTTTCTCAGGCTGTGACGAGGCGTCTAGGACCAACGTAGGTACGCTCCACGGCTGCCTTTAGTTGTGGTGATTAGTCACGGTACTGCAATCCAGTAGATTCCAACCTCTCTGGTGTATTGCCTTTTTTGCCTGCTCTCCTCAGCTACCAAATCATAACACGGATGGAACTAGTAGTCCCATAATCCAGCGAGTATGTTCAATTGAAGCCTAGCTACACACAGACACCCGCAGACAGACCCCTGCAGACAGACACACACACAGACACCGGCAGACACCTGCACACAGACACCTGCAGACAGACCCACACATATTCTCCGCTCACACATAGTCTCCCCCACACACTCTTCCTCTTTCCTTTCCGCAGAATTTTTGGCACGCAAATCCCCAGCTAATCTGCAAACCTTTTTACACCTGTGGTTTAGTTGCAGATTTGACTGACTCAATGTTAGTCAATGGGTGCAGAAACGCTGCAGATTCGCAAAAAGAATTGACATCCACGCGGAATTTTCCGCAGCATGTGCACAATTATGGATTCCCATTGATAAACATTGCTTGAGCACTCCTTTGTGGATTTGTTGTAATTCCGCGCGGAAAAAATTGCAGATCCGCAACAAAATCCGCAATGTGTGTGCATAGCCTAAATGTAACCTGCAAAAAAATCCTGTGAAAGGGAATCAATCCAATACACTTAAGCTATAGTGTGAATATTGCTCTTTTAGGCTGTCATAAATGTATGAATATTGTTTTCTATGATATTCCTAGTGCAAATAAATAATGAAGGATATTATAGCGTGAACGGAGCACTTATCATTACATAGTGTAAACAAAGCACTATGGGTGGAGATTATCCTTCTCCATAGAAATCCAAAATTTAAACAACCAGTTGTTAATATTTCAGTGTGAATAAAGCTCTATAGGAAGAGGTCTTTGCCTCTCCAGAGTTAAAGGGAATCTGTCACCCTAAATTGGCGGGATATTTAAATGATGGCAGTCAGGTCAGATGGGCGGTGTCTTAGGTATTTGCCTTAACATGTTGTTCGCCGCTGTCTCCATTATTTCTGGGAATTGTAGTCGTTGCCCTCCATATAACGCGCTTGCGCATTGCAATCTGCGGGCAAAGCATACTACGCGTGCGCAATTCAAGATTGCAATGCGCAGGCGCGTTATATGGAGGACAACGACTACAATTCCCAGAAATAATGGAGACAGCGGCGAACAACATGTTAAGGCAAGTACCCAAAACACCGCCCATCTGACCTGACTGCCATCATTTAAATATCCCGCCAATTTAGGGTGACAGATTCCCTTTAATGTTGCAATGTGACACTTAGGGCTCATACTCACTGGCGACGAAAACGGACGATTGCAAGCCGATAAAAAATCGGATTGCAATCGGACCAATGTTATTCAATAAGTGACTTCTCATTTGCGATTTTTTTTCTCAGCTGAAATCGGTCTGAGAGAAAAATCGCAGCAAGCTGAGATTTGCAGCGATTTTGGCATGATAATCGCTAATGCAAATCAATGGATGCAATAAAAAATCGGGCAGCACTCGCACCAGTGTCCTTTGAAAAGCCGGCAAATCATCCCCGGCCGGGGACACTGCACAGCATCAGTGACGGCTGACCTGAAGTGAAAGTGGGAAGCAATCAATTAAGCTTCCCACACTAATCACTTCCTCTCCTGTCACCGGGAGAGGAACTGATTCATTCAGGGGATTACAGCTGAGCAGCAAGCATTAGTTGCGCTGCTTGGCTGTAAGGCAGTTAACCCTTTGTGAAGGATTACAGCGTGGGACCTGACAGAGCACCAGATAGGTAAGAATAATGTTGTTTTATTATTTTTTATTTTTTACAGGAGACCAAGGGCTTTGCACGAATTACCAGTTAAATAAAAGATGGTCAAAAAAATGTGTGTTTATTTCATTAAAATGTTTTATTATTAATGCGTGTGTTTTTTTTTTATTTCCTTCAATAGGATTAATAATTGATAGTTGTCTAATTGACAACTCTCAATTATTAACCTGGTTTAAAGTCACCTTTCAATAGCAAGGTGGCTTTAATCCATTATTAACCCATTAGCCACCGCTACAGGGCAATGGGAATAGACGGGCAAAGTGCCCTTTTCTGGGGTGTTTGGGGCAGATGTTAGTAGCCAGGGGGGCACAAAATAATTGCACCCTCCCTAGGCTATTATTATCTGCCCCATTGGCTGGCTTTGTCTGTCTGGTTGAGAAAATAGGGCGGGAGCCATGGGCGTACCCAGGATCAAAACTAGGGGGGGGCAAGCCAATGTCGTATCTTATACAGGTACATCATATACACTGTACATTATCCTGCATATTAGGTGTAAGGAAAGGGACGTCACCATTTTGTATAGTGCCTATACCAGCCTCCATTTTGTCAGTTCACAGAGCCACAAACTATTAACTACACATTGCCTATTAGCATATCCAGTACGACAGGTTTTGATGTCCACTAGGAATCAAAGGGGCTTTAGCATGCTAATTAGTTTAGGCCAGTGTCTGAATAAGATGGTCAGTCGTATGGTAAATAGCTCAAGCTCAAGCCATTGTTTGCTGCTCCATATGAATTGCAGGCCAGTTAATATGCGTGCTTCAAAGCAAAGGGGATGGGCCTAGCAGGTTTAAGAACTAGCCATGACCAGGCTGCTGGTCATTCCATTTCACACACATAAGCCAAGAAGATGGTCTAGGAAAGACCAAGGGACTATCCAGCAACTGAAGACTGTACCTGGGAACGGCAGAGCCAAGGCCTTCCCATGACCATAATACCCGGTAATATTGATTATAGCTTATACCTTTAAGCCTTGTACATTATTGTTGTATTCTTACTCTGACTGCAAATCCATTGTAATTACGTTGTATAGCTTTACTGTATATTTCTGTAATTATCTAGTGCGCCCTTAAGGCAAATTAAACCATAAAGTTAATCTTGGGCTGATGCTTTTACTCTGATCACGAATCTTAGAATACCCAGTGGGTAACAGGACACCTTCCCCGGCGGCCATTTGCTCTAGGTGCAGTTCTATTACTGACCTGAGAGACAAAGGGGGGCGCCGGAGAGCTGTACCTGTGGAGTTACATCCCATTGGTGACGTGGTAGGAAAGGGATCGTCCATCCCATTTGGTAGCGGCGGTGGTATCAGAAGCTGTGATACCCGGGCTACCGTGTGGCGGTCGGCTTAGTTCTTCACAAATTGGTGGCAGCGGTGGGATCAGAGTAATAGTGTGCGTGGGACCCCTACTCCCAGACACTAGAGACTACCAGCGGTACTTTCACTGCTGGGGTCTTAAGGTCAGCCCAGCACTAGACGGTCAGAGTGTAAATATAATAAGTTGTGTGCAAGGTCAGGGTTGCAGCTGTGTCAGTAACCAAAGGTTCCCAAGATGGCGGAAGGCACCAGGAGTAGGGCAAAGGGGGAGGCCAATGCTGTGGCCTATGAGGGGTTCGATACCGATGAGGGGGAGCTCAGCCAGGGCTCCCCAAGGAGCCCGACCCCCGTGCTCAGTCTCACAGTGGACTGTCCACCCCCTGCCCATCCCAGCCTGTCCAGATCGGACGCCCTTTTCCAAGCGGCTATGGCACAGCTCGAGGCTGGTAATGACGCCGCCTATGACAGACTCCTGGTGGCGGCAGAGACAGCAGCAGAGCGTGAGCAAGCAGCGGCAGAGAAAGCAGCAGAGCGTGAGCAAGCAGCGGCAGAGAAAGCAGCAGAGCGTGAGCAAGCAGCGGCAGAGAGAGCAGCAGAGCGTGAGCATGCAGAACGTGTGTTGCAGGCTACAGAACGCCGTGAAGCTGCGGAGCGCCAGCACCGACTGGAGATGGCTCGGCACGGGCCCCGCTGGACGCACCAGGCCCACCGGAGACAAGGGCTTCCAAGGTCCGGGCAGAGGACTTTCCCTTACTTGAAAAGGATGGAGACCTGGATTCCTTTCTGCTTGCTTTTGAGAGGACATGCCTCCAACATCATCTGGCCCCGGATCAGTGGGCAAGGTACCTGACCCCCCGTTTGAGGGGTAAGTCCCTGGAAGTTTTGGGGGACTTACCTGCCGGGGAGGAGCAGGACTACAACAGCATCAAGCGGGCCCTGATCCAGCACTACAACCTCACCCCGGAGTCGTACCGCAGGAAGTTCAGGAGCCTGCAGCGGGGTTCAAAGGACACCTGGACCGACCACATGCGGGCCCTGCTGAGAGCTGCGGAGCACTGTACCTCGGGTCTAGAGCTCACTACCCGCCAAGGAGGTCCAGGAACTGTTTGTCATGGAGCAATTTTTGTGGAACTGCCCAGAGGACCTCCAGCAGTTCCTCCGTGACCGGAAACCAAAGGGGGCTTCTGCTACAGCCGCCCTGGCAGACGAGTATGCCAACAACAGGGCGCCGGAGCCAAAGAAGCCTGCCAGCAGCACCTGGAGAGGGGGTAAGCCCAATCCTGCCCCAGCCCCATATCCAGCCCCCAGAGTGCAAGGGGTGTACCCCCCTGCTGCCCTCTCCAGGCCAGGAACAGAACCCAGACGTTGTCATAATTGCAATCAGCCAGGACACTTTAAGGCTGCATGTCCCCAGCGCCAGAAGGCCCCATCCCTGTCCCAGAAACCGTCCACTGTTTTGTGTGTGGGAGGGGGTGGTGGGAGGTCCCTAGACAATTACCAACCCGTCACCATCGGCCGCTCAGCGGTCATGGGACTGCGGAACACAGGCGCTGAAGGAACCCTGGTACGCCCTGAGGTGGTGTCCCCTCAAGACTTGGTACCTGGGAAAACCCTTTCCGTCTCCGGAATTGGAGGCGTTGAACCGGCGCTGCCCGTTGCCAAGGTGTATTTGGACTGGGGCGCCGGGAGGGGGATGCGGGAGGTGGGAGTAACGCCAAATATTCCTGCAAATGTGTTGCTTGGGACTGATTTGGGGCGGCTAGTGTCCCAGTATGTGGCCACTGAACCCCCAAGTTCGGCTCCCCAAGAATGTCATGACTCTACTGTGAATGCTAATGTTAATGTATTGAATGTGCCTCCAACAGTGGAGGAGGGAGTGAAACCTGATGGTAAGCCATGCACTGACACTACACACACAGGGCTCACAGTGAGGACAGGTGAGGAGGCTGCACGGGAGAGCTCAGAGGTGGGGGGAGGGGCTGCTATGGGCAGTGTAGGGCCCCTAAGTGAACCCAGCCTGCTGAGTCTAGGGCCCCTGCAGGAAGAGGAACAGGCCATGGGGGGAGGGGGTGTCCCGGGAGAGGAGCCACCAGGTAGGACCCCAGGTCAGGAGTTCCCCACATCCGGGATGTCAGGAAGTCAGGGAAGTCTGCCTGACCCGGCGACTTGGTCAGAGGATGAGGGAAAGCAGGCGCTACCCGTGGTCTCAGCGGTCGTGGCCGCTGTTACCAGGAGTGGGGGCGCTGAAGCCCAAGGAGCCTCGCGGAGGTCCGACGGTCTCCCCCTCTCTGACCAAGTGGCTGCCGAGTCAGACAGTAGCCAGGAGACAGATCCCGGGGAACTGACAGAGGACATGGCAGTTTCATCAATTCTTGCCATATCAAGTCAGGGATTTCAGGCAGCGTTGGAAGCTGACCCTAGCCTGAAGACTCTCAAGGAACAGGCGGCACAGCCTCCCCTGGAGTCCGACCGCGAGCGAGTGGTTTGGGACCAGGGACGGCTGTACCGGGTAACGGTCCAGCAGGGTTCACCGGAGGCGTGGCCCAGGGACCGACAGTTAGTGGTGCCCCATCCGTTCAGGGCGGAATTGTTGCGGATCGCACACGAGATTCCAATGGCCGGACACTTAGGGATCACTAAAACCAGGGCCAGGCTAGCTCAGCATTTCTACTGGCCTGGAATGAGGACCGAGGTGATAGCCTACTGCCGTTCGTGTGACACCTGTCAGAGGGTGGGGAAGGCGGGGCCGCGCCCCAAAGCCCCACTGGTAACTCTGCCCATCATCGAAGAACCTTTCTCGAGGGTGGCTGTGGATCTCATTGGACCTCTGTCCACTCCCAGCCGCTCCGGGAAATGCTTCATACTAACGGTAGTGGACTATGCCACCCGGTACCCGGAGGCGGTAGCTTTGTCATCCATTCGGGCCGACAAAGTGGCCACTGCCTTACTGGAGATTTTCTCCAGGTGGGGTTTCCCAAGGAAATGCTCACCGACCGAGGGACCCAGTTCATGTCGCAGCTGATGGAGTCTCTCTGTAAGCAGGTACAGGTGCAACATCTGGTGGCCAGCCCGTACCACCCACAGACCAATGGCTTGTGTGAGCGGTTTAATGGCACCTTAAAGCAGATGCTGAAGATGTTGGTCGACTCCCACGGGAGAGACTGGGAGCGGTATCTCCCACACCTGCTGTTTGCCTCCCGGGAAGTCCCACAGGCCTCAACGGGGTTCTCCCCTTTGAGCTCCTGTACGGGCGACGTGTACAGGGGCCCCTTGCTCTGGTGAAGGAAGCATGGGAAGGGGATTTAGCCACCCCTGGAGTGTCGGTCATTGAGTATGTCGTGCGCTTCCGGGACCGAATGATGGCCTTGACGCGGCTGGTGCATGACAATATGGCCCAAGCTCAGGCTGACCAGAAGCGATGGTACGACCAGAATGCTTGTGAGCGAACCTACCAGGTGGGTCAAAAGGTGTGGGTACTGGTCCCCGTACCCCAAAACAAGCTTCAGGCGGCCTGGGAGGGTCCATACCTCGTGCACAAGCAGCTCAACGCCGTCACCTACCTGGTCACCCTGGACCACGCCCGTGGAAGGAGGAAGGCCTTCCATGTGAACATGATGAAGGCCCATCATGAGCGGGAGGCTTATGCTCACCCAGTGTGCAACCTTCCAGAGGAAGGAGAGGCAGAAACCCTCCTCGATCTGCTCACCCAAGCCAAGGCAGGTGGATCCATCGAGGATGTGGGGGTTGGCCACCAGCTTTCGGAGGACCAACGTTCCCAGCTGGGGGCCACCCTGCACCCCTTTCGGGAGCTGTTCAGCAGCCTGCCCGGAAGGACTGAGGCAGCAGTCCATGACGTGGACACTGGTAACCACCCCCCAATCCGGCGTTCAGCATATCGGGTCTCTCTTGAGGTGCAGCAGCAGATGCGCCAAGAGATAGACGAGATGCTGAGGCTGGGGGTGATCCAAGCGTCCAACAGCGCGTGGGCTTCGCCTGTAGTCCTCGTCCCTAAAAAGGACCGAACTACGCGGTTCTGCGTGGACTACAGGGGGCTCAACGCTGTGTCGGTCACCGATGCGTACCCAATGCCGCGCATCGATGACCTGCTCGACCAGCTGGCCGGGGCCAAGTACCTGACCATCATGGATCTGAGCAGGGGGTATTGGCAGATTCCCCTGACCACTAGGGCATGGGAACGCTCTGCCTTTATCACCCCATTCGGACTGTACGAGTCCACGGTGATGCCCTTCGGCATGACGAATGCCCCTGCCACTTTTCAGCGGATGGTCAACACGCTGCTCGAGGGACTGGAAGGGTATGCGACCGCGTACCTGGATGACATTGCCATCTTCAGTCCCACCTGGGAGGATCACCTAGAGCACCTGGCGCAGGTGCTCGGGCGGATCCAGCGAGCAGGCTTGACCATTAAGCCGGAAAAATGCCAGCTGGGTATGAGTGAGGTCCACTACCTGGGACACCGGGTAGGTGGGGGAGCTCTGAAGCCAGAGCCCGGGAAGGTGGATGACATCGCATCCTGACCCACCCCCAGGACCAAGAAGCAGGTGATGTCCTTTTTGGGTACTGCTGGGTACTATAGGTTTGTTCCACACTATAGTGCCCTGGCCAAGCCCCTGACGGACCTCACCAAGAAAACGCTGCCCGTCGCAGTCGACTGGACAGTCGCCTGCGAGACAGCTTTCCAGGCGCTCAAGACCGCCCTTTCTAGTTCTCCTGTACTACAGGCAGCCAATTTCACGCGGCCATTCTTAGTGCAGACCGACGCCAACGACTTCGGCCTCGGTGCTGTGCTCAGCCAGGTTGGCACTACGGGCCATGAACACCCCATTTTGTACCTGAGCAGGAAGCTCCTGCCGAGGGAAGTGGCCTATTCCACGATGGAGAAGGAATGTCTGGCAATTGTGTGGGCCCTGCAGCGTCTGCAGCCATACTTGTACGGACGCCAATTCACCGTGGAAACAGACCACAACCCCCTCAGCTGGTTACACACGGTCTCTGGGACGAATGGGAGGTTGCTACGCTGGAGCCTCGCTCTCCAACAGTACCACTTCACCATTCGCCACAAAAGAGGCAGGGACCATGGTAACGCTGATGGGTTGTCCCGGCAAGGAGAGGGTGCGGTAGGGCGCACGGGGGAACACAGGAATGTGATACCCCCTAGCGCCCTCAAAAGCAGGGAGGTGTAAGGAAAGGGACGTCACCATTTTGTATAGTGCCTATACCAGCCTCCATTTTGTCAGTTCACAGAGCCACAAACTATTAACTACACATTGCCTATTAGCATATCCAGTACGACAGGTTTTGATGTCCACTAGGAATCAAAGGGGCTTTAGCATGCTAATTAGTTTAGGCCAGTGTCTGAATAAGATGGTCAGTCGTATGGTAAATAGCTCAAGCTCAAGCCATTGTTTGCTGCTCCATATGAATTGCAGGCCAGTTAATATGCGTGCTTCAAAGCAAAGGGGATGGGCCTAGCAGGTTTAAGAACTAGCCATGACCAGGCTGCTGGTCATTCCATTTCACACACAGAAGCCAAGAAGATGGTCTAGGAAAGACCAAGGGACTATCCAGCAACTGAAGACTGTACCTGGGAACGGCAGAGCCAAGGCCTTCCCATGACCATAATACCCGTAATATTGATCTATAGCTTATACCTTTAAGCCTTGTACATTATTGTTGTATTCTTACTCTGACTGCAAATCCATTGTAATTACGTTGTATAGCTTTACTGTATATTTCTGTAATTATCTAGTGCGCCCTTAAGGCAAATTAAACCATAAAGTTAATCTTGGGCTGATGCTTTTACTCTGATCACGAATCTTAGAATACCCAGTGGGTAACAGGACACCTTCCCCGGCGACCATTTGCTCTAGGTGCAGTTCTCTTACTGACCTGAGAGACAAAGGGGGGCGCCGGAGAGCTGTACCTGTGGAGTTACGTCCCATTGGTGACGTGGGAGGAAAGGGATCGTCCGTCCCATTTGGTAGCGGCGGTGGTATCAGAAGCTGTGATACCCGGGCTACCGTGTGGCGGTCGGCTTAGTTCCTCACATTAGGTATGGAGCATTAGAACTGTTGTATATTGTATAATACAGCAGTGTATGCGACACTACGCTGTATATACCATATATTATACATGGCAGTCGCGCTCATGTCAGGAGCGGTACCAGCAAGTCCGAGGATTGCAGTGCGATCCTCGCATGAGTTATACGGCTGTCTGTCTATGCCCTTGTTATAATAATACTGAAATATTAATCTATTATTAAAGTATTAATACGCTCACAAGTAAAAAAAAGCCCCCTACCTCCCTGTCCCCCACACACACCCCAACAGCCCATCATCTCACATGCACCCCTTAGTGTTCTGTCCCACTGACCCCACAATACCCCCATCCTCTCACATGCACCCCTCAGTGCTCTGTTGCCCCTCCCCATTTCAGCCCCCACAATACCCCCATCCTTTCACAGTAAACCCCCAGTGCCCTAGCCCACAATACCCCCATCCTCTTACATTCAACCCCAGTGACCTGTCCACCCTCCCTCACAATACCCCATCCTCTCACATCAACCCCTGTGCGCCAGCCCCCACAATATCCCCATCCTCTCACATTCACTAACCAGTGCCCTGTATCCCCTCCCCCACAATACCCCATCCTCTCACATTCACTCTCTTTGCCCTGTTGCCCCTCCCCCACTTCAGCCCCCACAATACCCCCATCCTCTCACATTAACCCCCCCAGTGCCCTAGCCCCCACAATACCCCATACTCACATTCACCCCAGTGCCCTGTACCCCTCCCCACAATACCCCATCCTCTCACATTAACCCCCCAGTGCCCTAGCCCCCACAATACCCCATACTCTTACATTCACCCCAGTGCCCTGTACCCTCCCCCACAATACCCCCATCCCCTCACATTAACCCCCCCAGTGCCCTAGCCCCCACAATACCCCCATCCTCTTACATTCACCCCAGTGCCCTGTACCCCTTCCCCACAATACCCCATCCTCTCACATTAACCCCCCAGTGCCCTAGCCCCCACAATACCCCATACTCTTACATTCACCCCAGTGCCCTGTACCCCTCCCCCAAATACCCCATCCTCTCACATTAACCCCCCCAGTGCCCTAGCCCCCACAATACCCCCATCCTCTTACATTCACCCCAGTGCCCTGTACCCCTCCCCCACAGTACCCCCATCCTCTCACATTCCCCCACAGTGACCATGACATGCCTGAGCAGAATGAATTTAATAAATTCCATCCCCTCTTACCATGAAGCTTGCAGGCAGTGACTGAGGCAGGAGCAGGAAGTGTCCAGTGTCTGCACACAGAGGGCACTAGGACCCAGTGTGGCTGAGACAACCAGAGCCTGCAGGGCAGAAACTGAAACTACAGCTGCTGCCGCCAGGAAGGGAGCTCCTCTGGTGAGACAGCAGCTCCGTGCACTGCGCACATAGACAGGCACTGCAATCTGTGGCAGAGGGAGCCGCCATTGTGCTGCTCTCTCCGCTCTCTTTCATTGTGTGCCCCTGCTTCTAGGGGGGGCACCTGCCCCCCCTGCCCACGGTGGGTACGCCCATGGCGGGAGCCCACACATTTTTTTCAACAAATTTACACCTTTAATTAACCCCTACATGTGTGAAATTTTGCACACATACACTCATATAATTGTTAGTGAAAACCATATATCAAACTACATTCAATTGCCGGCTTTTGTGAAATTACAGAACCCGACATGAAATGATGCATGGTTTACATACAGTTAACCATGTCATTTCATGTAGTTTGATATATGGCTTTCACTAACAATTACATGAGTGTACGTGTGCAAAATTTCATACATGTAGGGGTTAATTAAAGGTGTAAATTTGTTGAAAAAAATGCGTGGGCTCCCGCTGTATTTACTCTACCAGACAGGCAAAGCCAGTGAGTGGTGGCAAATAATAATAGCCTAGGGAGGGTGCATTTTTTTGTGCCCCCCTGGCTACTAACATCTGCCCCCAGCCACCCCAGAAAAGGCACATCTATGATGAGACGCGCCTTTTCTGGCACTTAGCCCGTCAATTCCCATTGCCCTGTAGCGAGTGCCATTGGTCCGAGTGCAATGCGATATTTCATCGCATTGCACTCGTCCATTTTTGTCGCCAGTGTGACCCCGGCCTAAGGAGTATTGTGGTCTGCATATTATCTTTCTAGGACACTTCAGTTAAAACAATGAGTGGAGGACATTTTAGTGTGAACATTGCCTTTTTATGATATCCCAGTTTAAATGCAAATAAATAGTGAAGAACATCGTAGTGTGAATATAGCACTTATTAGGTTGTCCCAGTTTAAATGACTAGTTGATGATACTGGCAAATTCTCTGGAGTGTACTGGGTTGTATGAATGCATTCTTAAAAAATCTTGTAAAAGGGATACATTTAAAACTGTAGTGTGAGCATTGCTCTTTTATGCTGTTCTAGCTTAAAAATGGTAAGAATATTGTTTTCCCATGTTACTCTTAGTACAAATAAACAATGAAGGATACCATCGTGTGAACAGAACACTCATCATCATCATAGTATGATGAAAATACTATAGGTGGAGGTTTTCCCTCTCCAAAGAAATCCCAAATTTAAAGAACTAGTTGGGAATATTGTAGTGTGAATGAAGCTCTACAGAGAGAGGTCCTTCTTTCTCCAAAGAGTTAATGGTGCAATGTGACATTTAAATTCCAAGCATGTAAAAATTTTGCAGGTGTTGATTTGGAATTTTGTGTAGAATCCTACATGTGTTAACCCTTTCTCTTTTTCTTCTCTATGAAATCTAGTGGAAAATCCTTTGAGAGCTTACCAACTTTGGTGTATATAATTGGGATAAACATCCTGTAAAATTAAAAGAATTCAGTATATCCGAAAATGAACCATCATATCAATAAAGACAAATAAGAGACAGAAATAAATATTATGTCATTTATTTATCATGCCAATTAAAAAAAAAACATGTATATGTATTTTTGCTGGCATGTATCTAATACTGATTCCTTGTGATAGAGCAATACAAATTAGTGTTATACTGCCTCTGTGTATAATGTGAGAAATTAACAGATTTAAATCTTTTGTAGCCATGCATGGGAAATTCTAATATTAGGCTAGTTGTAGAGTTTTTCTCACCTGTGACTTAATTGATTTGTTTGCAATCAGGAAATTGGTGTGTGTGTGTGCACATGTTCAGATTGTTTTTAAATCCTGTAAGTTCTCTTTGATGGTATCTTGACAAAGAGCGCATGTCAAAGGATGCCTGTATTCTCTCTTTTAATCTTTGCTTCATGTTCCTTGGACAATAAAATGCACTGTTTTGGATTTCATCTGTGAACTGTATTTTTCTGGTTTCTCTTTTTTTTAACGTTTAACGTTTGAAGATTGGGTTAATATTTTCAACACTGAGAAGTCGCGTTTATTAGCATAGTAGTCATACCCCGGTGCCCTCTAACAATGGCGCATGTTAAAAATCCTATCCATTAAAGTTGATCTCTATTGTATGTGTGTGCTTCAATATTTGTAATATCACACTTACTAAAAAATAGAGGTTGGTGGAAGGAGAGTTTAATATCTTATAAAAATCCCTGAGCTCCCGCAATTCTGACATCCCCGATGATGACTTTCCCAATTGAGATGTTTGGGTGAATCCTGTGTGGCGCCCCTGAGGGTTCAGTCACCACAGAGGTGTTGCACCTCATCCAGAGGTGTGACACCCCACTCCCAGGTAAGGAGGGAGCACCCCTTAGACTCCAACACCACATCCAACACACACAAACCAGCTGGTCATATGGACGTACCCTAAGGGAGGATGGTCTCATACCAGCCTGGTTAGCAAGGGGTGTATGGGTGGGTGGAGTTTAGGCAGCAGTAAGAGGAGAAGAGAAGTTTAGAGAGGAGACTCTTAGGTGTGGAGGTGGGGAGGAGAGCTAGCCTTTTGGAGCTCGTCCTCCAAACAGAAGCAGACTGAGGAGCTTCTGGAGCACATGAGAAAGGGTCCAAGGGCACGGACAGTGAATATACCATCCGTGGCCCTATTCGGGATCGGAAGGACCAGGCCATCAGGGAACGGCCCCTAGATTAGTGGGAAAGCTTCAGGCCCTGCTAGTAAGCCGACGGCCGTGATCACTTTACGGGTCATTGCTACCAACCACCAGCACTACCTCCAAGAAGGAAACTATATAGGGCCAAGGACGCACAGAATTAATCTGTTACCCGACAGGATCCGCAGCTTCTGGACTGAGAGACTGCGTGGTGAGGTGCTAGGAAGAGAGGAGTGGAAAAAGCACAGAGAGAGAAGGCCAGGAAAGGAACACACTGAAAGGGAGTCCCGGAAGTGCGACCAATCCACCTGGGAGATACTGGATCCCTCACCTGGAGAACATAGTACCAAGCGGGCACCTGTACTGCAAACAGACTGTGAGTAAAAACCCTGAAACTGCATTTGGACTGTCTCCTAGAATTATTCCAGCGACGCACATTCCTCTCTGCTACATTCACAAGCACCATTTCTACACTACACCGTCTACCTGCCCTGGAAGACTATGACCTCACCTGTGGGAGGTTTGCCAACTGGCTGCAGAATACCATCACTTCCAGAGGACATGAGCTGCAGCGCTGGTCACCCTGACCAGGCACCACAGGTGGCGTCACAAATCACTACACGAACATTATCCTCTGTAAATAAATCCCCTTTTTGGTGAGTGCCCAGGGCCACAGACCGAGTTGTAGCTACCGTGACATCCCCATAGAAGTCAACAGGCTCGGTACTGAGTACCCCACGGCCCTGGCGAGCGACTCACCTGCATTGAGCAGGGGGTTGGACATGATGACCCCGGAGGTCCCTTCCAACTCTAAAGGTACTGCCACACTAAGCTATCCCGCTAGCGATCTCGTTAGCGTCGCATACTAATGAGATCGCTAGCGGGATTGTTTCTATATCGCTAAGTGCGGCCACATTTAGCGATATAGTTAACGACGCTATCGCCGTTAGCGATCTTCTTAACGACTTTAGCGGTACAAAAGTACCGCTAAATCGCTAAGAAAAGGTGCCACACTAGCGATATATACTTACCCAGCGGGAGCGCCGACGAGAAAATAGGGTCCGGAACGATTCCAGCGACGAGCGAGATCACAGCAGGAAGCTCGTCGCTGGAAGCTGCCGCACACAACAACATCGCTAACGGGATCGCTAAATAGTGACGTTTTTTAGCGATCCCGTTAGCGATATTGTTTAGTGTGGCATACCCTTAACATTCAAGGATTCTATGATTCTACTGCTCTTTTCCGTTTTGTAATTCATCACTCCACCGGTCCCGTAGACTGTGAAGTAAGAGGCAGTGTACCGGTGAGACCATTTGCCACCTCAGCTTGGAAGAATGGATGTAGACATGACTAGAAATGCTGCAAGAGTCAGAGGAACTGCTTTCATGAGATAAATAGCATTTTATGGGCCGTGTCCACAGCACCAGGAGGCGGAATCAGAATTTTGGAAACTGCGGGGGAAGCGTTTCCAGTAGATAAAGCCCTGGACATGAAAAAGCAGAAAGTCTACAGCGTAAAGTTCCTAATGGTGGAGGCCTCCAAGAAGGCCAGGCAATGCTTTGGATAGGAAAAGGACAGGAATTGTGGAGCCACCTATTGGATGTAGCAATCCTAAAAGTCAACATTGACACTTTAAAGAAGACCTTTTGAAACCATTGGCATATTTAATTTAAGGGTGATGATAAAATGGCTGAAGAAAACGTTTAACTTTTTTCATTCTCCTCTCCGCTGGCTTTTAACATTTAGGAAGGCTTATATGCAAATTTCCCATCCAACCAATGGGATTTTTGTCTGGATGTGGTTACTTTTTCCACTGTATGATGTTGCCCAATTATAAGAAAACAGAATCATACAGGGGAAAAATGGGAACTGTTTATTCAGGTCTTTAGCCATTTTATCATGATGTAGCCAGTTTACCATGACAAATGGGTATAGTTTCTCCTCTAGGACAGTGCCACAGTTGGCATGGGAAGATTTATAGGCCATGTGATGCACCCCACATTGGAACAAAAATCTCCTGTCAGAGGCCACTTACCCAGTCAAACCAGTTCTCCTGCTTTGCATTAATGAGGGGCAAATACCACGAAACATGTGAATACAAATAGAGTTTCTGTCCGGCTTCTAATCCTACATCATGCGGCAACGTCCATAAAAGGATCAATATTGATTTATCGGATTGCTACTTCCTTTAGATGGCGCTAGAGGTCCTGATTTTTTCCTCTCTGAAGAGGTTACTTGTATTTATCTCAAATTTGGAAAGCTGTATCTGTGTTCTTGGAACACAGATACAGATGAAAATGATGGTGGAGCAGGAAACCATCAGATCACTCGCCCACTAAGTGGCCTGCCAGGACCTTCAGATCACAAGACTAATCAGCAGGACGAGGAGCAGGACACACAGACCAGGTAGGTGTGTGTCATACTGCATAGGGGACATCATAGTGCAAGGTCCAGTATGGTAGATTAGGATTAGCTGTCATGGTGGACATATCATGTATATTTTGTTATAAAAAAAACACATTTTTTATGACTATTAACCCAAATTGACTCAGAGAAAGTGGCAGCTGTGCAGAGCCAGAAATTCTTATGATCTACTGTCTTGGTGGTCCCGGCAGTTCTAAAGTAATGACATTATGTCCAACATTCACATAACTGCTGCAGCCAATCACTTGGCCTGAATAGTAATATTTGCACATGATCATATTGCCCATGTTCCCCCATGAAGAAACAAGTATATTGTTGTAATTAGAGTTGATCGAAACAAGTCGGGTTTCGTTGGCTGAAACACGACCATAGCGTGCAGTTGGCCATGCGGTCGGCAAAACGAGCGCCAAAGTCGGTTTTCCCAGAATGCTCTCAGGCACCTTTTTTCAGCCAATGAGCAAGGACGCACACTGTGGGCAACGAGATGACATGGGCAGCGTCCACCACCATCTTTGAGAAGGGCATTGCAGTGATTGGCTTGCTTTGGGGGCATTTTACTTCTGCCGATCTTAACAATAGGGAGAGGTTGCTGACGCTGTTTATCAGTAGGGAGAGAGTTATAGCTGGAAAGAGAAGTTCTTCTGTGCTTGTGCTGATAGCAATTGTGCTGTACAGAAAGTGTGCAGTGACAGGGGAGGATTTTCTTGTGTGCAGCAGCAGAGCTGGTTATTAGGCTGCCTGCTAGCTGTATTGCTGTGTGTACACTGCTGTGCAGACTGCTTTTTACACAGCACTAATACTTTTATTCTTTTTTTCTGCACAGTTACCGAGCGTTCATTTTTTCCCACACTGTATAGAACTGTACGCTCCTCATACATTACCATGTACCGCCTGGTATCACGGACAAATACATGCTGACTATCTGTGTATGATTCCGGAAATATATACGGAGATTGAAATTTTCCCGTACACCATATACACCTGTCCGCTTCTGATACAGTACCGTATATCTACTCTTTGTATTACAGTCAAATCCATACTGAGTGAGCGTCTGTGTGTGACTCCGGAAAATATTACGGAGATTGAAAATTTCCCGTACACTGTATACACCTGTCCGCTTCTGATACAGTACCGTATATCTGCTGGTATTTTGGTACATTTTCCCAAACATGAGAAAGTATGGTGAAAGAGGCTGGGACGTGGGCGGGGGGGGGGGGGGGCAGCTGGTACTGATGGTGGTGGTGGTGCATCTGCTGGTAGTGCCAAAAGCACAATAGCACCTAAGGCAGGAGGTGTTGAGCCTGCGTCATCATCTGGCTCCAGAAGGCCTGGAAGGCTTCCTTTTCTGGGAGTAGGTAAACCAGTTTTAAAGCTGGAGCATAAGGAACAGGTTTTGGCTTACATTGCCGAAACAGCCTCCACCTCTATCGCCTCCTCTTCTAAAGTTTCAAAATATGCCAGCACTGAGTCGTCAGTGCAGGCTCCTCATCAAGAACAACACCTTTCCTTGTGTCCTTCACCCACACCACAAGTGAAGGATGCGGCAGGCCACACTTCAGATTACTCCATGGAGCTCTTTTCACATACCATGCCCGGGTTATCAAGTCAAATCCTGAATTCCCCAGTCCAAGATGAATATGACATGGAGTGCACTGATGCACAGCCACTGCTATATGATTGTGCTGGTACATTCACCCAGAGCACTGCATTGCCCTCGCAGTCTACTGACCCTGATGAAACTCAGATGCCCCTTCCCGCATACTATACCAACTTACACAGTGACACAGAGGAAAATGCAGATGAAATTGAAGAGGAGGTGATGGATGACCCAGTTGTTGACCCGCTGGCAATAGCTCAGAAGAGGAGGAGGATCCGCAGCAGGCATCGACATCGCAGCTGCGGTTATCTGGCAGGCCCGTAACAGTCCAAAAACGTGTTAAAAAAACAAAAAGGGTTGCAGGACAGCTTGGCCAGACGGTCAAATTAGCACAGCGTGCAAGCCCTGAAAATTTATCCCATTGTAGGAAGAGTGCAGTGTGGCACTTTTTTGACCAAAATCCTATTGATGAGGCAAAGGTTATCTGTAAGAAGTGCGGAAGGACATTTAGCCGAGGGAAAAATCTCCGAAATTTGAATACCAGTTGCATGCTTAGACGTTTAAACACCATGCACTTGCAAGTGTGGACGGACTACAAAACCTCAGGTAGCACACATGCACCTGCTCCGACTGAAGGTAGCCAGCAACGCTACATTGCTTCCCCACTGTAAGCCCACTGGTTAGCACACCACCAGCAAGAAATGTTCAGGTGTCGTCGCAAGGCCAAAGCAGTCAGGGAATCCCAATGTTTTTCCTACAAAAGACTGAATCTAGACCACCACCACCATCACCATCACCAACCCCCACTCAGTCCGCCATGTCCACCGCTAGTTCCCCCATATGCAGCTCTCAAGTCCAGCTCATTCTAGCAGACACTCTTAGAGTAGGACAAGAAAGTACTCATCCTCTCATCCGCGTACACTGGCTTTGAACGGCTACATTGCCAAACTGATCTCATTAGAGATGATGCCCTTCCGTTTGGTTGAAAGAGCAGCGTTCCGAGAGCTCATGGCCTACGCTGTCCCACGCTATGACCTGCCCAGTCGGCACTTCTTGTCTAGAAAAGCCATCCTTTCCGTCCACCTGCATGTGATGAGTGGAAAGGTGCACCTCACAACAGATGCATGGGCCAGTAGGCATGGCCAGGGCCACTACGTGTCCATCACTTCGCACTGGGTTAATGTGGTGGATGCAGGGTCCACAGGGGACAGTGGCGGTGGGACAGTGCTGCCTAGCCCACAGTATAGGCAACAGTTGGCTGTAGGCGTTCGACCCTCCTCCTCCTCCAGAAGCAAAAGCTCGTCGACAGAGTGCAGTCGCACGAGCACTCCATCCGCAGCTGCCAGTGTTGCACACGAGGTGTCCCACTATCGAACAGCTAGTGGTAAGCGTCAGCAGGCTGTTTTAAAGATGATGTCTTTGGGCGACAACAGACACACTGCGGAGGTACTGGCCGACTACTTGCAGCGAGAAACTGAGTTATGGCTGGGCTGAGCCAGGCAAGGTAGTCAGTGATAACGGCTGTAATTTTGTGGCGGCCATAGCCCTGGCAAAACTCAGACACATATCTTGCCTGACTCACACCTTGAACCTGGTGGTGCCCTGCTCCATAAGGTGCGAAGACTGTGCTCGCACATCCGTCGCTCGCCCGTAGACTCCAGTCATATGCAGAGTCTGCAGCAATCGCGGTTATGTTTCGGTAACTGAGGGGAAATAGCAAAAATAGCCAAAGTAGCAATACACCAGAGAGGTTGGAAAGTACTGGGTTGCAGGGCCCTGAACTAACCGCAACACTAGAAGTAGCCATGGAGCGTACCTACGGTGATCCTAGACGTCTCGTCACAGCCGGAGAGATAGCTACACCTAAAGGAAGAAAGATGAAAGCTAACTGCCCCGTAGCAGAACCCCCAAAGAAATAGGAAGCCCCCAAACATGTAATGGCGGTTAGACAAGAGGAAAATACGAACACAGACAGAAAATAGAATGAGCAAACGCTGGGGCCCAAAACTGTCTATATAGAAAAGTAAAGGAAAGAATTCTGACTGCAACCCAAAAAACCCTGACAAAAATACCAGCACTTCTGATTAACAAAAAACCTGGGATCACACAACCTCTACCACCTAAATCAGATCTCTGGTGTAGCACACAGCAATTCAGCAAATAAAAAGAGACACTGGAACAGAGCAAAAGTGCAAACACAACTGAGCACAAGTACAGAGCTAGGCCCCAAAAGGGGACCAGGCTGAAGTCTGCTGCAAGGCAGCAAACCAACAAGGAAAATCCAACAAGAGGAAAAAAAAATAGCAAATCTGAATGAAAGCAGGAATGCAAGCAGAGCTCCAAGCAAGACCTGAAGAACAATTGATTACCGGCAAGGTTGCTGGGAGTTCAGGTCACTTATATCAGACCATTCAGATCCAGCTGAAAGCCATTCTGCAATTAGTTCATTACCCTCAGCAACCACCGGAGGGAGCCCCAGCTCCGAAGTTGTCACCGAACCCTCACCTGCGCAACCAGGCCGATCAGGATGAGCTCGATGATAGGCACGGATCAGTCTCCTAGCATGGATGTCAGAAGCAAACACCCAAGAATTGTCCTCTTGACCTTAACCTCTCCACTTAACCAAATACTGGAGCTTCCGTCTAGCAAAACGAGAATCCAATATTTTCCAACCACATACTCCAAATTGCCCTCAACCAAAACAGGGTCGGGAGGCGCAGCCATAGGAACCACTGGCTCGACAAACCTCTTCAATAAGGACTTGTGGAACACGTTATGGATCTTAAATGTCCCTGGAAGAAGCAAAGGAAGGAAAACCGGATTAATAATTTACATGATCTTATAAGGTCCAATAAACCTGGCTTAAATTTTGGAGACGCAACATTCATAGGGATATTTCTCGAGGACAACCAATCCAAGTTCCCCACTTTAAAACGAGGACCATCAGTCCTATGCCTGTTGGCAAACCGCTGGGCCTTCTCTTGAGAGAGAGACAACCTCTCCACAACCTGGTCCCAAATCTGCTGCATTCGCTCCACAATAGAGTCAACCCCCAGACAGACAGAAGCCTCCGTCTGTCCCGAAGAAAATCGAGGGTGAAACCCAGAATTGCAGAAAAATGGAGACATCAAGGTGGCAGAGCTAGCCCTATTATTAAGGCAAACTCAGCCAAAGGCAAAAAAGAGACCCAGTCATCCTGATCAGCAGACACAAAACATCTCAGATAAGTCTCCAAGGTCTGGTTTGTTCTCTCGGTTTGTCCATTGGTCTGAGGGTAAAATGCAGAGGAGAAAGATAACTGAACATCAAGTTTAGAACAAAATGTCCTCCAAAATCTGGAAACAAACTGGACTCCTCTGACACAATGTTTTCAGGAATGCCATGTAACCGAACCACGTGCTAAAAGAACAGAGGCACCAATTCGGAGGAGGAAGGCAACTTAGGTAATGGCACAAGATGTATCATCTTGGAAAACCTATCACAGATTACCCAGATAATGGTCATTCTCTGAGAGACAGGAAGGTCGGAAATAAAATCCATAGAGATATGGGTCCATGGCCTCTTGGGCACAGGTAATGGCATTAACAAACCACTAGAGCGAGAGCAAGGCTTGGAACGAGAGCAAGTCCCACAGGACTGCACATAGTCCCTGATGTCACGAGACAAAGTAGGCCACCAAAAGGACTGACTCACCAAGTCTCTGGTACCAAAAATACCGGGATGACCAGCCAACGCGGAACAATGAATTTCAGACATCACACTCTTCTTCCACTGGTCAGGGACAAACCATTTCCCAACAGGGCAGCGTTCAGGTTTATCCTCCCGACACCCCTCCAGAGCCAGTCTCAAATTGGGCGAGATGGCGGAAAGAACTACACCCTCTTTCAGAATAGCAGCAGGATCAGTTAACTCAGGAGAATCCGCAAAGAAACTCCTCGGGAGGGCATCCGCCTTAACATTCTTGGTGCCCGGAAGAAAAGAAACCATAAAATTAAAAAAAAAAAAAGGGGGGGGAAGCCAGCTTTTAATAATTTCAGGAGGCCGTAATGGCACAGTTAAAATGAAAAACGTAGAGTAGGTACTGCCCCATATGAGAATGCCTTGTCGTGGCGGGGTAGCTCAAATAATTGATCAATTATTTGCTAAATGTCTCATTTTAAAAAACAGTTAGAATTATGTGCAGATGCACTTAAATTATTTCATGCTGATCATGTGCTGCGCTGGCTTCCCCCCCCTTTTTTTTCATAAAATTAAAACGTGTGAAAAACAAGGCCCACCTGGCCTGTCTAGGATTAAGTCGCTTGGCTGATTCGAGATAAACCAGGTTCTTATGGTCCGTGAGGACCACCACCTGATGTTTGGCTCCTTCCAGCCAATGTCTCCACTCTTCAAAGGCCCACTTCATGGCCAATAACTCCCGATTACCCACGTCATAATTACGTTCAGTTGGAGAAAATTTTCAAGAGAAGAAGGCACAAGGGTTACTCTTAGAGGTCTCTGAATTCCTTTGGGACAAAACGGCACCTGCCCCAATCTGAGAAGCATCAACCTCCACCTAAAACGGCAGAGAAACATCAGGCTGCTGTAGAACAGGAGCAGAAATGAATCTCTGCTTAAGTTCCTGAAACGCAGAAACTGCCTCAGGAGGCCAATTCACCACATCGGAACCCTTTTTGGTCAAATCAGTCAATGGTTTAACAATACCGGAGAAATTACCAATAAATTTACGATAAAAATTGGCAAAACGCAAAAATCTCTGAAGAGCCTTCAAAGTAGTAGGTTGAACCCAATCACAGATGGCCTAAACCTTGACCGGGTCCATTTCAATAACAGATGGAGACAAAATGAATTCCAGAAATGAGACCTTCTGTACGCCAAAAAGACACTTTGATCCCTTCACATACAGTGCATTGTCTCTCAAAATCTGGAACACAGTCCGAACATGTTTCACATGAGAGTCCCAGTCGTTGGAAAAAATCAAGATATCATCCAAATAAACAATCAGAAATTTATCCACAAAATCCCTGAAAATATCATTCATGAAGGATTGGAAGACAGAAGGGGCATTAGTAAGCCCAAAAGGCATCACTAGGTTCTCAAAATGCCCCTCTGGGGTATTAAACGCCGTCTTCCATTCATCCCCGTGCTTAATGCGAATAAGGTTATACGCCCCCCTGAGGTCAAGGTCGCTAAACCAACTAGCACTTTTCACTCTGGAAAATAGGTCAGAAATCAAGGGTAACGGATATTGATATTTAACAGTGATTTTATTCAGGAGGCGATAGTCAATACACGGCCTCAATGAACCATCCTTTTTGGCCACAAAGAAAATACCAGCGCCCAAGGGTGAAGAGGATGGTTGATATGACCCTTCTCCAAAGACTCCTTGATATAAGATCGCATAGCATCGTGTTCAGGTACAGATAAATTAAAAAGGCGACTTTTAGGAAATTTACCACCAGGCACTAACTCAATAGTGCAATCATAGCTCCTGTGAGGAGGTAAGGATGCAGACTTACTCTCACAGACACAGACACAGCACATGATAACTCGCGTCACAGCACCTGCCAGCACCAGCAGCAGTTATCTATATTAGCAGCACACTGCACTACTGACTCACCGACCCACCACCATTGCCTGCCTCCGAGTCCGACCAATTACAGCCCGTTTTCCACAAAAGAAAGGCACAATCTGTTAAGACCTCTTCTGCTATTGGTGCTTTTTACTAAATTGCAATTGGCTGGTAATGGCTGATGGGCGGGGCTTCCCGTCGTAGGGCAGTGCTCTGTGCTGTGGAGATTTTTGCAAGCAGCTTCTGGTAAACACTGTTAACTAAGTGAATAAGTGATGAATTTCTGGTGCTCTGTGATGGCAGCTCATTGTGGAGTGTGTGTGTCTGTCCATCACTGTATATGGGGGGCCAGTGTCCGTCACTGTGTATGGGGTCCCAGGTCCGTCCGTGTGTATGGGGGTCCCGTGTCCGTCCGTCACTGTCTATGGGGGCCCCATATCCATCCATCGCTGTGTATGGGGGCCCTGTGTCCGTCCGTCACTGTGTATGGCTGCCCCGTGTCCGTCCGTCACTGTGTATGAGGGCCCCGTGTCCGTCCGTCACTGTGTATGGGGGCCCCATGTTCGTCCGTCACTGTGTATGAGGGCCCCGTGTCCTGTCCAGCACTGTGTATGGTGGCCAGTGTCTGTTCGTCACTGTGTATGGGGGCCTCGTGTCCGTCCATCACTGTGTATGGGGCCAGTGTCTGTTCATCACTGTGTATGGGGGCCAGTGTTTGTTCGTCACTGTGTACAGGGAGCCCGTGTCCTTCCATCACTGAGTATGGGGGCCAGTGTCTGTTCATCACGGTGTATGGGGGGCCCCGTGTCCTCCATCACTGTATGGGGGCCAGTGTCTGTTCATCATTGTGTATGGGGGCCAGTGTATTCGTCACTGTGTATGGGGGCCTCGTGTCCGTCCATCACTGTGTATGTTGGCCCCGTGTCCGTCCATCACTGAATATGGGGGCCAGTGTCTGTTCGTCACGGTGTATGGGGGCCCGTGTTCTCCATCACTGTATGGGGGCCAGTGTCTGTTCATCACTGTGTATGCGTGTCCGGCCATCACTGTGAATGGGGGCCAGTGTCTGTTCGTCACTGTGTATGGGGGCCATGTGTCCATCACTGTATATGGAGGTCCCGTTCTGTGAGCGGAGCCACATGTGTATGGGGTGTGTGGAGCGGAGCCGTGTGTGTACAAAGTGTACGGAGCGGAGCCGCATGTGTATGGGATGTGCGGAGCGGAGTCGTGTGTGTACAAAGTGTACGGAGCGAAGCCACATGTGTATGGGGTGTGCGGAGCAGAGCCGTCTGTGTACAAAGTGTACAGAATGGTGCCCTGTGTGTATGAAGTTTACGGAGCCGTGTGTGTACGGAGTGGAGCCGCGTGTGTACGGGGTGTACGAAATGGAGACCTGTGTGTATGAAGTGTACAGAGCTGAGCCATTTGTGTACGGAGCAGAGCCATCTGTGTACGAGGTTTACGGAGTGTAGCCATGTGTGTACTGAGTGGAGCCGTGTGTGTGCAAGTTGTACGGAGCGGAACTATGTGTGTATGAGCTGTGCGGAGCCGTGCGTGTACAAGGTGTGTGGTGGGGAGCATTCATACCTCCAAATCGTCCCGAATCCAGCGGGACAGTCCCGATTTTGAGAGTCTGCCCCACTGTCCCAGCCAGGAGCTTACTTTTACCACGCACACAGGAGCCCCGAGGAGCACTTTAACATTCGCACGTGACGTTCTACCGGAAGTGACGTTTTGGAAGCTGACCGGAAATTAGGTAATTTCGGGAGGAGATTGTGACGGAACCATGGAGGCACTTCAGGGAGTGCTTCAGATCTATCACCGTGTCCTCCTCCGACAGCGCGGATAGCGGGATCGCCTTGGAATCGGGGATGTTGGCCATGTAAGCGGATTATGATATGTCCTGCATCGGGAGGCTCAGGTGGGCACTACAATGGAAGCCGGGCTGCTGTAGTATCTTTATAGAATCTTTCTTTCTCTTTCTGTTTCTTTCTCTCTGTTCTTTCTTTCCCTCTCTAATCTTTCTTTCTTGCTCTCTCTGTTTCTTTCTTTCTTTCTTTCTTTCTTGTTCTTTCTTTCTCTCTCTGTCCTTTCTTTCTCACTGTCTGTTCTTTCATTCCCCTTTTTTTTTCTTTCTTTCTCTCTGTTCTTTCTTTCTGTCCTTCCTTTCTCTCTGTTCTTTCTTTCTTTCTCTCTCCTCTGTTCTTTCTTTCTCTCTCCTTCTCTGTTCTTTCTTTCTCTGTATTCTTTCTCTCTATTCTTTCATTCTCTCTATTGTTTCTTTCGCTCTCTATTCTTTCTTTCTCTCTCTATTCTTTCTTTCTCTCTATTCTCTCTTTCTCTCTATTCTTTCTTTATTTCTCTCTATTCTTTCTCTCTGTTCTTTCTCTCTCTATTCTTTCTTTCTATTCTTTCTCTCTATTCTTTCTTTCTCTATTCTTTCTCTCTCTCTATTCTTTCTTTCTTGCTCTGTGTTCTTTCTTTCTCGCTCTGTGTTTTTTCTTTCTCTCTCTCTGTTCTTTCTTTCTCTCTGTTTTCTTTCTCTCTATTCCTTCTTTCTCTAATCTTTCTCTCTATTCTTTCTCTCTCTTCTTTCTGTCTCTTCTTTCTGTCTCTATTCTTTCTCTCTATTGTTTCTCTCTCTATACTTTCTTTCTCTCTCTCTGTTCTTTCTTTCTCGCTCTGTGTTCTTTCTTTCTCGCTCTGTGTTTTTTCTTTCTCTCTCTCTGTTCTTTCTTTCTCTCTGTTTTCTTTCTCTCTATTTCTTCTTTCTCTATTCTTTCTTTCTCTCTATTTCTCTCTCTCTATTCTTTCTTTTGCTCTCTCTCTAGTCTTTCTTTCTCTCTCTCTAGTCTTTCTCGCTCTCTGTTCTTTCTTTCTCTCTCTGTTCTTTCTTTCTCTGTTCTTTCTCGCTCTCTGTTCTTTTTTTCTCTCTCTGTTCTTTCTTTCCCCTCTCTTTCTTTCCTCTCTTTCTTTCTGTTTGTTCTTTCTCTCTCTCTCTCTTTCTTTCTCTCTCGCTGCTTTCTTTCTTTTCCTCAGTACCAGCCACTGTGCCCATAATGCCAGCCACTGTGCCCTCAGTACCAGTCAGTGTGATCAGCAATGCTAAATGGGTGCGGTTGGGGCGTGGACATGTGTGTGATTAGTTGTGAAATGGGTGTGGTCAGGGCATGGCCTAAAATTTGACACGGCGGCTACACGCGCCACAGTCTTTGCCCCTCTTTCCTGTCTTCAAAAGTTGGGAGGTATGCTGTATGACCTCCCTACAACGTCTGGGCATGCTCCTGATGAGCTCGGCAGATGGTCTCCTGACAGATCTCCTCCCACACCTGGACTAAAGCATCCACCAACTCCTGGACAGTCTGTGGTGCAAAGTGGCGTGGCCTAAAATTTGCTGCAGCAGGTACAGCATGCCGCAGTCTTTGTCCCTCTTTCCCTTCTTCCAAGGTTGGGAAGTATGGTGTGAGGGATTAAGGAGAGCCAGCTGGCACCACACCAGTGTTATGAGTTCCGCTCTGCCGCCCCCTAGCTGCTGCCGCCGCCTGAGACAACAGGCTCAACTCGCCTCATTATAGCTGCGGCCCTGTGTAGAGTGTAAGTCCTTATTGTCAGTAGAGTTCCCCCTCTCTTTCTCCTGTACAGTGTAAACTCTTATGGTCATCAGAGTCCTTTCTCTCCTGTAAAGTGTAAGCTCTTGTGATCAGCGGGACGCTCTTTTTCTCTCTCTCTCTGTCTCATGTGGAGTGTAAGCTCTTATGATCAGCGGAGTCTTCTCTCTCTCTTCTGTGGAGTCTAAGCTCTTATGGTCAGTGGAATCCTCTCTCTCTCTTTGATACAGTGTAGACTCTTATGGTCGGTGGGATACTCTCTCTTTCATAGTGTAATTACGCTTATGTGGTCATCTCTCTCTCCTGTAGAGTGCAAGCTCTTATGTTCAGCAGCGTCCTCTCTCCCTCCTGTTGTGTGTAAGCTCTTATGGTCAGCACTAGAGTTGAGCAAAACAGGTCGGACACCTTCAAAAATCGCCGACTTTCGCTAAAGTCGGGTTTCGCAGACCGAAACCCGACCATAGCGTGAGGTCGGCCACGTGTTCGGAGACTTTATCGCGCCAGTCGGTTTCCCTGAATGCTAAAAGCGCCATATTTCAGCCAATAATGAAGGGCGCACACTGTGGGCAACGTGATGATGCGCGCAGCCGCCACCACCATCTTATTGAAGGGCATTGCAGTGATTGGCTGGCTTTCTGTGGCGTCACAGGGCATATAAAACACCCTCACCGCCGACCGCCATTTTACTTCAGCCAATCTTAGCGTAGGGAGAGGTTGTTGCCGCTTGTTCTCATGAGGGAGAGCGTTAGGAATGCTGAAAAAAGACAAATCTGTGCCTGTGCTGATAGCGATTGTGCTGCACAGTTAGTGTGCAGTCACAGTGGTGCTTTTTTGTGTGTGCAGCAGCACTGGTTCTTAGGCTGGCAGCCACTGACAGGGGAAGAATTGGTAGTGTGGAGCAACAATGCTGATTCTTACTGTGCACTCTGCTCTTTGCCATTGAGAGAGTAGACATTTTTTCAGTGCAGCAGCATATCCAATTTGTAGGCTGCCTGCTAGCTGTATAGCTGTGTGGACACTGCTGTGCAGACTGCTTTTTTCACAGCAGCCTTTGATGGCTTCAGATATTAAGAAGCATGTCGCTGCGTGTGGGGTATGTGCTCGTTCTAAGAGCTCTCATTGCCGGCCGGCCGGGGAATTGGTGCCTTTGCCAATTCCAGGAAGGCCATGGACCCACTTGTCCATGGACTTCATTACCAACCTTCCTTCTTCTCGGGGTAACACGGTTATCTGGGTAGTTGTGGACAGGTTTTCTAAGTTAGCGCATTTTGTACCTATGGCAAGTCTACCTTCTGCAGAGACTCTCGCTAAGCATTTCCTCGCACAGATTGTACGGTTACATGGGGTACCTATGAATATTGTATCTGACAGAGGGGCACAATTTGTGGCCAAGTTTTGGCGGGCTTTTTGCAAAAGGTTGGGGATATCTTTTTCCTTTTCCTCAGCCTACCACCCAGAGAGTAACGGGCAGACGGAGCGCACCAACCAGTCGCTTGAACAAATTCTTCGATGTTTGATTTCTACTCTGCAAAGCGACTGGTGTGATGCCCTACCGTTAGCGGAGTTTGCCTTCAACAACCGTACCAATCAATCTACCGGTAGGTCACCGTTTTTTATTAATTATGGTTTGAATCCTCATTTTGGTGAATTCTCACGTTTAGATTCGGGCTGTCCAGGAGCTGAGGACTGTGTTAACCGAATCAGGGATCTGTGGTCCAAATTTTGGTTAAATATGTTCAGGGCTCAGGAGACTTATAAGCGTTTTGCAGATAAAAAAAGGAACCCTGCTCAGGTGTTGCAGTGTGGGGACAAGGTGTGGCTCTCCACGCGAAACATAAGTCTTCGTCTGCCCTCCGCCAAACTGGGGCCCAAGTTCATAGGTCCCTATGAGATCATTGAGGTAATTAACCCTGTGGTGTATCGTCTTTGCCTCCCCCCCGCTTTAAAACTCCATAACGTATTCCATAGATCCTTGCTAAAACCCTTGGGATCGGTAGTAGAAGAACCAGCTGCTGTTCCCTCCCCAGTCTTGGTTGATGGGCACATGGAATTTGAGGTACAACATATTGTAGACTCCCGGCGGTCTCGGGGGTCCTTACAGTACCTGGTGCATTGGAGGGGGTACGGTCCAGAGGACCGGTCTTGGGTGCCGGCCAGATCGGTACACGCTGACCGTCTGGTTCGGGCATTCCATGCTCAGAATCCTGGGAAACCTGGGGGTCCAGAGGCCCCCCATTAAGAAGGGGGTACTGTCATGTTTTACTGGGTTCTTGGATCAGGTAGTCGCGGGGTTAACTTGGTTGGCCTCTTTCTGGGTCCTGGGAGGCTTTTTATAGCCTCACTGTGAGGCCAGTCTTTGTCGTTTATACTCTGACCTTTGGCTGAGTGTGTCTGACCCTGTGCTTGTGCCAGTGCGTTGTGCCTGTGCTACGTCAGCCGACGAAGTCAAGTGCGGTGAAACGCGCGTCGGAGCCTTCACACACGCCGTCCCAGTAACTCGTGGAGTGATTCCCATAATGTCGCAAGGTAATCTTGAACCCTGAAATAATGCTCCCCTTATTTATATACTGCTTAGCGTGTCTCTATCTACTGCTATGCTCAGCTCTATATATTTTTAGATAAACTAAATGAGTGTTTTTCATTATGACCGCTAGGTAGCCCCTTATCAGAATTTCTGGCTTCATTTATTCATTAACACTTTGTCAGAAATTTTTCTGCTGAATCTATTATATGTTCTATTAGCACATTATTGGGTCTCTGATCCTATTATTTACTATGTATTTCTAATTATACTAATGATTATGCTGGATGACGTCAGTTTCTCTATAGCTGAAAACCTCTTTGGTTGGCAGCATTCATTAATATTTTTCACCTCGTTTGTCCTCCTTATACCTTGTCTATTTATTGAATATTTTGCTACAATAAAAATGAATTCTTTATAAAGACCCCTCTTCGTGGTTTATATAGAACTAGCTGAAGAGCCCGGCGCTGCCCGGGCATAGTACCTAACTACGGTTAGTTATAACAAATTGTAATGATTATATCTATATACAAGTATTCAGCTTTCTCCCCATTATGTAGATAGGGCCAAAATAGTTTGGCGATTTGGAACGTCCGGGGGTTAAAATTTCCATTCAACACATAGCCTATGATGCTTCTGGGGTTGAGATGTGCGGGTATGCAAAATTTCATGCCCGTAAGTACAACGGTGCAGATTCCTATCCCGGGCCAAAATTATTTGCCGATTTGGAATGCGCGGGGTTAAAATTTCGACTCAAAACCTAGCCTATGACGCTCCCGGGGTCGAGACGTGCGGGTGTGCAAAATTTCATGCCCGTAAATGCAGATTCCTATGCCGGACATACACACAAGCATTCAGCTTTCTCCCCATTATGTAGATAGGGCCAAAATTGTTTGGCGATTTGGAACGTGCGGGGGTTAAAATTTCCATTCAACACATAGCCTATGATGCTCCTGGGGTTGAGATGTGCGGGCATGCAAAATTTCATGCCCGTAAGTACAACGGTGCAGATTCCTATCCCGGGCCAAAATTATTTGCCGATTTGGAATGCGCGGGGTTAAAATTTCGACTAAAAACCTAGCCTATGACGCTCCCGGGGTCGAGACGTGCGGGTGTGCAAAATTTCATGCCCGTAAATGCAGATTCCTATGCCGGACATACACACAAGCATTCAGCTTTCTCCCCATTATGTAGATAGGGCCAAAATTGTTTGGCGATTTGGAACGTGCGGGGGTTAAAATTTCCATTCAACACATAGCCTATAATGCTCCTGGGGTTGAGATGTGCGGGCATGCAAAATTTCATGCCCGTAAGTACAACGGTGCAGATTCCTATCCCGAGCCAAAATTATTTGCCGATTTGGAATGCGCGGGGTTAAAATTTCTACTCAAAACCTAGCCTATGATGCTCCCAGGGTCGAGACGTGCGGGTGTACAAAATTTCATGCCCGTAAATGCAGATTCCTATGCCGGACATACACACAAGCATTCAGCTTTCTCCCCATTATGTAGATAGGGCCAAAATTGTTTGGCGATTTGGAACGCGCGGGGTTAAAATTTCGATTCAAAACATAGCCTAGGACTCTTTCGGGGTCGAGACGTGCGGGCGTGCAAAATTTCATGCCCATAAGTGCGACGGTGCGGATTCCAATCCCGGACAAACATACCCAAATACATACACACATACATACATTCAGCTTTATATATTAGATATTGCTGAAGAAATATAGCCACATTTTACCACAATTGGAATAGTTACCGCTATTCCCTGTCTGTTTTTTGGTTTTTATGTATTTTTGACTGAGGGGCATGTCCCAACTGGCCATGGGGACATTAATATAGGTTTACAGACAGAAAATAGTATGAGCAAATGCTGGGGCCCAATCTGCCTAGACAGAAAAGGATAGAAAGGATACTCACAGCAATCCAAAAAAACCCTTAAAACATGCCAACGCTACTGATTGCAAAACACCTGAGATCACACGACCTCTACCACCTAAATCAGTTCTCTGGTGTAACAAAACTAAGCCGCAGCCACTGAAAAAACTGGAAAAGGCAAATGAACAAATAACAGTGGCTCCAGCGGAACTGAGAGGAGCCCAAGCCCCCCGGGGGGAACCTGGCTAACCTCACAGAAATGCAGAGAAATATGCAAATGGTAAGCACAAAAACAAAAACAGAAAATATCTTATCTGAAAGCAGAAGAAGAGGCAAGACTCAGCAAGCTTCCAAGTGAACCAGGAACCACAGTTGAGACAAGAACAATTGATCACCGGCAACCATGATGGGAGGGAACCTCCCTTATATCAAGCCACTCTGTGACTCCTGGTTGCCAATCCTCATTGAATGGTTCAGTACTGTTTGTAACCACCAGAGGGAACTTCTGCTCAGAATTCATTTCCAAAACATTCACAACAGTACCCCCCTTGAGGAGGGGTCACCGAACCCTCATTTGTGCAACCAGGTCGGTCAGGATGAGCTCGGTGATAGGCACGGATCAGTCTCCTAGCATGGATGTCCGAAGCAAACACCCAAGAATTGTCCTCCTGACCATAACCTCTCCACTTAACCAAATACTGGAGTTTCCGTCTAGAAAAACGAGAATCCAAAATTTTCTCAACCACATACTCCAGATTGCCCTCAACCAAAACAGGGTCAGGAGGCGCAGCTATAGGAACCACTGGCTCGACAAACCTCTTCAATAAGGACTTGTGGAACACGTTATGGATCTTAAATGTCCCTGGAAGAAGTAAACGAAAGGAAACAGGATTAAGAATCTCCATGATCTTAGGCTTAAACTTAGGAGATGCAACTTTCATAGGGATATTTCTTGAGGACAACCAGACCAAGTCCCCCACTTTAAACCGAGGACCATCAGTCCTAAGCCGGTTGGCAAACCGCTGGGCCTTCTCCTGAGAGAGAGACAACCTCTCCACTACCTGGTCCCAAATCTGCTGCATACGCTCCACAACAGAGTCAACACCCGGACAGACAGAAGCCTCTGTCTGTCCCGAAGAAAATCGAGGGTGAAACCCAAAATTGCAGAAAAATGGAGACATCAAAGTGGCAGAGCTAGCCCTATTATTAAGAGCAAACTCAGCCAAAGGCAAAAAAGAGACCCAGTCATCTTGATCAGCAGACACAAAGCATCTCAGATAAGTCTCCAATGTCTGGTTTGTTCTCTCAGTTTGTCCATAGGTCTGAGGATGAAAAACAGAGGAGAAAGACAATTGAACACCAAGTTTAGAACAAAAAGTCCTCCAAAATCTGGAAACAAACTGGACTCCTATGTCAGACACAATGTTCTCAGGAATGCCGTGCAACCGAACCACGTGCTGAAGGAACAAAGGCACCAATTCGGAGGAGGAAGGCAACTTAGGTAATGGCACAAGATGTATCATCTTGGAAAACCAATCACAAATCACCCAGATAACGGTCATTCTCTGAGAAACAGGGAGGTCAGAAATAAAATCCATAAAGATATGGGTCCATGGTCTCTTGGGCACAGGCAATGGCATCAACAAACCACTAGAGCGAGAGCAAGGCTTGCAGCGAGAGCAAGTCCCACAGGACTGCACAAACTCCCTGATGTCACGAGATAAAGTAGGCCACCAAAAGGACCGACTCACCAAGTCTCTGGTACCAAAAATTCCGGGATGACCGGCCAACGCGGAACAATGAATCTCAGACATCACACTCTTTTTCCACCGGTCTGGGACAAACAATTTCCCAATAGGGCAGCGCTCGGGTTTATCGTCCTGACACCCTTCCAGAGCCAGTCTCAAATTGGGTGTTCTGTCCAGCCATATAATTGCTGTCTAGAAAGTCTAGTCATTTTTTTATGTCTCCAATTGTTATAGACATTGCAATTTTTTGAATGTATTGGTCTTTCAAACATTTTTATGTTGTAAGGTAACAGCGCCACCTGCTGGCTGTTTGATGCATAGATTCTAGTTTAATTTGTGATGTCTTGTGGGAAGTTCCAAGAGCATTGTGGGATTGTTCCTGTTGCATTATGGTCTTGTTTATCACACTGAAGGAGAACAGCAGCCATTTATTCTCCATGTGCCTTAAGAGAAACTACATCACTCGTGTTCTTCATGTTTCTTAAACAGCCTGCTCTAAGCATAGTCGGTAAGCACTATCTATGTGTTTATAATCCTGTGTTTATCAGTACGTTTGTTGTACTAAGTAGGTAATAATCAGTTTGTGTATTCTGTATATTGTAAACTATTTGTGTTTCATGCTCTGTGCAGTTATATATTCTGAAATGCTCTTATTATTGCATTCTATAGTTTTACCCTTTCCTGTCACATCTGCAATCAATAAAAGGTTACAATTTTACAGCCTCTTTTTCTTAAAGAAGACAGGGGGTTTAGCTACATGTCTCATCGCACACCCTGCTAACGTGCATGAGGACAGAATAGTAAAACGACTGCTGAGAACAAGCTCAGAAGATCAGACATACAGAGCCCCCATTATCCAAGCATACGGTTATTGCATGCGGATATTGCAGCAACCTCTTAACGGTCGGACCGAATAATCGGACCATACAGAGCCCGCCATTATCCACGCAGAGCCGACAAAGGGATATCACAGTGGTCGCCCAACTGTCGAATCATGTCTCAAAGACGAGCATCCTCTTTCAAGACGATATCACGAGTTGGTTCCTCCAAGACATCATCCGTCAGCAATGCCGCCGCTATTGCCCACGCAAAGGCTGAAGCGGCAAAAGCAAGAAGCACCTTTGCTGAGCAGGAGATAGAATTGAAACTACAACAAGCATGCCTGGATGCAGAAAAGGCACGCCAACAAGCCTGCCTGGACGCAGAGAAAGCGCGCCTTGAAGCAACATTACAGAAACTTGCTATTGAAAAAGAAACAGCAGCTGCCATAGCAGAAGCAGAAGCCCTAGAAACTGCCGTATATTCCGACGGTGAACACAGCAGACACAGCAGTGTGCTAGGTCTACAACGAGTTACTCACGATCCATTGCAGCGTACTGCAGAGTACGTCCATCGACATTCCAAACCAAATGACGATCCAGACCCACAGGCGAAGACAGAGCATTTTGTCAACAAGCCAAGCCAACCAGATAATTCGGACCCCCAGAAAGCCAACTATCAGTGTCCCTACCGAAAGCAAGGAGATACACATTGGGATGATACTGACTACAATAATCTTTCTCCAGAGCAGAAGGTCCGAAATATGTCCCGGTTTAAAGAGAATCCCTTCACTTCAGAAAGGTACTACAGCAGTTGGACGAAACCAGAGACACCTAACAGGTATGATCGCACAGCACACATGTACTCTGACAACACTCCATCAGCTGGCATCAGTGCCAATCAAGCCACAATGGACTTTGCCAAGTTCCTTGCTCGACGTGAGTTGATCACTAAGGGACTTGTAAAGTTCAGCGATCACGCTGAAAACTACAGGGCTTGGCGAGCCTCCTTCAAAAATACCATAAGAGACATAGGTCTATCATGTAGTGAAGAAGTGGATCTCTTGGTAAAATGGTTAGGAAGTGAGTCCGCCGAACACGCAAAGAGAATCAGAGACATTAATATAAATTATCCAGATGTCGGCCTCAAAAGAATTTGGAATAGACTTGATGAATGCTATGGCTCAGTAGAGGTTATAGAAAGTGCCTTGTTTAAAAGAATAGAGGATTTTCCTAGAATAGCAAACAAGGATTATTCAAAGCTCAGAGAATTAACTGACTTGTTAATGGAGTTATGTGTAGCAAAAGCAGAAGGAGATCTTGTGGGGTTGACATATCTCGACACTGCTAGAGGTGTGAACCCCATAGTTCAGAAACTCCCATATAACTTGCAAGACAAATGGGTTACATATGGATCTAGGTATAAACAGACTTACAATGTACCGTTTCCTCCATTCAATGTGTTTGTAGATTTTGTCTCAGAACAAGCAAAAATTAGAAATGACCCTAGCTTTGATTTCATGTCGTCATGTGCCAATAACTCTGTTAGCAAACCTCGTAGAACAACTGTAGAGGTCCACAAAACTAACATTTCTCCCACAGGTCCAGTTCACAAAGAGTTCAGCTCCGGTCAAGGAGAAGACAAATCCAAGGATCCAAGCAGGCAGTGTCCCTTACACAAGAAGCCACATTCCTTACTTAAGTGCAGAGCTTTCAGAGAAAAGTTATTGGAGGAAAGGAAGGCCTTCCTTAAGGAGAATCGCATCTGCTACAAATGCTGCTCTTCAACATCCCACTTTGCCAGGGACTGTGAGGTTAGTGCAAGGTGTACCGAATGTGACAGCACCGAACATAACTCAGTTCTACACCCTGGATCACCATCAGATACTTTGCCCCAAGAGCATAGCGGGGAGCTGAATGACTCAAATACTGACACTCCAGTGTTATGTTACGGTAGCTGAGGAGTGCAGGTAAAAAAAAAAGCAATACACCAGAGCAGTTGGAATCTATGAGATTGCAGTACCCTGACTAACCACCACAACTAGAGTGTCATGTGTGCATCGCCACGAAGATCGTCGCGGTTGCACATTCTGACTTCTCACAGCTGAGTTGCTGTTTCTTTGTGTTTGGCAGTTAGGGAGTTAATTCTGTCTGTGCTCAATTCTGGGACTGGGTGCAGTTTCTTCCGGCTGCAATTAATTATTTGTTGATTGGTTTCCTTTAAATCTCTGGTTGTCTGTATTGGGAGTTGCCAGTGAAATTCTTCATGCAGACCACAGATAGGATTGTATCTGTATAGACTTAAGTTAAAGAGCTCCTTAGTTGTTTTAAGCTCACCTTGCTTAGAGTTTAATATCCCAGATCATTTATGTTCATTCTGTGTTTGAGTGTGTATGCAAGTCTGTGTTTTCTCCAGTCTGTCTTATATGTCTAATCTGTGTATTTAGCAGAGATCAGCCCATATCCCTTTGGTGGTAATCAGAATCCTTCTTAGGACTGATTACAGGGTTCAGGGACTGATAGGAGACAGGGTTAGGCTGGAGACTTGGACCTCTGAACCATTATCAGTACCTCCAAGGTGAGGGATTAGTTAGGACCCCAGTTTAGGGTCAGGTTAGACCCCCGGTCCTCCTCTTTCCTGTGACAGTGTATCAAGTCCTCAAGATTAACCCTGAGTTCAACGGATATCGTGTCAGGTAAATCTATTCTATATTTACATGCTGATGTTGCTAATCTATATGTTGTATAGAGTGTTGTTCTTTTAAGAATAGTTTACTGACATCGTACACATATCATAAGACCGCGTGACATTTTCACTGGCCCATAAAATTATTCCCAGTTGCCATGGATCCAGTAGCCCAGCTGGCTCTGCAGTTGCAGGGATTATCCATGGAGCTGACGGACATTAAGTCCAAAGTTTTGTCTCCCTCGGAGCAAACCAGATTTGAACCTAAAGTAGCTCTCCCGGACAGGTTCACTGGTGGGCGAGACAAATTTTTTACCTTTAGGGAAGCATGTAAATTGTATTTTCGGCTTCGGCCTCGATCATCAGGGAGTGAAGAGCAGAGAGTGGGAATTGTTATCTCGCTCCTACAAGGGGACCCTCAATCCTGGGCCTTCTCCCTTCCTCCGGGATCCCGGCTCTACAGTCAGTAGATCGATTTTTTACTGCCCTGGGTTTGGTATATGATGACCCAGATCGGGTCTCTCTTGCTGAGACAAAATTACGTAAGATACAGCAGGGAGATCGTCCGGCGGAGGAATTTGCTTCTGAGTTCCGTAGATGGGCCACAGATACTCAGTGGAATGACCCAGCTCTTAGGAGCCAGTTTTGTCATGGGCTTTCTGACAAATTAAAGGACGTTTTGGCTCAGTATGATTCTCCTTCATCACTGGAGGCTGCTATGGCCCTAGCTATCCGTACTGATAGACGGCTCCGGGAGAGGTGCGAGGTAACTCCGCCCCTGTTGTTACTCCACCTACTACTAAAGTCCCTTATGTTGAGGTTCCCCTTGTCTGTTCGGAGGAGCCTATGCAGTTGGGAGGGACATCATTTCGTAGGAGGGGATTGGCGGTACGCCGCAGGACTAGAAGGTGTTTCTTCTGCGGGAAAGAGGGACATTTTGTTGGGGGATGTCCATCCCGTGCCTTGTTGAGCAAAAAGTCGCCGGAAAACTGTTAATCCCAGGTTGTGTGGTGGACGACAACCTGGGAGTATGTATTTCGTCCGCTAGTTCTTCTCAGTTCCTTGTACCAGTGGAGGTGGTGGTTGGTTCGAGAGTGGAGAGATTTTCTGTTCTTCTTGATAGTGGGTCCGGGGCTAATCTGGTTGACGCTCAGTTTGCTCAGGCTCAAGGTATGCATCTGAGTGTATTGGTCAAACCGATCCCTATATTCTCCATTGACGCCAGGCCTCTCGGCCAAGGTAGCTTTGTTCATGAGGTTCATAACATTGACCTTCGGGTAGGGGCAATACATAGGGAACTATTATCTTGTTATGTGTTGGAGGGTCTACCTACTCCTATTGTGTTGGGACTTCCTTGGTTGGTTAAACATAACCCTGTGATTAATTGGCAGTCCAGAGATATAAGCCAATGGGGGGAGTTTTGCAAAAGTAACTGCATGAACACAGTCATCAGTGCGGTCGTGCCTAGTACTTTGCCTCCTTTTTTGGAGGACTTTGGGGATGTGTTCTCTGAGGAGGGGTGTCAGGAGTTGCCTCCTCATCGCGTGTATGACTGCTCTATTAATTTACTTCCTGATGCTAAGTTACCTAAAGCTAGGTTATATAACCTTTCTGGTCCTGAGAGGCAGGCTATGAAAGATTATATTTCGGAAAGTCTGGCCAAAGGGCATATTAGACCTTCATCTTCCCCAGTGGCCGCGGGGTTCTTCTTTGTGAAGAAAAAAGATGGAGGCCTACGCCCTTGCTTGGATTTCCGCGAACTTAATCGGATTACTGTTCGAGATCCGTATCCACTCCCTCTGATTCCTGATCTCTTCAATCAAATTGTTGGCGCCAAATGGTTCTCTAAATTGGATCTCAGGGGGGCGTATAATCTGATTAGGATAAAAGAGGGGGATGAGTGGAAAACGGCGTTTAACACGCCGGAGGGACATTATGAGAACCTTGTCATGCCTTTTGGTCTGACTACTGCACCAGCAGTATTCCAACATTTTGTTAATGACATTTTTCGTCATCTGGTGGGGCTGTTTGTGGTCGTATATTTGGATGACATTTTAATTTACTCACCAGATCTTGTGTCTCACCAGGAGCATGTGAGACAGGTGTTGCAGATCTTGCGAGACAATAAACTATACGCCAAACTGGAAAAGTGTGTATTCGCCGTACAGGAACTTCAGTTTTTGGGTTTCTTGGTGTCAGCCTCCGGTTTCCGTATGGACCTGAAAAGGTGAGAGCAGTGCTTGAATGGGATCAGCCAGAGGATCTTAAGGCTCTGCAGCGTTTTCTGGGGTTTGCTAACTACTACCGGAAATTTATTTGTAATTTCTCATCTGTTGTCAAACCTCTCACTGACATGACAAGAAAAGGGAGGATTTTTCTAAATGGTCGGACAAAGCTTGCCAAGCTTTTTCCTCTTTGAAAAAATGTTTTGCTTCGGCACCCGTTCTCATCCAACCAGATGCATCACAGCCGTTCGTTGTGGAGGTGGACGCGTCTGACGTAGGGGTGGGTGCAATATTGTCCCAGGGTCCGTCCCCTGGTAAATGGCATCCGTGCGCTTTCTTTTCTAAAAAATTGTCGTCCGCCGAAAGGAATTATGATATCGGCAATAGGGAACTTTTGGCCATTAAGTTGGCTTTTGAAGAATGGCGTCACTTTTTGGAGGGGGCAGTCCACCCGGTCACCGTCATTACTGATCACAAGAATCTGCTGTATTTGGAATCTGCTAAGCGTCTGAATTCCAGACAAGCTCGATGGTCGTTGTTTTTTACCAGGTTTAATTTTGTTGTCACTTATCGCCCTGGATCTAAGAATGTTAAGGCGGATGCCTTGTCTCGCAGTTTCCCAGGGGCCGGGAAAATGGATGACCCGATTCCTATCCTTCAGGAGGGGGTGGTAGTGTCGGCTGTATGTTCTGAGCTTGAGGAGGAGGTGTTAGAGGCTCAGGGGGACGCCCCTGCAGGACCTCCAGGGAGACTGTTTGTTCCAAATCAGTTGAGACAAAAGGTTATTGAGGCACATCATAATTCTGCTTTAGCAGGACATCCAGGGAGTAAGGCTACTTTAGATCTCCTTTCTCGCCGGTTTTGGTGGCCTAACGTTAATAAAGATGTTTTAACTTTTGTCGCGTCCTGTGGGGTTTGTGCTCGCTCTAAGACCCCTCATACCCGTCCGTCTGGGACCCTCTTACCCTTGAAACTTCCGGAGCGTCCATGGACTCATTTGTCTATGGACTTCATCACGGACCTTCCTCAGTCGTCAGGGAAGACTGTCATACTGGTGGTTGTTGACAGGTTCAGTAAGATGGCACATTTTCATTGCTCTTCCTGCCCTCCCTAATGCTAAAACTCTGGCGCAGGTGTTCATTGGGGAGATTGTGAGACTTCATGGGTTGCCTTCTGATGTGGTGTCAGATAGGGGGTCTCAGTTTGTGTCCAAGTTTTGGAGGGCATTTTGTTTACGTCGGGGGATGCAATTGTCATTTTCCTCGGCTTTTCATCCGCAGACCAATGGTCAGACAGAGCGTCTGAATCAAAGCCTAGAGACTTATCTTATCTTCGGTGTTTTGTCTCAGAGAACCAGGAGGACTGGTCTTCTTTCTTGCCTCTGGCAGAGTTCGCTCTTAACAACAGGCGGAGCGAGTCCACTGGTAAGTCCCCGTTTTTTGGGGCATATGGTTTTCATCCCCAGTTTTGTACATTCAATGGGGGGGCCCTTCTGGGGTTCCTGAGGAGGAGCGTTTCTCGTCGTCACTTGCTTCAGTGTGGAGAGGTGTATTGAATAATCTGAGTGCTATGGGGAACCGTTATAAACGTATGGCTGATAGGAGGAGAGTTTCTGGTCCAGATCTTAATGTGAACGATCTGGTATGGTTGTCTACCAGGAATATAAAACTTAAAGTTCCCTCCTGGAAGCTGGGCCCCAGATTCATCGGGCCGTACAGGATCAGTTCCATAATTAATCCTGTGGCATTTCGTCTGGACCTCCCTCCTACGTTTAAAATTCATAATGTGTTCCACAAGTCATTACTTAAGAGGTACGTGGCACCAGTCATGCCGTCACCTCTACCTCCTCCTCCAGTGGTGGTCAATGGTAACTTGGAGTTTCAAGTGTCAAAGATCATTGACTCACGTCTGAATCGCCGGTCCCTTCAGTACTTGGTGCATTGGAAGGGGTATGGTCCAGAGGAGAGGACGTGGGTTCCTGCGTCTGACATTAACGCAGATCGTTTGGTGCGGACCTTCCACAGAACTCACCCGGGCAAACCTGGCCCTGAGGGTCCGGAGGCCCCTCGTAGAAGGGGGGGTACTGTCATGTGTGCATCGCCACGAAGATCGTCGCGGTTGCACATTCTGACTTCTCACAGCTGAGTTGCTGTTTCTTTGTGTTTGGCAGTTAGGGAGTTAATTCTGTCTGTGCTCAGTTCTGGGACTGGGTGCAGTTTCTTCCGGCTGCAATTAATTATTTGTTGATTGGTTTCCTTTAAATCTCTGGTTGTCTGTGTTGGGAGTTGCCAGTGAAATTCTTCATGCAGACCACAGATAGGATTGTATCTGTATAGACTTAAGTTAAAGAGCTCCTTAGTTGTTTTAAGCTCACCTTGCTTAGAGTTTAATATCCCAGATCATTTATGTTCCTTCTGTGTTTGAGTGTGTATGCAAGTCTGTGTTTTCTCCAGTCTGTCTTATATGTCTAATCTGTGTATTTAGCAGAGATCAGCCCATATCCCTTTGGTGGTAATCAGAATCCTTCTTAGGACTGATTACAGGGTTCAGGGACTGATAGGAGACAGGGTTAGGCTGGAGACTTGGACCTCTGAACCATTATCAGTACCTCCAAGGTGAGGGATTAGTTAGGACCCCAGTTTAGGGTCAGGTTAGACCCCGGTCCTCCTCTTTCCTGTGACAGTGTATCAAGTCCTCAAGATTAACCCTGAGTTCAACGGATATCGTGTCAGGTAAATCTATTCTATATTTACATGCTGATGTTGCTAATCTATATGTTGTATAGAGTGTTGTTCTTTTAAGAATAGTTTACTGACATCGTACACATATCATAAGACCGCGTGACATAGAGGCAGCCGTGGAGCGTTCCTACGTTGGTCCTAGACGCCTCGTCACAGCCTGAGAAACTAACTACACCTAAAGATAGAAATAGGAAAGCTATCTGCCCCGGAGCAGACCCCAAAGATAATAGAAAGCCCCCAAACATGTAATGGTGGTTAGACAAGAGGAAATACTGACACAGAAAGAAAATAGTATGAGCAAACGCTGGGGCCAAAACTATCTAAATAGAAAAGGATAGGAAGGGTACTTACTGCAATCTCAGAAAACCCTGAAAAACACCGACTCTACTAATTTCAAAATCACCTGAGATCACACGACCTCTACCACCTAAATTAGTTCTCTGGTGTAACAAAATCAAGACAGCAGCCACTGAAAAAACTGGAAAAGCAAAAGTACAAAACTCAGTGGCTGAACAAACTGAGAGGGCAAAAGCCCCCGGAGGGGACCCAGAAGGCCCCACAGAAGTGCAGGACAAAATGCAAAAATATAGCACAAACACAAAAGAAGAAATTGTCTTATCTGTTAGCAGGAGATGCAGACACGACACAGCAGGCTACAAGGGAAACTGGAAAGAAGGATTCAGACCAGAACAATTGATCACCGGCAACCCTGATGGGAAAATGACTCCCTTATATAAGACCAGTCAGTAACACCTGATTCCCAGTCCTCACAATCTTCACTAGTACCGCTTGTAACCACCAGAGGGAGCCTCTGCTCAGAACTCATCTCAAACCCATTCACAACAGTACCCCCCCCTTGAGGAGGGGTCACCGAACCCTCATTTGAGCAACCAGGTCGGTCAGGATGAGTTCTATGATAAGCACGGATAAGTCTCCTAGCATGGATGTCCGAAGCAAACACCCAAGAATTGTCTTCCTGACCATAACCTCTCCATTTAACCAAATACTGGAGTCTTCGTCTAGAAAAACGAGAATCCAATATTTTCTCAACCACATACTCCAGATTGCCCTCAACCAAAACAGGGTCAGGAGGCACAGCAGCAGGAACCACTGGCTCAACAAACCTCTTCAACAAGGACTTGTGGAACACGTTATGGATCTTAAATGTCCCTGGAAGAAGCAAACGAAAAGAAACAGGATTAATAATCTCCATGATCTTATAAGGTCCAATGAACCTAGGCTTAAATTTAGGAGATGCTACTCTCATAGGAATATTCTTTGAGGACAACCAGACCAAGTCCCCCACTTTAAACCGAGGACCATCAGTCCTATGCCGGTTAGCAAACCGCTGGGCCTTCTCCTGAGAGAGGGACAACCTCTCCACTACCTGGTCCCAAATCTGTTGCATACGCTCAACAACAGAGTCAACACCTGGACAGACAGAAGCTTCCGTCTGTCCTGAAGAAAATCGAGGGTGAAACCCAGAATTACAGAAAAACGGAGACATCAAAGTGGCAGAGCTAGCCCTATTATTAAGAGCAAACTCAGCCAAAGGCAAAAAAGAGACCCAGTCATCCTGATCAGCAGACACAAAGCATCTTAGATAAGTCTCCAATGTCTGGTTTGTTCTCTCAGTTTGACCATTGGTCTGAGGATGAAATGCCGAGGAGAAAGACAATTGAACACCTAGTTTAGAACAAAAAGTCCTCCAAAATCTGGAAACAAACTGGACTCCTCTGTCAGACACAATGTTCTCAGGAATGCCGTGTAAACGAACCACGTGCTGAAGGAACAACGGCACCAATTCAGAGGAGGAAGGCAACTTAGGTAATGGCACAAGATGTATCATTTTGGAAAACCTATCACAAATTACCCAGATGGTGGTCATTCTCTGAGAAACAGGAAGATCGGAAATGAAATCCATAGAGATATGGGTCCATGGTCTCTTGGGCACAGGCAATGGCATCAACAAACCACTAGAGCGAGAGCAAGGCTTGGAGCGAGAGCAAGTCCCGCAGGACTGCACAAATTCCCTGACATCGCGAGACAAGGTAGGCCACCAAAAGGACCGACTAACCAAGTCTCTGGTACCAAAAATTCCGGGATGCCCAGCCAATGCGGAACAATGAATCTCAGACATCACACTCTTTTTCCATTGGTCCGGGACAAACAATTTTCCAACAAGGCAGCGCTCGGGCCTATCCTCCTGACACCCCTCCAGAGCAAGTCTCAAATTGGGCGAGATGGCGGAAAGAACTACACCCTCTTTCAAAATAACAGAGGATCAGATAACTCAGGAGAGTCCGCAAGGAAACTCCTCGAGAGGGCATCCGCCTTAACATTCTTAGTGCCAGGAAGAAAGGAAACCACAAAATTAATACGTGTGAAAAACAAGGCCCACCTGGCCTGTCTAGGATTGAGTCGCTTGGCAGATTCCAGATAGACCAGATTCTTATGGTCCGTAAGGACCACCAGTGTTTTGGCTCCCTCCAGCCAATGTCTCCACTCTTCAAAAGCCCACTTCATGGCCAATAACTCCCGATTACCCACGTCATAATTACGTTCAGTAGGAGAAAATTTTCGAGAGAAAAAGGCACAAGGGTTACTTTTAGAGGTCTCTGGATCTTTTTGGGACAAAACGGCACCTGCCCCAATTTCAGAGGCATCAACCTCCACCTGAAATGGCAGAGAAACATCAGGCTGCCGTAGAACAGGAGCAGAAGTGAATCTCTGCTTAAGTTCCTGAAATGCAGAGACTGCCTCAGGAGGCCAATTCACCACATCAGAACCCTTTCTGGTCAAATCAGTTAATGGTTTAACAATAACCGAGAAATTACCAATAAATTTACGATAAAAATTGGCAAAACCCAAAAATCTCTGAAGAGCCTTTAATGAAGTAGGTTGGACCCAATCACAGATGGCCTGAACCTTGACCGGGTCCATTTCAATAACAGATGGGGACAAAATGAATCCCAGAAATGAGATCTTCTGTACGCCAAAAAGACACTTTGATCCCTTCACATACAGAGCATTCTCTCTCAAAATCTGGAATACAGTTCGAACATGTTTCACATGAGAGTCCCAGTCATTAGAAAAAATCAAGATATCATCCAAATAAACAATCAGAAACTTGTCCACAAAATCCCTGAAAATGTCATTCATGAAGGACTGGAAGACGGAAGGAGCATTAGTGAGCCCAAAGGGCATCACTAGATACTCAAAATGCCCTTCAGGGGTATTGAATGCCGTCTTCCATTCATCCCCGTGATTAATGCGAATAAGGTTATACGCCCCCTGAGGTCAAGCTTGGTAAACCAAGTAGCGTTTTTCACCCTGGAAAACAGGTCAGAAATCAAGGGTAACGGGTATTGATATTTCACAGTAATATTGTTCAAGAGACGATAATCAATACACGGCCTTAATGAACCATCTTTTTTGGCCACAAAGAAAAAACCGGCACCTAAGGGTGAAGAGGATGGTCTGATATGACCCTTCTCCAATGATTACTTGATATAAGACCGCATAGCGTCATGTTCAGGTACAGAAAGTTAAAAAGACGACCTTTAGGGAATTTACTACCAGGCACTAATTCAATAGCGCAGTCATAGCTCCTATGGGGGGGCAAGGATGCAGATTTACTTTCGCTAAACACATCAGAAAAATCATCAAAAAAGTCAGGAACTTCCTGAGACTGGGGGAGGCAGAAAAAACAGGAGTGTTGGTCATTAACACATTGGCAGCCCCAACTGGTTACAGACACAGATTTCCAATCCAAAACAGGATTATGAGACTGTAACCAAGGGAAACCAGTACAATAATGTCATGCAGATTATACAGTACCAAAAATTTGCAAGCTCTCCTGATGATCAGGTTCAACCCTCATTATCACCTGAGTAGAAAACTGGGGTTTATTCTCAGCCAAAGGGGTAGAATCATCCCCAGTAGGGGAATAGACTTCTGTAGGGGTATCAAGGGAAACCCACAAGTTTGCAAAATCAAAATCCATCAGGTTAATAGCTGCTCCAGAATCAACAAAAGCCTGAGCAGAAAATGGGACAGGAGCAAATCAGGTGACAGTTAATAGAAATTAGTCTGAACACTACCCAAGACAACTGAGCGTGCAAAACGTCTTCCCCGCTTAGGGCAGACTGAAATAGCATGAGAGGCTCACCACAGTAGAAACATAACCCATTGCGCTTTCGAAACTCATGACGCTGTGCCCCAGAACCCCTCTATCACACTGCATGGGTTCAGAAGCTGGTTCACAAGCAACACTATTCCACGCATACTTCTCCGCTCACGCAAACGTCTGTCAACTTGAATCGCTAATGACATAGAATCATTGAGACCAGAGGGGACAGGGAATCCCACCATAACATCCTGAGGATCGCCGCGCAGGAGAGAGATGATAATTTGAACCTGCTGCGCTGCGTTTCCTGAGGACTTAGATTTTAAGGCAAAAAACAATTTACAATTATTTTTGAAATTCTGAAACTTAGCTCGATCCCCTAAAAACAAATCTGGCATGGGGATCCTAGGTTCCACAACAGGCAACCTAGCAAGATATGCAGCAATACTCTGAACCTCAGTGGCAAGCTGATCCACACGGCCAGACAACTGTGCAAACTCCATTGGGAGAAAAGATCCTCCCCAGCACCCAGAGATACAGAGGGAAAAAAAAGCAACAAACAGAAAAATATCTCTGACAACTCTGACAACCTTTCTTCTGTCACAATATTCAATTTTTTGGCCGGTGATACTGTTATGTTACGGTAGCTGAGGAGTGCATGTAAAAAAAAAAAGCAATACACCAGAGCAGTTGGAATCTATGAGATTGCAGTACCCTGACTAACCACCGCAACTAGAGGCAGCCGTGGAGCGTTCCTACGTTGGTCCTAGACGCCTCGTCACAGCCTGAGAAACTAACTACACCTAAAGATAGAAATAGGAAAGCTATCTGCCCCGGAGCAGACCCCAAAGATAATAGAAAGCCCCCAAACATGTAATGGCGGTTAGACAAGAGGAAATACTGACACAAAAAGAAAATAGTATGAGCAAACGCTGGGGCCAAAACTATCTAAATAGAAAAGGATAGGAAGGGTACTTACTGCAATCTCAGAAAACCCTGAAAAACACCAACTCTACTAATTTCAAAATCACCTGAGATCACACGACCTCTACCACCTAAATTAGTTCTCTGGTGTAACAAAATCAAGACAGCAGCCACTGAAAAAACTGGAAAAGCAAAAGTACAAAACTCAGTGGCTGAACAAACTGAGAGGGCAAAAGCCCCCGGAGGGGACCCAGAAGGCCCCCACAGAAGTGCAGGACAAAATGCAAAAATATAGCACAAACACAAAAGAAGAAATTGTCTTATCTGTTAGCAGGAGATGCAGACACGACACAGCAGACTACAAGGGAAACTGGAAAGAAGGATTCAGACCAGAACAATTGATCACCGGCAACCCTGATGGGAAAATGACTCCCTTATATAAGACCAGTCAGTAACACCTGATTCCCAGTCCTCACAATCTTCACTAGTACCGCTTGTAACCACCAGAGGGAGCCTCTGCTCAGAACTCATCTCAAACCCATTCACAACACTCCAGCCATTACTTCTAAGTGTACAGAAGTTTGTGGAAATCTCATGGGAGGCAAGTCTTGCTCTAAAATTTCCCTAGTGAGAGTCTACCCGGCAGACGAAAAGGAGAAAGCCATCAAAGTATACGCGATTTTAGATGATCAGAGTAATAGGTCACTAGCCAAGTCTGCCTTCTTTGATAGCTTTAACGTCAGAGGACCCAGCGCCCCCTACTCTTTAAAAACCTGTGCCGGTATAATAGAGACAGCTGGTAGGAGAGCAACAGGATATGTAGTCGAGTCTATAGATGGCCAAATGTGTCTGCCCTTACCAACCATATTGGAATGTAACCAGATTCCTGACAACAGGTCAGAGATACCTACGCCTGAAGTGGTATCGTACCATCCTCATCTGAAGCGTATAGAACACCTGATTCCTAACCTTGACCCAGAGGCTCAAATAATCTTGCTCTTAGGGAGAGATATTCTACAAGTTCACAAGGTTAGACAACAGATCAATGGCTCACACGATGCTCATATGCTCAGAGACTCGACCTTGGGTGGGTCATTGTAGGAGAGGTCTGTTTAGGAGGTACACACAAACCGACAGTAGTTAACAACATGTTTACCAGGACTCTCGAGAATGGACGTCCATCTCTCCTTCAACCATGTGAAAATCACTACTTCATAAAGGAGCTGCTACACAGTACTTCAGCACCAAGTATCTTAGCGAGTAGTGCCAATGATGATTGCATTCAGAATTGGGACCAAGATCAACTTGGTGTACAGTCTTCCACAAAACCAAAGAAGATAATCGTATAGCAATGTCATTTGAAGATAAACTGTTCCTAGAGATGATGGAGCAAGGAATGGTGCAGGACAAAACGAAGAACTGGATTGCACCTCTACCCTTCAAGCCTCAAAGACAACGCTTGCCTAACAACAGAGAACAAGTTTACAAACGATTTGTCTCCCTCAGGCACAGCTTCCATAATAAACCAGAGATGAAAGGTCATTTCTTTACCTTCATGGAGAAAATATTTAAAAACGGTCATGCAGAGTTAGCACCTACACTTCAAGACGCTGAAGAACGTTGGTACCTGCCTCTGTTTGGAGTGTATCACCCGAAAAAGCCAGGTCAAATCAGAGTAGTATTTGATTCGAGTGCTAAGTATGAAGGTGTTTCATTGAATGATGTCTTGTTGTCAGGCCCGGATCTGAACAACAAACTTTTAGGAGTGCTTATCTGTTTTCGTAGAGACTCCATTGCATTCACAGCAGACATCCAACAGATGTTCCACTGCTTCTTTGTTAAAGAGGAACATAGAAATTTCTTGAGATTCTTGTGGTTCAAGGATAACGATCCTTCCAAAGAGATTACGGAGTATCGTATGAAGGTACATATTTTGGTAATAGTCCTCCTGCAGTAGCCATCTATGGGCTGAGACGCGCGGCTCAAGAGGTTGAAGCAGAGTACGGAACAGATGCCAGACTGTTTATAGAGAAAGATTTCTATGTGGATGACTGTTTGAAATCGATGCCAACAAATGAGACCGCGATTAGTCTTCTGAAAAGAGCCAAGGACATGCTCGCTGTATCTAACCTGAGGTTGCACAAGATCGCTTCTAACAGCAAGGAAGTGATGGAAGCCTTCCCTCCTGAGGATCATTCAAGTGACTTGAAGAATTTAGATCTAGGCATAGACTCCCTACCGATGCAGCGGAGCCTCGGCCTACTATGGGACATAAAAGCTGATACCTTCACCTTCCAGGTTAACAGAGAAGATAAACCCTTTACTCGCAGAGGAGTACTGTCTACCATAAGCAGTTTGTATGACCCACTGGGGTTTGTAGCTCCTGTAGTCATCGAGGGCAAGGCTATGTTAAGAGAGTTCACCACAGAGGTGACGAACTGGGATACTCCTCTTCCCACAAAAGAGAAAAACCAAGTGGATGATCTGGAAAAATTCCCTCACAGCCTTGTCAAGTCTTCATATAACACGTTCGTATGTGTCTGTACCGAGTACCAAGATAGAGACACAAACCCTTTGTGTGTTCTCCGATGCTTCAATCAAAGCTATTGCTGCGGTAGCCTATTTGAGGACGATAGACACAAGTCAACAATGCCATGTAGGGTTTGTCATGAGCAGAGCAAAACTAACACCACTCCGTGAACACACCGTACCACGCCTGGAACTTTGTGCCGCCGTGTTAGCAGTCGAGTTGGCAGAACTTATTGCTATGGAAATGAATCTAGAAATTAAAGACTTTGAGTTCTACACTGACAGCAGGATAGTACTTGGGTACATCCATAACGAAGTGAGACGCTTCTATGTCTATGTTAGCAACAGAGTGCTCAGAATTCGAAGGTCTACCTCACCTGAACAATGGAAATATGTGCCTACACATCTCAACCCTGCGGACCAGGCTACCAGATTTGTTGCTGCCAATCGCCTCAAAGACATGATTTGGTTTACAGGCCCTGAGTTTTTGTGTAGGTCATTGCCCAGCATGACAGAAACGTCCTTGTTTGATCTAGTAGATCCACATGCTGACGTTGAAATTCGCCCTCAAGTGTCTGCGTTACATACTGAAACTTTGAAGCGCCACCTGGGATCTCAGCGATTCAGTAGGTTCTCTACTTGGAATTCACTTGTTCGTGCCATCGCCTGCCTGACCCACATAGCTCAGTCTTACAAGGCAACCTCACCAACAAAAAAGGAAAGTTGCACAGGTTGGCATCATTGTAAACATGTCCACACAGCTCTCGATCTAGAGCAGTCAAAGAATATAATTATCCGAGCTGTACAACGGGAAAACTACGCCAGAGAAATCGACTGTGTAATCAATCAAAGACCAATACCAAAAGATAGTGTTCTGAGGAAACTCGACCCAGTCATGGATGGAGATGGTCTCTTAAGAATAGGAGGACGCCTTAAAGAGGCAAAAATAGGTTCGGCAGAGAAACATCCCGTGATAGTTCCTGGACAACATCACATAGCTACTCTGCTTGTTCAACATTATCACGAGAGGACAAAACACCAAGGTCGCATGTTCACAGAGGGAGCCTTAAGAACATCTGGGTTGTGGATAGTTGGAGCTAAGAGATGTGTGTGCAGATTCATCTTTAACTGTGTTACTTGCAAGAAACTTCGTGGTATGTCACAGATTCCGAAGATGGCAGATCTTCCATATGACCGATTTAGTATAGATCCACCTTTCACCAACATCGGACTAGATGTGTTTGGTCCTTGGTCTGTGGTTGTCCGAAAAACCAGAGGAGGCCACGCAAACGGGAAACGATGGGCGATTATGTTCACTTGTCTATCCATCAGAGCCGTCCACATAGAGATAATTGAATCTATGGACACTTCGTGCTTCATAAACGCTCTCCGGCGTTTCATTGCCATCAGAGGACCCGTCAAACATATTCGTTCAGACCGAGGCACCAACTTTGTCGGAGCAGCAAGAGAACTGCAACTCTCTTCCAACTTGGATATGAAAGATGTTGAAAGATACCTAAGTGTACATGGGTGTACTTGGACCTTTAACCCACCACATTCTTCACACATGGGAGGTGTATGGGAGAGAATGATAGGTGTCGCAAGGAGAATCCTCGATTCAATCTTCTTACAGGAAAGATCTGTAAGACTGACACACGAAAGCTTAACAACATTCATGGCCGAAGTGTCAGCCATCATAAACGCGAGACCGTTGGCTCCAATTTCCAGTGATCCTGATGACCCAACTGTTCTCACCCCAGCCCTGTTGCTTACGCAGAAGACTGACCTTAATTGCTCGCCACCTGGAGAATTTAATGTTAACCCCTTCCCGACCCATGACGCCACGTAGGCATCATGAAAACCTGTGCCAATCCGACCCATGACGCCTATGTGGCGTCATGAAAGGATCTCGTCCCTGCGGGCCGGGAGACCGGGGTCACTCAAAGGTCACCCGACCCGCAGTTACAGGACCCTTTGTGCTTCACCACAGGGGGGTTGGCTTAACCCCCCCGTGGCCACGATCGCTCTGATTGGCTGTTAAAAGTGAAACAGCCAATCAGAGCAATGTGTAATATTTCACCAATTTAATTGGTGAAATATTACAATCCAGCCATGGCCGATGCTGCAATAGCATCTGCCATGGCTGGAGACCGAGCCCTGACCCCCCCCACACCGAGTCACGGCGGTGATCGGCCGCCGCCACCGAAAGATGGCAGCGATCGGTCACCGCCGTCACTTACAGCTCCCCTCCTCTTTTGGTCCACTGCCCCCACTTCCTATCCCCCCCCCAGCCTTCCGACCCCCCTACTCACCTCTCCCGATCCACCGATGTCCCACGATCGGGCCCGGCGTCCGCCCGGGCCTCTTCATGGGCGCCGCCATATTGGAAAATGGCGGGCGCATGCGCAGTGCGCCCGCCGGCCGGCGCATGCGCAGTGCGCCCCCCAGTGTTCAAAAATTTATTTTGATCACTGTGATAAACTGTCACAGTGATCAAAATAAAAAAAGTAAATGAACCCCCCCTTTATCATAGGTAGGGACAAATAAAAAAAATAAAGAATTTTTTTTTTTTTTCCTAGCAGATTTTGCTGCTGATCCGCAGCTGATTTCGCTGCGGATCCGTGGCGGATATCGCTGCTTATCCGCGGCGGATTTCGCTGCTGATCCGAGGCGGATTTCGCTGCTGATCCGCGGTGGATTTCGCTGCTGATCCGCGGCGGACTTCGCTGCTGATCCGCGGCGGACATCGCTGCTGATCCGCGGCGGATTTCGCTGCGGATCCGCTGCGGATTTCGCTGCTGATCGGCAGCGGATTTCGCTGCTGATCGGCAGCGGATTTCGCTGCTGATCGGCGGCGGATTTCGCTGCTGATCCGCGGCGGATTTCGCTGCTGATCCGCGGCGGATTTTCGTTGCTGATCAGCGGCGGACTTCGCTGCTGATCCGCGGCGGACATCGCTGCTGATCGGCGGCGGATTTCGCTGCTGATCCGCGGCGGATTTCGCTGCTGATCGGCGGCGGATTTCGCTGCTGATCCGCGGTGGATTTCGCTGCTGATCCGCGGCGGATTTCGCTGCTGATCGGCGGCGGATTTCGCTGCTGATCCGCGGCGGATTTCGCTGCGGATCGGCGGCGGATTTCGCTGCTGATCCGCTGCGGATTTCGCTGCTGATCGGCGGCGGATTTCGCTGCTGATCCGCGGCGGATTTCGCTGCTGATCGGCGGGGGATTTCGCTGCTGATCCGCAGCGGATTTCGCTGCTGATCCGCGGCGGATTTCGCTGCTGATCCGCGGCGGATTTTGCTGCTGATCCGCGACTGATTTTGCTGCTGATCCGCGGCTGATTATCTGCTGATTCATTGCGCTAGCGGGTATAGCATAATGCGATCGCGTTATGCTATACCGTTACCAGCCGGTCAACGCTACGTGTTGAACGGGCTGGTAAAACGCAATATGAACCCAGCCTTAGGGTTAGAACTAGGGTTAGGGTTAGCATTAGGGCTAAGGTTAGAATTACGGTTAGGGTTGGAATTTGGGTTAGGGTTGGAATTAGGGTTAGGTTTGGAATTAGGGTTAGGCTTGTAGTTAGGTTTATGGTTAGAGTTGGGATTAGGGTTAGGGGTGTGTTGGGGTTAGGGTTATGATTAGGGTTTGTATTAGGGTTAGGTGTGTGTAGGCGTTAGGGGTGTGTTGGGGTTAGGGTTGGAGTTAGAATTGAGGGGTTTCCACTATTTAGGCACATCAGGGGGTCTCCATACGCGACATGGCGCCACCATTGATTCCTGCAAATTTTGCGTTCAAAAAGTCAAACAGTGCTCCCTTTATTCCAAGCCCCGACGTATGCCCAAACAGTGGTTTATCCCCACATATGAGGTATCAGCGTACTCGGGAAAAATTGCACAACAACTTTGGGGGTTCTAATTTCTCCTGTTAACATTGGGAAAAAAATTGGGGACTAAAAATTATTTTTGTGGAAAAAAAATGATTTTATATTTTCACGGCTCTGCGTTATAAACTTCTGTGAAGGACTTGGAGATTCAAAGTGCTCACCACACATCTAGAGGAGTTCCTTGGGGGATCTAGTTTCCAAAATGGGGTCACTTGTGGGGAGTTTCTACTGTTTAGGCACATCAGTGACTCTGCAAACGTAACATGACGCCCGAAGACCATTCCATCAAGTGGGCATTTCAAAAGGTCACTACTTCCCATCCGAGCCCCGACGTGTGCCCATACAGTAGTTTTCTCCCACATATGGGATATCAGCGTACTCAGGACAAATTGGACAACAACTTTTGGGGTCTAATTTCTCATGTTACCCTTGCGAAAATAAAAAAATTGGGGACTAAAAGATCCTGATTGTGGAAAAAATATGATTTTTTTATTTTCATGCCCGGGCGTTATAAACTTCTGTGTAGCCCTTGGGGGTTCAAAGTGCTCACCACACATCTAGATAAGTTCTTTGCGGTGTCTAGTTTCCAAAATGGGGTCACTTGTGGGGAGTTTCTACTGTTTAGGCGCATCAGGGGCTCTGCAAACGTAACAAGATGCCCGCAGACCATTCCATCAAGTTGGCATTTCAAAGCGTCACTACATCCCTTCCGAGCCCTGACGTGTGCCCAAACAGTGGTTCCCCCCCACATATGGGGTACTAGCGTACTCAGGACAAACTGGACAACAACTTTCGGGGTCCAATTTCTCCTGTAACCATTGTGAAAATAAAAAATAGTGGGCTAAAAAATCATTTTTTGAGAAAAAAAAATGATATTTTATTTTCACGGCTCTGCGTTATAAACTTCTGTAAAGCACCTGGGGGGTTCAAAGTGCTCACTATGCATCTAGATAAGTTCCTTAGGGCGTCTAGTTTCCAAAATGGGGTCACTTGTGGGGGAGCTCCAATGTTTAGGCACACAGGAACTCTCCAAATGCGACATGGCAACCGCTAAATATTCCAGCACATTTTCTATTCAAAAAGTCAAATGGCGCTCCTTCCCTTCTGAGCCCTGCCGTGCGCCCAAACAGTGGTTTATGATCACAAATGAGGTATCTGTGTACTCAGGAGAAATTGCCCAACAAATTTTAGAATCCAATTTATACTGTTGCCCATGTGAAAATGAAAAAAACTGAGGCTAAAAGAAAATTTTTGTGAAAAAAAGTACTTTCTTTTTTTTACGGATCAATTTGTGAAGCACCTGGGGGTTCAAAGTGCTCACTATGCATCTAGATAAGTTCCTTAGGGGGTCTAGTTTCCAAAATGGGGTCACTTGTGGGGGAGCTCCAATGTTTAGGCACACAGGGACTCTCCAAATGCGACATGGCAACCGCTAAATATTCCAGCATATTTTCCATTCAAAAAGTCAAATGGCGCTCCTTCCCTTCTGAGCCCTGCCGTGTGCACAAACAGTGGTTTATGACCACATATGAGGTATCTGTGTACTCAGGAGAAATTGCCCAACAAATTTTAGGATCCAATTTATACTGTTGTCCATGTGAAATGAAAAAAACTGAGGCTAAAAGAAAATTTTTGTGAAAAAAAAGTACTTTCTTTTTTTAGGGATCAATTTGTGAAGCACCTGGGGGTTCAAAGTGCTCACTATGCATCTAGATAAGTTCCTTAGGGGGTCTAGTTTCCAAAATGGGGTCACTTGTGGGGGAGTTCCAATGTTTAGGCACACAGGGACTCTCCAAATGCGACATGGCAACCGCTAAATATTCCAGCATATTTTCCATTCAAAAAGTCAAATGGCGCTGCTTCCCTTCTGAGCCCTGCCATGCGCCCAAACAGTGGTTTATGACCACATATGAGGTATCTGTGTACTCAGGAGAAATTGCCCAACAAATTTTAGGATCCAATTTATACTGTTGCCCATGTGAAAATGAAAAACTGAGGCTAAAAGAATTTTTTTGTGAAAAAAAAGTACTTTCTTTTTTTTACAGATCAATTTGTGAAGCACCTGGGGGTTCAAAATGATCACTATGCATCTAGATAAGTTCCTTAGGGGGTCTAGTTTCCAAAATGGGGTCACTTGTGGGGGAGCTCCAATGTTTAGGCACACAGGGACTCTCCAAATGCGACATGGCAACCGCTAAATATTCCAGCATATTTTCCATTCAAAAAGTCAAATGGCGCTCCTTCCCTTCTGAGCCCTGCCGTGCGCCCAAACAGTGGTTTATGACTACATATGAGGTATCTGTGTACTCAGGAGAAATTGCCCAACAAATTTTAGGATCCAATTTATACTGTTGCCCATGTGAAAATGAAAAAACTGAGGCTAAAAGAAAATTTTTGTGAAAAAAAAGTACTTTCTTTTTTTTACAGATCAATTTGTGAAGCACCTGGGGGTTCAAAATGATCACTATGCATCTAGATAAGTTCCTTAGGGGTCTAGTTTCCAAAATGGGGTCACTTGTGGGGGAGCTCCAATGTTTAGGCACACAGGGACTCTCCAAATGTGACATGGCAACCGCTAAATATTCCAGCATATTTTCCATTCAAAAAGTCAAATGGCGCTCCTTCCCTTCTGAGCCCTGCCGTGCGCCCATACAGTGGTTTATGACCACATATGAGGTATCTGTGTACTCAGGAGAAATTGCCCAACAAATTTTAGGATCCATTTTATCCTGATGCCCATGTAAAAATGAAAAAATTGATGCTAAAAGAAAATTTTTGTTGGAAAAATTAAAATGTCCATTTTTTCCTTACACGTTGCTTTAGTTCCTGTGAAGCACCTGAAGGGTTAATAATCTTCTTGAATTTAGTTTTGAGTAGCTTGAGGGGTGCAGTTTTTATAAAGGTGTCACTTTTGGGTATTTTCTGCCATATAGACCCCTCAAAGTGACTTCAAATGTGAGGTGGTCCCTAAAAAAAATGGTTTTGTAAATTTTGCTGTAAAAATGAGAAATCGCTGGTCAACTTTTAACCCTTATAACTTCCTAACAAAAAAAAATGTTGTTCCCAAAATTGTGCTGATGTAAAGTAGACATGTGGGAAATGTTATTTATTAACTATTTTGTGTCACATAACTCTCTAGTTTAACAGAATAAAAATTAAAAATTTGAAAATTACAAAATTTTCAAAATTTTCGCCAAATTTCCATTTTTTTCACAAATAAACGCAAAAATTATCAACTTAAATTTACCACTAACATGAAGCCCAATATGTCACGAAAAAACAGTCTCAGAATCGCTAGGATCCGTTGAAGCGTTCCTGAGTTATTACCTCATAAAGGGACACTGGTCAGAATTGCAAAAAATGGCAAGGTCTTTAAGGTCAAAATAGGCTGGGTCATGAAGGGGTTAAAGACCGTTACAGGAGTCAATGGAGACAAGTGCAGAGTCTCTCCAATGCCTTTTGGGACAAGTGGAAAAAACAGTACCTACCTACCCTGCAGCAGAGGAGAAAGTGGCAAACCAGCAAGCCTAACCTCCAGCCTGGCGATGTAGTACTAATGAAAGACTGTCAGTCTCGGAGAAATGAATGGCCATTAGGTCTTATTACTCAGACATTCCCAAGTAAGGATGGAATCGTACGTAAGGTGGAAGTAAAAATAGGGAAACAAAGCGAGACCAAATTGTTCCTCAGGCCAGTAGGGGAACTCGTTCTGCTGTTCTCGTCCAATAAACACAATAGTGACGTCGGCTGACGTCAAGCGGGGAGTGTTCTGTCCAGCCATATAATTGCTGTCTAGAAAGTCTAGTCATTTTTTTATGTCTCCAATTGTTATAGACATTGCAGTTTTTTGAATGTATTGGTCTTTCAAACATTTTTATGTTGTAAGGTAGCAGCGCCACCTGCTGGCTGTTTGATGCATAGATTCTAGTTTAATTTGTGATGTCTTGTGGGAAGTTCCAAGAGCATTGTGGGATTGTTCCTGTTGCATTATGGTCTTGTTTATCACACTGAAGGAGAACAGCAGCCATTTATTCTCCATGTGCCTTAAGAGAAACTACATCACTCGTGTTCTTCATGTTTCTTAAACAGCCTGCTCTAAGCATAGTCGGTAAGCACTATCTATGTGTTTATAATCCTGTGTTTATCAGTACTTTGTTGTACTAAGTAGGTAATAATCAGTTTGTGTATTCTGTATATTGTAAACTATTTGTGTTTCATGCTCTGTGCAGTTATATATTCTGAAATGCTCTTATTATTGCATTCTATAGTTTTATCCTTTCCTGTCACATCTGCAATCAATAAAAGAAGGTTACAATTTTACAGCCCTTTTTCTTAAAGAAGATAGGGGGTTTAGCTACATGTCTCATCGCACACCCTGCTAACGTGCATGAGGACAGAATATTGGGCGATATGGCGGAAAGAACTACACCCTCTTTCAAAATCTCAGCAGGATCAGATAACTCAGGAGAGTCCGCAAGGAAACTCCTCGAGAGGGCATTCGCCTTAACATTCTTAGTGCCAGGAAGAAAGGAAACCACAAAATTAAAACGTGTGAAAAACAAGGCCCACCTGGCCTGTCTAGGATTAAGTCGCTTGGCTGATTCCAGATAAACCAGATTCTTATGGTCCGTGAGGACCACCACCTGATGTTTGGCTCCCTCCAGCCAATGTCTCCACTCTTCAAAAGCCCACTTCATGGCCAATAACTCCCGATTACCCACGTCATAATTACGTTCAGTTGGAGAAAATTTTCGAGAGAAAAAGGCACAAGGGTTACTTTTAGAGGTCTCAGGCTCTCTTTGGGACAAAACGGCACCTGCCCCAATTACAGAGGCATCAACCTCCACCTGAAATGGCAGAGAAACATCAGGCTGCCGTAGAACAGGAGCAGAAGTGAATCTCTGCTTAAGTTCCTGAAACGCAGAGACTGCCTCAGGAGGCCAATTCACCACATCAGAACCCTTTTGGTCAAATCAGTCAATGGTTTAACAATGACAGAGAAATTACCAATAAATTTATGATAAAAATTGGCAAAACCCAAGAATCTCTGAAGAGCCTTTAATGAAGTAGGTTGGACCCAATCACAGACGGCCTGAACCTTTACCGGGTCCATTTCAATAACAGATGGAGACAAAATGAATCCCAGAAATGAGATCCTCTGTACGCCAAAAAGACACTTTGATCCCTTCACATACAGAGCATTCTCTCTCAAAATCTGGAACACAGTCCGAACATGTTTCACATGAGAGTCCCAGTCATTGAAAAAAATCAAGATATCATCCAAATAAACAATCAGAAATTTATCCACAAAATCCCTGAAAATGTCATTCATGAAGAACTGGAAGACGGAAGGAGCATTAGTGAGCCCAAAAGGCATCACTAGGTACTCAAAATGCCCCTCTGGGGTATTAAACGCCGTCTTCCATTCATCCCCGTGCTTAATGCGAATAAGGTTATACGCCCCCCTGAGGTCAAGCTTGGTAAACCAAGTAGCACTTTTCACCCTGGAAAACAGGTCAGAAATCAAGGGTAACGGATATTGATATTTCACAGTAATATTGTTCAAAAGACGATAATCAATGAACCATCCTTTTTGGCCACAAAGAAAAAACCGGCACTCAAGGGTGAAGAGGATGGTCTGATATGACCCTTCTCCAATGACTCCTTGATATAAGACCGCATAGCGTCATGTTCAGGTACAGACAAGTTAAAAAGACGACCTTTAGGGAATTTACTACCAGGCACTAATTCAATAGCGCAGTCATAGCTCCTATGGGGGGGCAAGGATGCAGATTTACTTTCGCTAAACACATCAGAAAAATCAGTCAAAAAGTCAGGAACTTCCTGAGACTGGGGAGAGGCAGAAAAAACAGGAGTGTTGGCATTAACACATTGGCAGCCCCAACTGGTCACAGACACAGATCTCCAATCCAAAACAGGATTATGAGACTGTAACCAAGGGAAACCTAGTACAATAATGTCATGCAGATTATACAGTACCAAAAATTTGCAACTCTCCTGATGATCAGGTTCAACCCTCATTATCACCTGAGTAGAAAACTGGGGTTTATTCTCAGCCAAAGGGGTAGAATCAATCCCCAGTAGGGGAATAGACTTCCGTAGGGGTATCAAGGGAAACCCACAATGTTTGGCAAAATCAAAATCCATCAGGTTAATAGCTGCTCCCGAATCAACAAAAGCCTGAGCAGAAAATGTGGACAGGGAGCAAATCAGGGTAACAGTCAACAGAAATTTAGTCTGAACACTACCCAAGACAACTGAGCGTGCAAAACGTCTTCCCCGCTTAGGGCAGACAGAAATAGCATGAGAGGCGTCACCACAATAGAAACATAACCCATTGCATTTTCGAAACTCATGACGCTGAGCCCCAGAAGCCACTCTATCACACTGCATGGGTTCAGAAGGTGGCTCACAAGGCAAAACTATTCCACGCATACCTCTGCGCTCACGCAAACGTCTGTCAATTTGAATCGCTAATGACATAGAATCATTGAGACCAGAGGGAGCAGGGAAACCCACCAAAACATCTTTTACATTCTCTGACAGCCCCTTCCGAAAAAGGGCTGCCAAAGCATCATCATTCCATTTGGTTAGGACTGCCCATTTTCGGAATTTCTGACAGTATAACTCAGCGTCCTCAAGCCCCTGATTTAATGCCAACAAGGTTCTTTCAGCTTGATCAGTGACATTATGCTCACCGTACAATAACCCCAGAGCCAGAAAAAATGCATCAACATCACTCAAAACAGGGTCCCCGGGTGTCAGGGAAAAAGCCCAATCCTGAGGATCGCCGCGCAGGAGAGAGATGACAATTTGAACCTGCTGTGCTGTGTTCCCTGAGGTTTTAAGGCAAAAAACAACTTACAGTTATTTTTGAAATTCAGAAATTTGGCCCGATCTCCCAAAAACAAATCTGGCATGGGAATCCTAGGTTCCACAACCGGCAACCCAGCAAGATAGACAGCAATACTCCGAACCTCAGTGGCAAGCTGATCCACACGGCCAGACAGTTGTGCAAGCTCCATTGAGAGAAAAAAAATCCTCCTCAGCACCCAGAGAAAAAGAGGGAAAAAATGCAAGAAACAGAAAAAAAAAAAAAATCTCTGACAACTCTGACAACTTTTTTCTTTCCACACTATTTTTCCCTTCTGTGAGTACCATACAATTTTCAGTTTGGCCGGTGATACTGTTATGTTTTGATAGCTGAGGAGAGCAGGCAAAAACGGCAATACACCAGAGAGGTTGGAATCTATTGGATTGCAGTACCCTGACTAACCACCACAACTAAAGGCAGCCGTGGAGCGTTCCTACGTTGGTCCTAGACGCCTCGTCACAGCCTGAGAGATTAACTACACCTAAAGATAGAAAGAGGAAAGCTATCTGCCCCGGAGCAGATCTCCAAAGAACATAGGAAGCCCCCAAACATGTAATGGCGGTTAGACAAGAGGAAATACAGACACAGAAAGAAAATAGTATGAGCAAACGCTGGGGCCCAATCTGCCTAGACAGAAAAGGATAGAAAGGATACTCACTGCAATCCAAAAAAACCCTAAAAAATCCAACGCTACTGATTGCAAAAACACCTAAGATCACTCGACCTCTACCACCTAAATCAGTTCTCTGGTGTAACAAAACTAAGCCGCAGCCACTGAAAAAACTGAAAAAGGCAAATGAACAAATAACAGTGGCTCCAGCGGAACTGAGAGGAGCCCAAACCCCCCGGGGGGAACCTGGCTAACCTCACAGAAATGCAGAGAAATATGCAAATGGTAAGCACAAAAACAAAACAGAAAATATCTTATCTGAAAGCAGAAGAAGAGGCAAGACTCAGCAAGCTTCCAAGTGAACCAGGAACCACAGTTGAGACAAGAACAATTGATCACCGGCAACCATGATGGGAGGGAACCTCCCATATATCCAGCCACGCTGTGACTCCTGATTGCCAATCCTCATTGAATGGTTCAGTACTGTTTGTAACCACCAGAGGGAGCTTCTGCTCAGAATTCATTTCCAAAACATTCACAACACATAATTACAAAAGAACGGGGAGGTGCCAGTGGACTGATTGATACGATTATTAAATGCAAACTCTGCCAAGGGCAATGAAGAGCACCAATCATCCAGCCGAAACGTGGCAAGACACCACAAAATTTCCTCCAGAGACTGATTGGTCCTCTCAGTCTGACCGCTGGTCTCGGGATGGTAAGCTGATGAAAAGGTTAAACTAATCCCCAGCCTTTTACAGAAAGCTCTCCAAAACCTGGACACGAATTGCACCCCCATATCAGACACCACACTCATAAGCACACCATGCAACTGTACTACATCCTCAAGAAACAGCCTGGATAATGTCTCAGCATTAGGCAATCCCGCCAAAGGTGCAAAATGAGCCTTTTTACTAAATTTCTCCACCACCACCCAGACCACAGTTTTGCCATTAGAAGGGGGAAGATTAGTAATGAAATCCATGGACAGATGAGTCCAAGGTCTATCCGGAATTGGCAGTGGCACCAATTGCCCGGCCGGCCGGTTATGAGATTTTAGCACGAGCACACGTATCCAGGAAGATACAAATACTGTGACATCAGAAGCCAACGAGGACCACCAAAACAGTCTAGTAATGGCTCTACGAGTGGCTGAGATTCCAGGATGCCCACTAAGAACAGAGTCATGGAACTCCCGTAGCTCTCTCAACCGATATTGGACAGGTACAAAGAGCTTATTATCCGGCACAGAGGAGGAACAAGAGATTGGGCCTCTCGAATCTCCTGCTCCAATGCCAAGGAAACCCCAGCCACAGCCACACCGTGCTGAAGAATGAAGGAAGGAGGTTCAGGAGGTGATATGGGGTCCAAGCTCCGAGCTAATGCATCCGCCTTGACATTCTTGGAATCAGGCCTAAAAATGATAGAAAACTGAAACCGTGAAAAAAAAGCGACCACCTCGCCTACCTTGGTGTCAAACGTTTGGCAGACTCGATGTAGGACAGGTTCTTGTGGTCCGTAATAATGGGTGACCTAATGAACAGCCCCCTCCAAAAATGCCTCCATTCTTCAAAAGCCAGTCTAATGGCCAGTAAGTCCCATTTACCTACATCATAATTCCTCTCAGCAGGAGAAAACTTCTTAGAAAAAAAAGCACAGGGTCTTAAATTGGTAAGAGACATGGATCCCTGTAACAAAATCACCCCCACCTCCACATCCGATGCGTCCACCTCAACTATAAATGGTTCAGAGGATCAGGTTGGATTAATACCGGAGAAGACATAAAACATTCCTTTAAAGAAGTAGACGCCGCTATAGCTGGAGCAGACCAATTTTTTTAGATCAGCCCCCTTACAGGTCAAATCAGTGAGGGGATTGACCACCTGAGAGAATCCCTTAATGAATCTCCGGTAATAATTGGCAAACACCAAAAAACGCTGAAGACCTTTAATATCCCTGGATTGTACCCAATCTACAATAGCCTGTTCCTTTCTAGGGTCCATACAAAACGCCTCAGCATACAAAATGAAACCCAGAAAGTACAGTTCCTGAATAAAAAATGAACATTTTTCGTGTTTAGCAAAGAGAGTTCTCCTAAAACCTCTGGAGAACCGCACGAAGATGACCCATGTGAGCCTGTTTATCAACAGAGTTTACAAGGATATCATCAAGATAGACCACCATAAAGCACCCAATAAATCAGAAAAAACATGGTTAATAAAGTTCTGGAAAACCGCTGGTGCATTAGTAAGACCAAAAGGCATAACCAAATTCTCAAACAACCCCTAAGAGGTGAGAAATGCAGTTTTCCACTCATCCCCCTCCTGCATACGGATCAGATTGTATGCTCCCTTGAGGTCCAACTTAGAAAACCACTTGGCCCCAGACAATTGATTGCATAAATCAGGAATAAGTGGAAGAGGGTAAGTGTTCCTCACCATAATTTTATTTAATTCTCGAAAATCAAGGCATGGGTGTAAACCACCATCCTTTTTTTACAAAAAAGAACCCAGTCGCCACAGGAGAAACAGAGGGGCGAATGTGAACTTTACGAAGGCTTTACGAAGGCTTTCGGACATATACTCCTTCATAGCGGCCCACTCCGAGCCGGAAAGGTTGTACAAACGGGGTTTGGGCAATTTGGCCCGTGGAACAATTTTTTACAGTACAATCAAATGGGCGGTGTGGTGGTAGAACCTCAGCATCTTTTTCAGAGAATACATCCTCAAAATCCTTCAGGTACTCCGGAATACCCTCCAGACTGACGTATGACACAGACACAGTAACAAGGCAACCCTTAGAACAATTGGGACCCCATTTCACAATACCCTGAGACTCCCAGTCAATGACCGGGTTGTGTAGTTGTAACCAGGGAAACCCCAACACCAGACCCACAAGAAGATTGTCCAGGACAAAGCATGAAATGCGTTCCTGATGTAAGGACCCCACCTTAAGGATAAAATCCTTGGAGACGAATTTAGCATTCTTAGTGAGAGGTGTTTCATTAATGGCAAAGATATTAATGGACTTTCCAACCTAATTGTCCCTAAACTACATCTGGCCACCAGATCCGAGTCAATCAAATTCAAGGACAACCCCAGTCCACAAAGGCTGAAGTGGGAGTAAAGCAGTTCTCAACACCAAGTTCCACTTCCAACAGTAACTTAACAAAGGAGGAAAAAAGTACCTGAGAGTCTGGGCAACCTCCTCGGTAGTTACCCAGACCAGTTTTCCTTCTCGTCGTTGTCTCTTCTTCCTTTCCTTGAAGGTGGTGGCCCATACCTCCATAGGCTCAGAATGTGGAGTATCATCGGACTTAACCGGAAGTAAAGGAACCTCCCGTTGCATGACACCTTTCTCCCGTAACCTCCGAACCATCCGGATGGCCTGCATCATAGCCTCCTCCAAGGTACTGAGAGGTGGATAAAGAGCCAGAGCGTCCTTCAGATGGTTTGACAGTCCCCTCCGGAACTGGCACCGGAGCGCAGAGTTCTTTCCAGGACACTTCCGTGGACATCGTCTATATTCCGAGCAATACCACTCGGCAGAGAGCTTTCCCTGAAAGAGACCCATGATAGTGTCCTCTGCCAATGTGACATGGTCTGGTTCGTCATAGATAAGTCCTAAGGCCTCAAAGAACCTATCCACCGAAATACGTTCAGGGGCAGTAGGGGGTAAGGAGAAAGCCCAGGACTGAGGTCCCTCCCTGAGCAAGGATATAATTATCCCTAAATGCAGACTCTCATCACCAGAGGATCGGGGTCTGAGGGAAATAAAAACTTGCAACTATCCCGGAATGTACGGAATTTATCCTTGCTTGAGAAGGTGTCAGGAAGCTTGGCCGAGGGTTCGGGAGAGTCTGACTGTCTTTGTGTTTTTTCCTGAGGAAGAAGTCATATATGACTTCGAAACACGTAGAATAAACCACCATTAATTTTTAACCTTATTTTGCATCCCAAATTGTCTGGCAGTGCGGATATAGTCCTCAATTTTCCTTGATGTTAAAACTAGAATGCATTCATCAGAATCATCCCCAAATATAACATCTACCTGCCCTGGAAGAATACAACCTCACCTGTTGGAGGTTTACTAACTAGCTGCATAGTACCATCTATTCCAGAGGACCTGCATCGCAGCGCTGGTCACCCTGACCGGGTACCACAGGTGGCATCACGAACATTACAACAAACTTGTCATTCCCCTGTAAATATATTTCCCTTTTTGGTGAGTGCCCAGGGCCACGGACCGGGTCGTCGCCGCCGTGACATCTCCCATAGAAGTTAACTGGCTCGGTTCCGAGTACCCCGGGCCCTGGCGGGCGACTCAGGAACATGCAAATTATTGAGCTCAAGGTTGAGTTGTAAAAGCTTGGTTGGAGTTGATGGAGATGACTTTCTGGTTCAAATACACCCTGCAGGTCCTAAAAAACTCTGCAGGAGAACACTCGGATGATCTGGATCGCTTTGAACATTTGCTTCTTCTGGAAACCACTTAATGGTATCAGGAGCAGTGACTTTCTGCCCTGCGGCTCTAAGAGGACTATCACTGGTATGAAGCTCAATCACTGAGGTCACTGAGGACATGGAGAGGTTATGTGGTACACGCCAGTTAGTTGAAGAGAAAATTTGCAATATTATTACCAAGGAAATTACTCTGGAACAGAGGGGCACAGAAGAAAAACAAATATTGTTCCTCAATCAGTGGAGCTTCGCCAATTGGACAACAAATCCTCTATTAGCACTAAAGTTTTAAAACAGGTTACTATTATTACGTAAAACCTCTAGATTGTCCTGGGATGACTTACGTTTACCAGAAAAACATGTGAACTGGAATAATACAGGGGGACAAAAATCAGCATATAGGAACATGCAAATTATTTAGATAAAGGTTGAGTTGTAAAAGGTTGGTTGGAGCAGCTAGGGATGACCTTCTGGTTCAATACACCCTGCAGGTCCTAAAAAACTCTGTAAAAGGACACTCTGGAAGATTTGGATCACTTTGATCATTTGCTTCTCCTGGAAAACACTTAATGGTGTCAAGAGCAGTGACTTTCTGCCCAGAGGCTCTAAGGGCCCCGTCTCACATAGTGACGCACCAGCGATCCCGACAACGATATGAAATTGTCAGGATCGCTGGTGTGTCGCTACATGATCGCTGCTGAGCTGCCAAACAGGCAGCTCAGGCAGCGATCAGGACAGCGACACTGTGGTTAACGTCGCTTATTAACCCGCAGTGTACGTTGGATACCAGCTCGCTGGTGCAGAGAGCTGGTAATCAAGGTACACATCGGCTTTACAGGTGCTGCGCGGTGCCTGGAAACCCGATGTGTACCTTGGTCACCAGCTCCCCTGCAGCAGCGCGCTGGTATCAAACGTACACATCGGGTTTCCAGGCACAGCCCCGCACCTGGAAACCCGATGTGTACCTTGGTTACCATCTGATCGCTGGTCTCCTGCCTGCCACACGCAGCGATGCGTGCTGGCCAGCGGGAGAGACCAGCGATCAAAAAAAGTCCAGGCATTTCTGACACGACCAGAGATTCACAGCAGGGGCCTGATCGCTGGTATCGCTGCTGAGATCACTGTTGCGTCACAAAACTTGTGACTCAGCAGCGATCTCGCTAGCGCTCTCATTATGTGAGACGGGGCCCTAAGACAACTATCACTGGGAAAAGCGCTGTAGATAGACTGGGAGAAGGTCACTGAGGACAGATACGATCGAACCATGCCCACTGGACCTCAATGGAGTAACTGAGCACAAGAATGGATAGAAACATCATTGCGGGAGCAGAGAGGACTGCAGACACTACTCGCCGCTAGGACTTTGGAGAGGTGCTGCATGAGTTTAGATTGCTGCTTACCCCACTGCAAATAGATCATAAATAGGTGTTTTTCTAAGTAGATGGACCTAGCGTTAAAGGGGAAGGACTTAATTGCCTATGATTTTTTTATGTCAATAAGCCCCCAGGTGGAATAAAGGTAAGAATAAGGCTAAATTTAGGTTGGAGTATGAAGCACCATGCAGACAGCTGGCCCTTAGAAAGGACTCAGACCTGACATCAGATGAGGAGGCTAGCTGAGCCCAGACAGGAGTCAGGACAGCAATCCTTTGCTGTCTGGCGTATGAGGCCTCCTGCTGCAGCCTCTTGTCAGCCATATTCCAAAGAAGGCTGCTGGAAGGAGACCGCTCAAGGAATACATGGGTATGGATACCACCAGATACATGGGCAGCGACAGGGCAGAAAATGGGCACTTTCAATTAGGTGCTTATACCTGGCTCCTACAGTCTGTCACAACTTAAATATGTATCTCATATTTCAGGTCAGGTTATTAGGATACGTTCGGACAAATGTCTTTTTGGCTTGTATACCGTCCTCTTAGAACATATTTTTGGCTTGAATACCATCCTCGTGGAATGTATTATTGGCTTGTCTACCATCCTTGTGTAACGTCTTTTTGGCTTGTATATTGTCCTCATGGAACATCTTTTTGGATTGTATACTGTCCTTGTGGAATGTCTTTTTGACTTGTATTCCGTCCTCAAGGAACATCTTTTTGGCTTTTATAGTGTCCTCGTGGAACGTATTTTTGGCTTGTATATCGTCCTAGTGGATTGTATTTTTGGCTTGTTTACTGTCCTCGTGGAACGTATTATTGGCTTGTATGCTGTCCTCGTGGAACGTCTTTTTGGCTTGTATATTGTCCTCGTTGAACGTCTTTTTGGCTGTTATACCGTCCTTGTGGAACGTATTTTTGTCTGCTATTCAGTCCTCGTTGAACATATTTTTGGCTGTTATACCGTCCTTGTGGAACGTATTTTTGTCTTCTATACAGTCCTTTTGGAACATATTTTTGGCTTGTATACCGTCCTTGTGGAACGTATTTTTTTCTTCTATATAGTCCTTGTGGAAATTATTTTTGACTTGTCTACCATCCTTGTGGAACGTCTTTTTGGCTTGTATATCGTCCTCGTGGAACATCTTTTTGGCTTGTATACAGTCCTCGTGGAATGTATTTTTGGCTTGTATACCATCCTCGTGGCATGTATTTTTGGCTTGTATACTGTCCTCGTGGAACGTCTTTTAGGCTTGCATATCGTCCTCGTGGAACGTCTTTTTGGCTTGAATATCGTTCTCGTGGAACGTCTTTTTGGCTTGTATACCGTCCTCTTGGAACATATTTTTAGCATGTATATCATCATCGTGGAACATATTATTGGCTTGTATACCATCTTTGCGGAGTGTATTTTTGGCTTGCATACCATCCTTGTGGGAAATCTAGTTTATTAATTCATATGCCAGTCCATATGGACTATAAATACAGAGGACCATGTGAAAAAATTGCAGCATGCTCCAGCTTGGTCTGATTTACAGTCAGGGTGGATGGGCACACAGAGGTGCATAGAGCCAGTAGAGTCTGAAATTGTACAGACTTGAATGGTCCTAATTTTCAGCAGTTTAAACATTGCATAAAAGTATTTTCACACTTTGCATTTTTCCAATGATTTTTTTGCGTAATTTTGAAACACAGGAAAAAAATTGCCGCATTCTACAGTACCAATAAAGTAAACGAGATTTCTGAAAGCTCATGCAAACGCTGCTTGATTTTTCCTTGCAGATTTGAAACAGTATCCAATATGCCACATGTCAGTTTCTTCATTGTTAGTTGTTTGCTTTTGTTTTTTAAGGGGGAGTGAGGGATCATCCCATTTCCAAAAGTGCTCAGTGTCCTGGGGAGGAGTTCGGGCAGCATATAAATGAGGCAGAATCAGCAGTAGATCACATCACACAAGGAGTCATCATGATCCAGATCCTCGGTGTATTACTGCTGAGCATTGGAGCTGCCACTGCTGCAGGTAACCTCTGTGCAATTATTAGAACTGGAGATGTCACCTATGCAGAAACAGCTCGTTATTTCTTCCTGGTATTGATATAGAAGGGTTAATATTTTATAGCTTTTAGTATTAACTAGTCTCATAGTCTTATATTTTATTTAATTTTTTTTTTCTTCAGGTTTCATATTTGGGCTAATATTTTCCTATCCTATGTCGGATGCTTTGAGAAAGCTATGTGTTATGGGTCCTTTTAATTAAAAATAGGGAATTTTTAATTGAAGTAGTGTACATTACAAAAGTAGTTATTTTTTAACATTAAATCATTATATATTGAGTATTGATTTCACTTAAATTTTTCTGACAAACCCTTTAAGTATTTTCTGTTGTACAGGACCTTGCCGCTCAGAGTCAGGGGTATAACTATAGGAGTTGTAGAGGTTGTAATTATGTAGGAGCTTATAGTTCCCCTGTGCTCAGAGAAAACTAAGAAATGGAGCACGGATCTATTGTAGGAAGGTGCACAGGCTCCTTCTTTATGGAAATCATGGAGCCCCATTGATAGAAGATGAAAAGAAAAAAGTTGCAGCTAAACTTTAACCTACAATTTTTATATCTGAATGTCATTCGCTGAGAGACTGGTAACTGCATAAATAACAATTCCATCCTGTAACATTATCTTAGCCATCGTCATGATACTTGCTTTTCTTGGTCTTTCTCATTGCTTTTCTCCGCAGACCGTCTATGTATTGTGATCGATGGGTGGCTGAAGCAGGTGGATGCCGGTGCTGGTCAGGTTTATGGTGTGAATGATAATGATGACATCTACCAATGGCTGGGCCATGGGTGGAAAAATATTCCTGGAAAGCTGATACATGTGACGGTCGGTCCTGTCGGTGTCTGGGGAGTCAACAAGATGCAGGATATCTACAAATTCCAAGATAACAACTGGGTGCAGGTACCAGGTAAGAAGTCACCTCATGTGCCTTCTCTCAGTACTTTCTAATCATGCACAAGATTAAACATCAGGGCTGTGTCATTACCTTTCCTCTCAACTTTTAAAAACAAGAAAGAATGACATATACAATGGTACACTTAGCGTACCATAGCAATTTTTATAATTAACCATAGTACATACCCCCTTAGGCTGGTTTCACACATCCGTTTTTCCCCTTGCGGCGCCCCCGGCATTTTCCCGCAGCGCCGCATCTGAAAATCTGATGCGGCGCATGCGGCTTTTTTCGCATTGACATGCATTAGCGCCGCATGGCGCCGCATGTCAATGCGTTGCATGCGGTTTTGTCCGGATGCGGCGCAAATGTACATTGCGGCGGCCGGACAAAACGCTGCATGCAACGTTTTTTTTTTTTGCCGGATGGTTTCTTATCTCTCCAAGCATCAGAAACCATCCGGCAAAAAACCGCATTTTGGGCGCCGGAAAATGTGAAAGCTTTTCACATGCGGCGCTGCGGTAAAATGCCGGGGGCGCCGTTTAGGCGCCCGCCGGATGTGTGAAAGAGGCCTTACATCGTATGTTACCCCACGATGAATGCACATAGCTTTGCTACATCAATACACCCCCTGTACACACACAGTCCTGTTAGATCAATACACCCCCATACACCCACAGCTCTGCTACATCAGTACACCCTCTATGCACACACAGCCCTGCTACTTCAATAAACCCCTAATGCACACACAGCCCTGCTATATTAATACACCCCCCATGCACACACAACCCTGCTATATTAATACACTCCCCATGCACGCACAGCCCTGCTACATCAATACACCCCCCATGCACACACAGCTCTGCTATATCAGTACACCCCCATGGACACACAGCCCTGCTACATCAATAAATCCCCAATACACACACAGTTCTGCTACATCAATCCCTCCCATGCACACAATGCCCTACTACATAAACATATCCTCCATGCACACACAGCCCAGCTACATCAATCCCTCCCGTGCACACACAGCCCTGCTACATCAACATATCCTCCATGCACACACGGCTCAGCTGTATCAATCCCTCCCGTGCACACACAGCCCTGCTACATCAACACATCCTCCATGCACACACGGCCCAGCTACATCAATACACCCCACATGTACAGATGACTGTGCTAAATGAATTAATAGAATCACACACTGACACACACTTTATTTGTGTCTTGCTATGGATGTCACTGGTCTCTGGTCACGTGACTTACAGTGAAGAAAATGGAGAAGAAGCAGGACGCGTGTGTGTGTGTGAGTATTTATTGATGTAGCCAAGCTGTACAAAGGCTGATTGGGGAGGAAGGACCTTTTGGCTTTTCCTCCATTTTTCTGTTTAGCTGCATCGGTAACCTTAGGACCCAGACAAAGCTGCTGTTGGGACACATCCACGAAACACAACACTAGAGCTCACTTTTTGTGTAAAGAATAGCTACAGCTTTATTACAATAATCAATAATTAAAATATCCATTAACTTAATCCATTAGCGTTGCATACTAACATGCAATAAATCTGTGGAATGTACTGACCAATGACTACATCTATTTAAAATTAACATGTCAATTATGGGTCATAGTGTCAGTGTCAATGTAAAAAGAGGTCAACCCTCAAGACGATAGACTAGATTTAACATACGCAGGGGCTCCTTAACCTACAGCCACTGGTAGAACCAGTCACAGGTGGGGTTTGCTGTTCTAATGGAACCTGTAGAGACTCTAAGCCCCCAGAGTTGCACACCAAAATTATTGGTCGGATAGGTGACAAAGTAGCCATCCAAGATGGATGAGCAGATGCCACACTAGAGGAGTCTGTAAGCTGATGCCTGAGTGTGAACAGGAGTGACAGCCCAAAAAACAGTGAATATAGTACCTGGGTGTGAAGAGCTGTAAATGTGGAGAATAATTTGCAAGAGTGTACAAAGTTTAAGACATTGCTAATTAGAGAATTGACTGTGAGAAGTAGAATGTGTGAACTGTGTCAGAGTGAAGGAGTTGTTGCTGAAGAGATTGCCAGCAGACAGTGACAAGTAGTCACAAATTTTTGCAATCATCAGCCCACAAACCCTTGATCTCCACATTATCCAAACTAACAAAAAGAAGAAAAATCATTAAAACAGTTTAACATGGTTTAAAAATTATAAACTAAATCATACTCACTTTACGAGACCCATTGATGCTCCCGGTTTGATGCTTTCTGGTCAATCACTGGTCGGTGTAGTTCTTTTACAATATGGCTGTGAAACCTCTGAAGACAGACAGTGGTTGGCTGCAGCAGTTACATGTCTGTGTCAGTACAATGTACATTAATGCTACAGTAACCGTAGTGGGACTGAGGGGAAGGGAAGCACCATGGGTTCAGGTGAATATAGCTTCATTTGTTATTTTAGCATTTTCAAATCTGTTTTCAACAATATTTCTTTGTTTGAGAAAACCCTTTAATTTTTCTCTACCATTTACTTTTATAGGACGTCTGAAACAGATAGATGCAGGTGGGAATGAATATCTGTCCGGAGCCAATGGATTGGATGATATCTACTGTGCGAACAGGGATCAGACCATTTCCAACTTGACAAATGTACACTCATGGCCAAAAGTTTTGAGAATGACACAAATATTATATTTTCACATGATCTGCTGCCCTCTGGTTTTTATGTGTGTTTGACAGATGTTTTTATCACAGACAGAAATATAATAATTGCAAACATATGAGTAACAAAAGCTTATATTGACAGTTAGAATGAGTTAATGCAGCAAGTAAATATTTGCAGTGTTGACCCTTCTTCTTCAGGACCTCTGCAATTCTCCCTGGCATGCTGTCACTCAACTTCTGGACCAAATCCTGACTGATAGCAGTCCATTCTTGCACAATCAATGCTTTAATTTTGTCAGAATTTTTAGGTTTTTGTTTGTCCACCCGTCTCTTGATGATTGACCACAAGTTCTCAATGGGATTAAGATCTGGGGAGTTTCCAGGCCATGGACCCAAAATCTCTATGTATTGAGCCATTTAGTTATCACCTTTGCTTTATGGCAAGGTGCTCCATCATGCTGGAAAAGGCATTGTTGATCGCCAAACTGCTCTTGGAGGGTTGGAAGAAGTTGCTCTTGGAGGACATTCTGGTACCATTCTTTATTCATGGCTGTGTTTTTAGGCAAGACTGTGAGAGAGCCGATTCCCTTGGCTGAGAAGCAACCCCACACATGAATGGTTTCAGGATGCTTAACAGTTGGCATGAGACAAGACTGGTGGTAGAGCTCACCTTGTCTTCTCCGAATGAGGTGTTTTCCTGATGTCCCAAACAATCAAAAAGGGGATTCATCAGAGAAAATAACTTTACCCCAGTCCTCAGCAGTCCACTGCCTGTACCTTTTGCAGAATATCAGTCTGTCCATGATGTTTTTTCTGGAGAGAAGTGGCTTCTTTGCTGCCCTTTTTGAGACCAGGCCTTGCTCCAAGAGTCTCCGCCTCACAGTGCGTGCAGATACACTCACACATGCCTGCTGCCATTCCTGAGCAAGCTCTGCACTGCTGGTAGCCAGATCCCGCAGCTGAAACACTTTTAAGAGATGGTCCTGGCGCTTGCTGGCCTTTCTTGGGCGCCCTGAAGCCTTTTTGGCAACAATGGAACCTCTCTCATTGAAGTTCTTGATGATGCGATAGATTGTTGACTGAGGTGCAATCTTTCTAGCTGTGATACTCTTCCCTGTTAGGCCATTTTTGTGCATTGCAATGATGACTGCACGTGTTTCTTTAGAGATAACCATGGTTAACAGAAGAAAACAATGATGCCAAGCACAGCCTCCTTTTAAAGTGTCCAGTGGTGTCATTCTTACTTAATTATGACAGATTGATCTCCAGCCATGTCCTCATCAACACCCACACCTGTGTTAATGGAGCAATCACTGAAAAGAGGTTAGCTGGTCCTTTAAAGGCAGGGCTGCAATGATGTTGAAATGTGTTTTGGGGGATAAAGTTCATTTTCTAGCCAAATATTGACTTTGCAAGTAATTGCTGTTAAGCTGATCACTCTTTATAACATTCTGGAGTATATGCAAATTGCCATTAGAAAAAGTGAAGCAGTAGACTTTGTAAAAATTAATATTTGTCTCATTCTCAAAACTTTTGGCCATGACTGTAGCCTATAACAACATAGAAGGGCGTCTGAAGTATTACACCTGTGGTCCCTGGGGATGTTGGGGTGTAAACGCCAACGATGATATATTTTACCGCTATGATGTGACGCCCACGGCCTGCCAAGGAAGTCGGTGGCAGCAAATAGACGGCAAATTGGCCATGGTGGAGGTCGGCAACGATGGATCTGTGTACGGCGTGAACTCCCAGGGACAAGTGTATGGAAGGTATCAGCTTTACAGATATTGGATATCACTTGTAATTTCTAACTATACTTTTTATACTTTTAATATATAAACTCTATATGCAGTGAGCTGCACTAATGGCGACCAGCAGCATCACATAGTTATCACATGGCTCTAATAATCATTATACCACTATTATAGATGTGAGTAACCGCTCCTCTTTATTTCAGAGAAGGGATCTCTGCTGGAAATCCCATCGGAACCTCATGGACCCAATTGCATTTTTATGACACTTTCAAACATGTATCTTTTGATTGGGGAAACTTGTGGCTGATCACTGAGAAAGGAGTCATCTATAAGTGCAAAGTCAACGGCTCCACTGACCCAAACTGCTATTAGATCCTACAAGAACACTTGTTGTGTTTGGGTCATAGGAGAAACAAAAAATAAAATTGCTTCATTCTGCACTGTGTTCTTTGCATTAAATAAACTCTTGCTTTCAAACCATTTTACAACTAACTTTTTTAAAGAAGCTCACCAATGATCTAATCCATATTTGGCCAAATACTTCCGCATGAGATGTGTATTGATGTAGCAGAGTTGTGTGGGCATGGGAGTGTATTACTGTAGCAGAGCTGTGCGCATGAAGAGTGTATTGATATAGCAGGGTTGTGTGTGCATGGGGGAGTTTATTGAGGTAGCACAGCTGTGTGTGAATGGGGTTGTATTGATGTAGCAGAGCTGTGTGTGCATAAGGAGTGTCTGATATAGCAGGCCTGTGTGCACATGGGGGTTTATTGATGTAGCAGAGCTGTGTGTGCATGAGGTTGTATTGATGTAGCAGGCCTATGTTTACATGGGGATGTATTAATATAGCGTGGCTGTGTGTGCGTCTTCGTCCAACAAGGAGTAAAAGAAGGGACGTGCAGTATCTCCCCTGTGCTGACTAATAATGCCCACATAATGTCACACCCAGAGCCAATGATGCCATGACTAGAGTATTGCAGTTGTGCTTCAATATTCTGCACCTTTCACATCTCTCAGACTTTGATATTTCGCACCTCAAATCAAAATACAAGACATTGTGTAAAAGTGCATGACAGCTGGGTATTCGAGATTCCTCAGGTTTCGACCCTACCCCCCCATTTTCTTGAGAATACCCTTCTAATTAACCACCCTTTATAACATCATAACCCACCAAATAAAGACATAACACCTTTTGTTATTTGGATAATTTGGCCACAGCAGCCGTTATTAAACATTTTTACATAACAATTTAACATAAAAAATCACCAGGGGAGGACGGTCTTCGAGGCCCCAAATTGTAACCACCTCCGGTCACAGTCCCATGGAAAAAACTAGGCCCCAGGTCGAGTCCTGCCTCTAGCAGCTAAGCTCCAGCTCAGAGACACCAATAGGCTCGATTAGCCAATATCCACCAAAAATTGCCACGGAATCCACAATTCCAATTAATCCACCCAAGGGGGAGTCCAGGACCTTGGAGATCCCCCCTCCAAGCCGCCATATCTTACCACCACCAACCTCGAGGACCTCCCCCCCCCCGCCACCGACACAAATGTTCTGATACCTCAAACATTTGTGTCCCGCCATACTTTCAGACTTCTCTCAATACCCTCCTGTATCGCCAGACACCACAAATCCAGGCCAATTGCATTGAGATGAATCCCGTCATCCCTCCAGTAGTTTCCCTCACCCGTTTCCAACTCGTTATGGCGTACAGCTATTGCCCCATTCCTTACCATGAAGCGAGACACTGCCCGATTTAATTTAACTCTGGCTCTATTAAACCCTTGCACGTATCGCACCCCACGCCATACCCTCCTCGGCACGATGTCCGACCATACCACCAGCATCCTGGGGAACATAGACCACAGCCTTAGCATGTCAAATTTAATGTCTTTAATCAACTCCCTACATGGTCGTTTACCTAAATCGTTCCCCCATAAGTGCACCACCAACACCTCGGGCGTCCCATCCAGCCACACAAATCTTTGCAATTCGGGCAATAACTGACGCCAAACCATTCCCCGCTGACCAATCCATCTCACGGTCGCCAAATTCCTCGGCACACCAAGCTGCCTCCCTTCGGGACGAACATCTGCCTTCAACGCAGCCCAAAAGACGAAGGAGTGCCCCATAATCCATGCGAGCAGCTGACGTGACTCTGCAACAAAATGAAACCACATAACCAAATGAAAACCACCAGTGTAAACATAAAACAATTTATAACCCGTTTGTACGAACATAGGAACGGAATCTCACTGACTCCCAACGCCCAGTTTTTTAACCATCTAGTCCCCTTTTGGCAGCTTCAGTAGCAGCTCCGATCCTGAATGAATGCCCACTATACTCCTTCCCCGAGATGCTCCCCTTTTCCAAGCAGCGTCTAAATACCGCAATAAATTGGAAGTGCGTTAAGAAAGAGCCGTCCTCATGTACCAGCAAAGGCTCACTCACCAACCATTGCTACCATACAAAATTCCTCATACAACTCAAAGGGCATAGAGGAGAACCCGTTACCCCAAAAAGCACCACTTTACAACCCCTCCCTTCAGTGTCCGTTTTTAAAGACCGCAAAAAATATCTCCAACCTATCCCCATATACATCCATATCCTGCCTAAGCAAACCCCCTTTTCGAAATTTAGAAGGGCTAACCAATTCCCCCAGCCTAAAGGCCCCAAAAAAGGCCAATGAAAAAGCTAAAATAAATAAAATTACTTCCCCATGAGAAGAGCAAACAAACCTCAATTGATCCCCTAACATGAACAACACCTCGTACGACACTGGGCGTCTACCATCTACTACCCTCCAACCTTTACGCCAACCCTTCACTGCCTGCTGAACCAAAAAAGACTTCGTCAAGTCGCGTATCCCCCTGAACTTAAAACCAAAAGCCATCCCAATAAAAAAATTATTAAACTTGGGAACCGACAAACCCAACTCCCAATTGTGACAAATTAACAACAGCAATTTGCTCTCATCTTCCAAACCCGTCCCTAACCGTGACCTCCAACTCTCCCAAATAGCCCAGGATTTCGCATAGTGCGCCCATGTTCCAGCTGCCAACGACCTGGACAACAACTCTCTCACTGCCCCAACAGAAGATTTCATAGTTCCTCCGGGCATACCAGCCCCGTTGGTTCCGCTTGAGGTGCCAGCTCCCAGACGCGATTCCACTGCGAACAAGAAAAAGCTTCAAGGATGGGATAATGCTTCTTAGGTTCCATTTCCGCCGTCACCCACAAATTAAAGTGCAAACCCACCCACACCATCCGCTGAAGAACTCTGACCACAACCTGATCATGTGATGACAACGAAGTTATGGCCTTCACCGACCCCATGGACTCGCAACCAAATCAAATCTTCCTATTCCGAACACTCTCCACCCACAAAGTTAGCGCCACCAGTATGGGGAACACTTCACACAACACCTGATTATTCGGCAAGCCCCGCGTGACACATGCATTTGGCCACCATTCCACCAACCAACTTCCTTGGAAAAATAGACTGAAACCACGATCCCCTTCTGAGGACACTAGCATCCCTAGTGATTCTGCCGATACCACTGGAGCTAACCACATTGACTTCCCATTATTGGAATCAAGAAAAAGCTCCCACACCTTTAAGTCATCCTTCAACTCCTTCCGTAACTTTATAAAATGTGAAGGCGCCGTAATCCCAACTGTAGCGAGAGAGAGCCTCCGGCAAAAAGGCCTCCCCATTGGCATGATTCGACAAGCGAAATTCAACTTGCCTAACAAAGACTGAACCTCCTTCAATGTTACCTTTTTCAACTACAAACCCGTTTCACCACCAGTCTCATATCACACAATTTATCCTCCGGAATTCTGCACTTCATTGCGAACGTGTCAATTTCGATTCCTAAAAAACTCAACGACGTAACTGGGCCCACGGTCTTTTCAGCCACCAAAGGAACGCCAAATCTTTTTGCCACACCCTCCATTGTGTGAAGTAGAACCGAACAATCTGGTGAATCGGCCGAACCGACAAACAAAAATCATCCAAATAATGGATACAAGCAGGGGTGAACCTAGCCTCTGTGCTGCCTGAGGCGAACTGCAAAACGGCGCCCCCCAATTCGAGCGAGGAAGGTTGCGTCGCGCACAGCGCGCCACGGCAAATTTTAGGCCATGCCCCCACCACACCCATTTCACAACTAGTCACACCCATGTCCACGCCCCGACCACACCCATTCAGCACTGGTGATCACACTGACTGGTACTGAGGGCACAGTGACTGGTACTATGGGCACACTGGTACTGAGTAAAAGAAAGAACAGAGAGAGAAAAAAGAAAACAGAGAGAAAGGAGAGAGAGAAAGAGGGGAAAGCAAGAAAGAACAGAGAGAAAGTAGAGAGAGAAATAAATAAACAAAGAAAGGGAAAAGAAAGAACAGAGAGAGAAAAGAACAGAGAGAGAAAGAAAAAAAGACGGGAAAGAAAGAACAGAGAGAAAGAAAGAAAGAACAGAAAAAGAAAGAGGGGACAGAAAAAAAGAACAGAGAGAAAAAAAGAAATAGGGGAAAGAAAGAACAAAGAGAGAAAGAAAGAACAGAGAGATAGAGAGAAAGAAAGATGGGAAACAAAGAACAGAGAGAGAGAAAGAGAAATAAAGAAAACAGATAGAAAGAACAGAGAGAGAGAGAGAAAGAACAGAAAGATAGAGTGGAAAGAGAAAGAAAGAAAGAAAGAAAGAAAGAAAGAAAGAAAGAAAGAAAGAGAAAGAAGAAAGAAAGAAAGAAAGAAAGAAAGAAAGAAAGAAAGAAGAACAGAGAGAAAGAAAGAACAGAGAGAGAAAGAAGAGAAAGAAAGAACAGAGATAGAAAGAAAGAGGGGAAAGAAAGAACAGAGAAAGAAAAAGTACATGAGAGAGAAAGATGGGAAAGAAAAAAACTACTGAATAATGGCCCCATATACTGCTGCATACAGTAAAATGGCCCCACATGATGCTCCATACTGAATAATGGCCCCATATACTGCTGCATACAGTATAATGGCCCCACATGATGCGCCATACTGAATAATGGCCCCACATAATGATGCATACAGTATAATGGCCCCATATGATGCTCCATACTGAATAATGGCCCCATATACTGCTGCATACAGTATAATGGCCCCACATGATGCTCCATACTGAATAATGGCCCCATATACTGCTGCATACAGTATAATGGCCCCACATGATGCTCCATACTGAATAATGGCCCCATATACTGCTGCATACTGTATAATGGCCCATATGCTGCTGCATACTGTATAATAGCCCCACATGATGCTCCATACTGAATAATGGCCCCATATACTGCTGCATACAGTATAATAGCCCCACATGATGCTCCATACTGAATAATGGCTCCATATACTGCTGCATACTGTATAATGGCCCAATATACTGCTGCATACAGTATAATAGCCCCACATGATGCTCCATACTGAATAATGGCCCCATATACTGCTGCATACAATATAATAGCCCCACATGATGCTCCATACTTGAATAATGGCCCCATATACTGCTGCATACAGTATAATAGCCCCACATGATGCTCCATACTGAATAATGGCCCCATATACTGCTGCATACTGTATAATGGCCCCATATACTGCTGCATACAGTATAATAGCCCCACATGATGCTCCATACTGAATAATGGCCCCATATACTGCTGCATACTGTATAATGGCCCCATATACTGCTGCATACAATATAATATCCCCACATGATGCTCCATACTGAATAATGACCCCATATACTGCTGCATACAGTATAATAGCCCCACATGATGCTCCATACTGAATAATGGCCCCATATACTGCTGCATACTGTATAATGGCCCCATATACTGCTGCATACAGTATAATAGCCCCACATGATGCTCCATACTGAATAATGGCCCCATATACTGCTGCATACAGTATAATAGCCCCACATGATGCTCCATACTGAATAATGGCCCAATATACTGCTGCATACTGTATAATGGCCCCATATACTGCTGCATATGGTATAATAGCCCCACATGATGCTCCATACTGAATAAAGGCCCCATATACTGCTGCATACTGTATAATAGCCTCACATGATGCTCCATACTGAATAATGGCCCCATATACTGCTGCATACAGTATAATAGACCCACATGATGCTCCATACTGAATAATGGCCCCATATACTGCTGCATACAGTATAATAGCCCCACATGATGCTCCAGACTGTATAATGGCCCCATATACTGCTGCATACTGTATAATGGCCCCATATACTGCTGCATATGTAATGGCCTATACTGCTGAATGTATATAGCCCCACATGATGCTCCATACTGAATAAAGGCCCCATATACTGCTGCATACTGTATAATAGCCTCACATGATGCTCCATACTGAATAATGGCCTTGCACAAAAAAAACTACACACCTCTGCCCGTTCCAACGCTGATATCGCTTCCTCATCTATCACACACACAGCGTCTCACACACACACACACACACACACAGCAGCTTCACACACACCACACCCACACACACAACACACACACACACCAGCAGCTTCACAGGCACAGCGGCCAGACTCACCTCTCCACGATCCGGCATCTTCCTTCTCACTTCCTCTCACACATTGAGCGGCGCTGGTGTTATGAGTTCTGCTCTGCCGCCCCCTGGCTGCCGCCGCGTGAGACAACAGCTCAACTCGCCTCATTATAGCGGCGCCACTGGATACAAGAACCAAGACTCGAAACGTCTTTAACTGTCCATTCTAAGAATGTACTAAAGGTTTTCAAAATACGCACATGACAGCGAACATCCCATTGGCAAACAACGGTCCACGTAAAACACCCGTTCCAAAAACACCCCAACAAATGCATGCTTTCCGGGTGAACATGTAGCAAACGAAAAGCCGCCTCAATATCCATTTTTGCCAAACGAGCGCCATTCCCACATTCCCGAACCAAAGCCACCGCCGCATCAAAAGACGTATACAAAACCAAACATAACTGAGGATTAATCCCATCATTGACTGACAAGCCTTTTGGAAATAAAGAGGTGATGAATCAACCTGAATTTATTCGGCTCCTTCTTGGGCACCACCCCAAATTGCACAATGGAGCCGACACAAATGGTCCTGCCATTCTACCTAGTGTCACCTCCTTATTTAGTTATTCAGTGACCACCTCTGGGAATTCATTCAAATTCTTGGTTGATAACCGCACCTCTACATCGACAAAAGAAATCCTAAAACCGTCCCTAAAACCATTGAACAAAAGTACCGCCGCCTCCCTATCCGGATATCTACTTAGAAAATGCACCATCTCTGTTAGCCACACCGGGGTCTCCCTTTTTATCAATTCCCTCTGACCCTCTCTGCTGTCCCGCTCTAAAGCATTTTGACGCCCCGTGACTACCCCCACAGGAAGAACACTCGTGTTTGAATTTGCATTTTGCGCCAAATTTGCATGTCCCGTCATTAAAAGAAAAGCACAGTCCTTTCTGTGATGCCACCGAGTGCCCTGACTGTCCCGAACCGCCGGTGCCCCCATAAGAAAGCTGTGAGCCCTGCCCTGGCCTGACCGGCACTCTCATCCATAGTGCAATATCTTTGTGATCCCACCGTATGTTAGGTCTGACCGCTTTCCGCTGACGAAACTGCTCATCATACCTAAACCAGCCTTGACCCCCATAAACTCTGTGTGCCTCCCCAATTGAAACCATGTAGCAAAAGAGAGGAGAACAATTATCTGGAGACTTTTCCCCAATAACGCTCGCCAGTATATCGAATGCTTGTAACCAATTAGAGAACGTGCGAGGGATGAGACGAAACCGTCTCTTTTCCTCATCCTCTTTCTTAGACTCCTCCCACCTTGACCTGTCCAAATTAAAGCGCTCAAGCGGTAGCAGGGAAAAGATCTCTACGTACTCCCCTTTCCATATTTTTTCCTTCACTTCTTGTTTCAAATGCGCCCCCAATGGCCCCTCAAAAGAGACATACACCTCCCCTTTTGCGGCGTCATCCGACCTTACTGACTCATCCTTCTCACTCACCCCTACCTCACCTGACGACCCTTGACCCGACGTTTCGCCTGCCGTCGCAGTAGCGCTAGCATTCGCTGACCCCCCTTCCCCTGAGTTCAGGCACGTATGAGAAGACCCCGATAACCCAATATCACTCAACGACCCGTTATTCCTGGTGTTCCCTAACCAAGCTGACAGCGGCGACGCAACTCCTTGCCCATTCCCAGCCTCCCACAACTGCCCTAACTCCGCTAGCCCATGCAGCAGAACACTCATACCCGTACTAGCCCCCCCACAGACAGCCCCCCCGGCATAATTACACTGGGCACTAAAGACGGTAGACAGATTGTCTCTCACCTAGCTGCGTGGGTGCTGTGTCCCCAGCAGGCGCCAATCCGGAATCCTGACGTAGATGACTTGCGCTGGACTCTCCTCCGCTGGCTTGTAGATGGTCTGTATACGGCTGGCCTGTTCCAGCCGCTGCGGTGAGTTGACGAGGTACGTGGCCAGAGCGTGCGCTGGCCCCCGCACAGGATCCGTCTGCCCCCCTATACCCCACCCCGTAGCAACCCATAACCCCCTGTAACATGGCATCCCCATACAAATTTACCCCTAACCCTACCCCCCTCCCTGTTCCTTGAAACAGCATGGAGCTGTCCAAGGTCCTAAATATGAGCAGCAGCAGCCAGTGAGTGGGAGGGATCGCTCTGCTGCCACTCACCGACCGCTCTGCGCTCTGAAGCCTGCTGTGCTGTGCCCCGACGAACCGCTTCATTCGGCCTGATAACGGCCGGCTGGATGGAGGCTCCTGCGCCCCTCTCACGTTCCGGCTTAGCTGTGGCCGGGTGACCGGATCTCCCCCTCCTCACCGCCGAAGGCACCTGCAGTGCAGGCCCCAGTGGCAGGTCCCGACGCCGCTGAGCTGGGCCCTTTCCCGGCAGGGCCTCAGCCGCGCCAGATCCCGGCTCCCCTCCTGGTACCGCCGCTCTCGTCGGGGAGGAGGCCGACACCTCCCCCGGCTGCAGGTCCTACCTCTGGGCTAAAGCGCTCCGGAGGCATGGCCCTCCGAGGCCGTCGCCCGGACTGCTGCGATGGAGCTGGTTCGGCCTACCGTCTGGAAGCAGGCCCTGTAGTGATGCCTGCAGCCAACCTGTGCCCCTGGAGCTAGCAGCATCTCGCAGCTGCTGGAGGATCGCTTCAACGTCCATCATTACTTATTGAGGTAACAGACAAGCTCGCTTTCTATGTTATGGGGCACCTAAAATGGTTGCCCCACTAAGATGTCTACCCTATTTATACTATCCCCCCTCCTCCCCCCCCTTTCCCCTCCTACAACTCCAAAGCCCTATCAAATGCCTTGGTTCAAAATCCCATTAACCCCTCCCACACCATGACTCCTTAACCCTTCCCTGTAGTCCCTCTCAAACCCTGTCATGGTGTCCTCCCTTTTATGGCCTGTGGCCCCAGTACGGCCTTGCTGGACTTGCTGGATAGTCACTGGACCAGGACAGCGGTCCGACAAGCCGAGCAAGAAACACCAGAATACACAGAGCCAGATATGTTAGCTGCACACACAAAAAACTGAAAATGCATAGATAGATCAAGACTAGCAGCAACGTTTGTTTATAGTGTGAAAAGCAGCATAGAAGAGTTTGTTATGCTTATAGTAGATGAAGGATTAGCTGCAGGTCTGAGCCTGGAAGTAAAAGCAGATTTACAAAAACAAAGAGTTTGCAGAGATTATTGCCAGCTGTTGATCTGGTTTGTGAGAGAAACTCTAAAGGGTTGCCACACTAAACGCGTCGCTAACAGATCGCTAAATACGTCACTATTTAGCGATCTCGTTCGTGACGCTAACGTGTGGCATTAGCAACGACGTGGCCCTGCTGGATCTCGCTGATCGTTCACTGAGTTCTGACCGTATTAGATCGTTGGCGTCCCGTGGTGAGCCTATATCGCTGTGTCTGGCACCTTTTGTGAGCGATGTGCGCTGTTTTACATCGCAATGACCGTTAAAGTCGTTAATAAGATCGCTACCGCTTTTGAGTCGTTAACGAGATCATAAGTGTGGCAGCTATAGCGACATTAAAACGATCACAAAACAATCTCATAGCTTGCGCGTTATGAGATCGCTAACGATCACTAAGTGTGGCAGTACCTTTAGGCGCTTCATAATTGGATACAAAGCTTATACATACCTCCCAACTTTTGAAGAAGGGAAAGAGGGAAAGTTAGCGGCGCGCTATGCGCGTCACGGCAAATTTAGGCCACCCTGACCACACCCATTTCACAACTAGTCACACCCACAATCCACACCATTTAGCAACTGCTGATCACACTGTTTCATAAACTGTTTTCATAAATTGAAAGAAAAATTTCCAGTGGACAAGTCTGCTTGAACACGCTCCAATTTCTTTGCTAGTAAGCTCCCAAGATCATCATAAGACTGACTTGTAAAATGAGAAAAGGAAGGATGGCAAAATGTAGATTTAGAATATAAAAAAAAACGAACTATACAAGCTTCATTTAGTATCCATTGCGTTAAAATACAGATACTGGTGATGGCAGAGCCACCCATGTGTCTGCATGTCTGCCCGAGAGATTATATGGTGTAAAATATACAGTATGTGTCATTTTGTAAGCACTAAATTTCTTCTCTATATGCCTGGACGATGGATCCTGAAACTTATAATTACACTAATCATGATTTTCACTGCAAATTTTATTGCCAGAAATCAACAATGTACTATCATACCAGTGTTGAGAAGATTTCACTAAATTTTATACAGAGAAATCCCAAGTGTAAATTGACAGACGCCGCAAATTAAAAATCTGTAGAATACCAATTTATGTTGGGGATGTTGCAACAGATTTCAGCTTTTTAAATGCAAAGGGTTAAATGTGCAGCAAAATCCAGGGTAGTGTGACTATAAAATGTAGTGTTTTTATTCACACAGTGGATTTAACTGCATATTTTTTAAAGCAGGAGGTGGTTTAAGAATTAAATTAATTCTCACATATGTCCTTTTAGGCCGGAGTCACAGTAGCGAGAAATACGGACGAGTGCTAAGCGAGAAAAAAAATCTCATAGCACTCGCACCAATGGTAATCTATGGGGCAGCTCCCAGTTGCCGATTTTTTTTCTCAGCCGTTTTATACGGGATGAGAAAATCGCAGCATGCTGCGATTGTCACCGTATTATGGCCGAGAATCACCAATGCAAGTCTATGTGGGCGAGAAAAATACGGATTACACACGGACCATACGTGTGACTTGCGAGAAATACGCACCGGTGTCCTTTAGAAAAGCCGGCAATTCATCCCCGCGTATACTGTAAAATCACACTGACAGGTAACAATAGAATAGATAGAATACATGTATACACATAGTATAGATATATATATATATATATACATACATATATATAAATACACCCACCATTGACACAGAGAGATATATTTCATAGGGATATACAGTACAGAACAAAAGTTTGGACACACCTTCTCATTCAAAGATTTTTCTGTATTTTCATGACTATGAAAATTGTAGAATCACTCTGAAGGCATCAAAACTATGAATTAACACATGTGGAATTATACATTACACTTTACAAAAAAGTGTGAAACAACTGAAAATATGTCTTATGTTCTAGGTTCTTCAAAGTAGCCACCTTTTGCTTTGATTACTGCTTTGCATGCAGAAAAGGTGAACGGATGGACTCTACATGCCTAGTTCCCACCGTGAAGCATGGAGGAAGTGGTGTGATTATGTGAATTGTGTCAATTTTGAATAAATCCCCAACAGTGTCACCGGCAAAGCACCCCCACACCATCACACCACCTCCTCCATGCTTCACGGTGGGAACTAGGCATGTAGAGTCCATCCGTTCACCTTTTCTGCGTGCAAAGCAGTAATCAAAGCAAAAGGTGTCTACTTTGAAAAACCTCCTAGAATATAAGACATATTTTCAGTTGTTTCACACTTTTTTTGTAAAGTGTAATGTATAATTCCACATGTGTTAATTCATAGTTTTGATGCCTTCAGTGTGATTCTACAATTTTTATAGTCATGAAAATACAGAAAAATCTTTGAATGAGAAGGTGTGTCCAAACTTTTGGTCTGTACTGTAGATAGCAGAATAACTGATAATTCAATTGTCGGCATCTGTAAAATCCTTACAGAACCCGACAGATAAAAGATGCGAGATGACCATTCTTCAAACGCTCATTAGTAATACATAGAAGGATTAAGAAAAAAAAATCTGGTGGCAGAGGCACCACAAAAGATGTCACAAAAGATGTAAAAAAAGACACCTCAGGAAAAACCCTGCAGGTGGCGTCTTTACCAGGATTAAGGCTGTGTGCTGAAGATCAGGAAAAGGCTGGGGTCACTCGTGCGTGTCTCTCGCATGAACACCCGGCATTGCCGCCGGCACTCGGACTGGAGCGAGCAACTGCATAGAAATACATGCAGCTGCATGCTCCGGTCCAAGTGCCGGCGGCAGTGCCGAGACTCGAGCGAGTTTCTCGCATGTGTGACCCCGGCCATAGTAGTATTTTCACTGCATCCAAAATGCTGCGTTCCAATCATTGCAGTTGTCCGTCAGTACACGCAGAGTCACTGCACGTAATGATGTTCCATTGGTCAAAATCTGCAGCAGAGACCAGAAACAGACATGCTGCGTCTCGTAACCCGCGCCGGGGGAGTTTACACAGCAGCAAATAGACACAGCAAGCAGGAGATTTCTATGCATCCCGTCCACTGTGATGTAGAACACGGCTATTCCTGATTGTGGGCACGCAGCCTTCATACGCCAGGGCCTGAAAGATGTCACATAGCCACAGAGGGAATGTCTCAGGTCACCAGAAGGATCTTCATCTAAGGCCGGCGTCACACTAAGGAGAAATACGGACGCATGAGAGGCGTGAAAACCACGCATTACACACGGACCCATATTTCTCTATGGGGCAGCTCTGATCATGCGTATTTTTCTCGGCCGTATCTTACGGTGCGAGACACCAGCAGCATGCTGCGATTGTACGCGTATTACGCCCGCTGTACGCCAATGAAAGTCTATGGGTGCGAGAAAACAACGGATTACACACAGACCACACGTGTGACTTGCGAGAAATACGCAATATGATTTCAATGAGTTTCAGGTCTAAAAACCGTTAAATGTCCATTTTGCAAGGCTGCGAGAAAAAAACGCTGTACGGATTCCATACAGATGCTTACATGTGCAAAATACGCAGCTGCACCCTGACAACGGATGAAATACGGATTGCTGTGCGTATTAAGCTCGTACAATACGGTCCGTTTTTTTGTACGGTGAGTGTGACGCCGGCCTTATGCAGTTTTCCCGACACTTTGTAAAACATGAATAGATACAATGGCCAACAAGGTTTATATACAGCAGAAAATGGCCAGATGGAGAGTGTCCTCATTTACTTATTATTCAAGTTGACTGATCACAGAACATAAGTGCGGCCAACACTGGGGCAGTTACCCATAGCAACAGGACCCTGCTTATTAAGTGAACAGATGAAGGTGTATGAGAATAGGCAACTGCCCCACTGTGTTGTGAATGTGTTAGAAATGAATTCTGAGCAGAAGCTCCCTCTGGTGGTTACAAACAGTACTGAACCATTCAATGAGGATTGGCAATCAGGAGTTACAGACTGGTCTTATATAAGGGAGGTTCCCTCCCATCATGGTTGCCAGTGATCAATTGTTCTTGTCTCAACTGTGGTTCCTGGTTCACTTGGAAGCTTGCTGAGTCTTGCCTCTTGCCTGCTCTCAGATAAGATATTTTCTGGTTTTTTTTTTTATGCTTGCTTTTTGCATTGTTCCCTGCACTTCTGTGGAGGTCAGCCAGGTCCCCTCCGGGGGCTTGTGCTCCTCTCAGTTTATCTGAGCCTCTGTTATTTGTTCATTTGCCTTTTCCAGTTTTTTCAGTGGCTGCGGCTTAGTTTTGTTACACCAGAGAACTAATTTAGATGGTAGAGGTTGTGTGATCTCAGGTGTTTTTGCAATTAGTAGAGTTGGTATTTTTTAGGGTTTTTTGGATTGCAGTAAGTGTCCTTCCTATCCTTTTTCTTTCTAGGCAGATTGGGCCCCAACTTTTGCTCTTACTATTTTCTGTCTGTGTCTGTATTTCCTCTTGTCTAACCGCCATTACATGTTTGGGGGCTTCCTATGTTCTTTGGGGATCTGCTCCGGGGTAGATAGCTTTCCTCTTTCTATCTTTAGGTGTAGTTAACCTCTCAGGCTGTGACGAGGCGTCTAGGACCAACGTAGGTACGCTCCACGGCTGCCTTTAGTTGTGGTGGTTAGTCAGGGTACTGCAATCCAGTAGATTCCAACCTCTCTGATGTATTGCCGTTTTTGCCTGTTCTCCTCAGCTACCAAATCATAACACCACTGCCTGTCCTAACCTACAGCATCCGATATATGGCAGCAGAGCTGTGTGCGGGCAGTCATGTTGCAGCAGAGCTGTGTGTGCGCAGTCATGTTGCAGCAGAGCTGTGAGCACGCAGTCGTCTGGCAGCAGAGCTGTGTGCGCGCAGTCATCTGGCAGCAGAGCTGTGAGCGCGCAGTCGTCTGGCAGCAGAGCTGCGTGCGCGCAGTCGTCTGGCAGCAGAGCTGTGTGCGCGCAGTCGTCTGGCAGCAGAGCTGTGTGCGTGCAGTCGTCTGGCAGCAGAGCTGTGTGCGTGCAGTCGTCTGACAGCAGAGCTGTGTGCGCGCAGTCGTCTGGCAGCAGAGCTGTGTGCGTGCAGTCGTCTGGCAGCAGAGCTGTGTGCGTGTAGTCGTCTGGCAGCAGAGCTGTGTGCGCGCAGTCGTCTGGCAGCAGAGCTGTGTGTGTGCAGTCGTGTTGCAGCAGAGCTGTGTGCGTGCAGTCGTGTTGCAGCAGAGCTGTGTGTGTGCAGTCATGTTGCAGCAGAGCTGTGTGCGTGCAGTCGTGTTGCAGCAGAGCTGTGTGTGTGCAGTCGTTTTGCAGAAGAGCTGTATGCGTGCAGTCGTGTTTCAGCAGAGCTGTGTGCGCGCAGTCGTGTTGCAGCACAGCTGTGTGCGTGCAGTCGTGTTGCAGCAGAGCTGTGTGTGTGCAGTCATGTTGCAACAGAGCTGTGTGTGTGCAGTCGTGTTGCAGCAGAGCTGTGTGTGTGCAGTCATGTTGCAGCAGAGCTGTGTGCGTGCAGTCGTGTTGCAGCAGAGCTGTGTGCGCGCAGTCGTGTTGCAGCAGAGCTGTGTGTGTGCAGTCGTGTTGCAGCAGAGCTGTGTGTGCGCAGTCGTGTTGCAGCAGAGCTGTGTGCGTGCAGTCGTGTTGCAGCAGAGCTGTGTGTGTGCAGTCGTGTTGCAGCAGAGCTGTGTGTGTGTGTGCAGTCGTGTTGCAGCAGAGCTGTGTGTGTGCAGTCGTGTTGCAGCAGAGCTGTGAGTGTGCAGTCGTGTTGCAGCAGAGCGGTGTGTGCGCAGTCATGTTGCAGCAGAGCTGTGTGCGTGCAGTTGTGTTGCAGCAGAGCTGTGTGTGCGCAGTCGTGTTGCAGCAGAGCTGTGTGCGTGCAGTCGTGTTGCAGCAGAGCTGTGTGTGTGCAGTCGTGTTGCAGCAGAGCTGTGTGTGTGTGTGCAGTCATGTTGCAGCAGAGCTGTGTGTGTGCAGTCGTGTTGCAGCAGAGCTGTGAGTGTGCAGTCGTGTTGCAGCAGAGCTGTGTGTGCGCAGTCGTGTTGCAGCAGAGCTGTGTGCGTGCAGTCGTGTTGCAGCAGAGCTGTGTGTGCGCAATCGTGTTGCAGCAGAGCTGTGTGCGTGCAGTCGTGTTGCAGCAGAGCTGTGTGTGTGTGCAGTCGTGTTGCAGCAGAGCTGTGTGTGTGCAGTCGTGTTGCAGCAGAGCTGTGAGTGTGCAGTCGTGTTGCAGCAGAGCTGTGTGCACGCAGTCGTGTTGCAGCAGAGCTGTGTGTGTGCAGTCGTGTTGCAGCAGAGCTGTGTGCGTGCAGTCGTGTTGCAGCAGAGCTGTGTGTGTCCAGTCGTGTTGCAGCAGAGCTGTGTGCGTGCAGTCGTGTTGCAGCAGAGCTGTGTGTGTGCAGTCATTTTGCAGCAGAGCTGTGTGCGTGCAGTCGTGTTTCAGCAGAGCTGTGTGTGTGCAGTCGTGTTTCAGCAGAGCTGTGTGCGTGCAGTCGTGTTGCAGCAGAGCTGTGTGCGTGCAGTCGTGTTGCAGCAGAGCTGTGTGCACGCAGTCGTGTTGCAGCAGAGCTGTGTGTGCAGTCGTGTTTCAGCAGAGCTGTGTGTGTGCAGTCGTGTTGCAGCAGAGCTGGGCGTGTGCAGTCGTGTTGCAGCAGAGCTGTGTGCGTGCAGTCGTGTTGCAGCAGAGCTGTGTGTGCGCAGTCGTGTTGCAGCAGAGCTGTGTGTGCGCAGTCGTGTTGCAGCAGAGCTGTGTGTGTCCAGTCGTGTTGCAGCAGAGCTGTGTGCGAACAGTCGTGTTGCAGCAGAGCTGTGTGTGTGCAGTCGTGTTGCAGCAGAGCTGTGTGCACGCAGTCGTGTTGCAGCAGAGCTGTGTGTGTGCAGTCGTGTTGCAGCAGAGCTGTGTGTGTGCAGTCGTGTTGCAGCAGAGCTGTGTGCGTGCAGTCGTGTTGCAGCAGAGCTGTATGCACGCAGTCGTGTTGCAGTAGAGCTGTGTGTGCAGTCGTGTTTCAGCAGAGCTGTGTGCGTGCAGTCGTGTTGCAGCAGAGCTGTGTGCGCGCAGTCGTGTTGCAGCAGAGCTGTGTGTGTGCAGTCGTGTTTCAGCAGAGCTGTGTGCGTGCAGTCGTGTTGCAGCAGAGCTGTGTGCGTGCAGTTGTGTTGCAGCAGAGCTGTGTGTGTGCAGTCGTGTTGCAGCAGAGCTGTGTGTGTGCAGTCGCATTGCAGCAGAGCTGTGTGCGGCAGTTGTGTTACAGCAGGCTGGCCCGGGCAGAGCTCAGCACATAGCGGTGCAGTCCCCTGTGGCACTCAGTGTCAGGCACACACACACTTACCACACACAGCGCTCATCGTTACGTGCCCCCCAGGACACTGCTGGATCCAGCGGCTCCTCCCCGCACACATGGCTCCTATGATGCTCTCTTGCTTCCTGTTTATCCTCCCTCCAATGGCAGCTGAGGCGGTCCAGCTCCTGCCTCTGTATGTGGGGGCGGGGACACAGCTGGGTGTTAGAGCAGTATCCCAGTGGGCACAATGTTAGAACCCTCTTGTTAGATTTTGTTTCAGTTTGCTGGTCACATGACCTTTTTTCCCTATTTAGTCTGGCTCCGCCTTCTGGCTTTGCTGGACTTCATTGTATTATCTACTTTTAAGCTAGCCGGGTGCTTAGGTGCCTTTCTCAGTCAGTTTTGCTTAATCTTAGGATCTCGTAGTAATTTGTTTTCTGTTTAATTTTTTCCTGCTACAATTTCTGTTAGGTGTCCACCTTTTCTCCCAGTCCCTAGATCTTGTAGGGATTCCTCCCTCGCAACTATAGGTCTTCGTTCAGACTAGCTGAGGACTTTAGCGGGTCTGGTCGCAGGATCAGGTCCCCGTTACATCGTAGGGATCCAGCTCAGTCCTATTGTAGGGACAGAATTCCCACCTTTCCTTAGTGCTTGTAGCAGATCATAACAGTAAGTCCAGCCAAGAAATCAAAAATAAAAATAAAAAAAATCTCTAAGGAAAGATTTTCTGTTTCCATCATGGTGTCGGTTCGGGATTTGGCTGAACGCCTGCAGGGTCTCTCTCTGGAGGTGGCTGAAATCCAGCAACACGTGAGTAGTTGTTCTGGAGCACATTTCGTGGAGCCAAAGGTACGTTTGCCTGATTTATTTTTTGGTGAACAAGATTTTTTTTTCTTTTAAAAATGCTTGCTTGTTGTATTTTCGTTTGAGACCCAGATCCTCTGGTGATGAATCACAGCGCATAGGGTTCATAATGTCACTTTTGCGCAAAGAACCTCAGGACTGGGCCTTTTCTCTGTAGCCTAGTGATCCATGCTTTGGATCAGTGGATGTTTTTTTTTCTGCTTTGGGGTTGTTGTATGACGATCCGGATCGTGTTTCATCAGCTGAGACAGAGTTGAGACGTTTAAGACAGGGATCGGGTAATGTGGAAAAATATTGTACTCACTTCCGTAGGTGGTCCACTCAGGTGGGCTGGAACGATTCAGCTTTGAAAAGTTTATTTCTTGCAGGATTAAGTGAAAGGGTTAAAGATTTGCTGATTGCTTATCCCATACCTGGTAACTTGCAAGAGGCTATGCAATTGGCCATACGGGTGGATAGGAGACTGCGTGCAAGGGTTAATGAGAGTAAGTCTGCTTTGGAGAAGGAATGTACTGACATTGGAGAGCCGATGGAAATTGGAGCAATGGCACCTCACTCTCGGGAAAAAGAACGCAGATTTGCTCAAGGTTTGTGTTTCTACTGTGGTAAATCTGAGCATTTCATTAAGAACTGTGCGCTTCGAATGAATAAAGAGAAAAAAAAATGAGGTCAGTGTCGCCCGCATAGCTTGTTTAAACAATAAAGGTGTCTTTCTTTCTGCTACCACTGCTGTTGAGGAGGAATTAATGGAGTTTCGGGTATTTGTGGATTGTGGTTCAACTCTCAATGTGATTGATGGGAAATTTTTGGAAAAACTAAAATTAAAACCCAAACTTCTGTCTTCTCCTATTAATGTGGTGTCTATGGATGGCTCTCCCTTGAAAAATGTTACTCACCATATCTGTGAATTTCCTCTTACTATTAATGGTGTTCATCAAGAGAATTTGGATTTGGTAGTTTTGAATAATTTGCCCTCACCGGTGATTTTGGGGTTACCCTGGTTAAAATTGCACAATCCGGTACTGGATTGGTCTACCAATGAAATTAAGTCCTGGAGTCCTAAGTGTTATGACAAGTGTTGTAACGGGCGTATTGCTGCTGTAGTTAAGGGGGAGTTACCTGTACCTATTCAGGATTTTTGGAAAGTTTTTTCTGATAAGGAATCGCAGGTATTGCCTCCTCATAGAGATTATGATTGTGCGATTGAATTTGTCCCTGGAGCGACTCTTCCTAAAAGTCGTTTATTTAATTTGACTATTCCTGAGAGAAAGGCTTTGGAGGAATACATACAGACAAGCTTGGCCGCCGGTCACATTAGGCCTTCCAAATCTCCTGTGGCGGTTGGATTTTTTTTTGTTAAAAAAAGGACGGCGGTTTACGGCCTTGTCTAGACTTTCGTGAGATTAATAAGATTACTGTACGCAATCCTTACCCACTGCCATTGATTCCTGATTTGTTTAATCAGTTAGTGGGGCCAAGTGGTTCTCGAAAATTGATCTTCGAGGGGCATACAATTTGTTGCGCATGAAGGAGGGGGATGAATGGAAGACTGCGTTTAACACTCCACTGGGTCATTTTGAGAATCTGGTCATGCCCTTTGGACTTTCCAGTGCTCCGGCATTTTTTCAGAATCTTATTAATGACATCCTTAGACCTTTGATCGGCAGAAGTGTGGTTGTGTATTTGGATGATATTTTGATTTATTCACCGGATTTGGAGTCTCATTGGAGGAGTGTGCGTGAAGTATTAGGCTAAGTGCACACGATCAGGAATAATTGCGTTTTTTTCGCGGTTTTTCTGCGGTTTTCCGCGGTAAAAACGCGATAAAAACGCAAGCATTAAGCATCCTATACATGTTAATTGATTCCGCATGTTTTGGCCACATGTTGCGTTTTTTTTCCGCGAAAAAAACGCTTTGCGGAAAAAATAGCAACATGTTCATTAATTTAGCGTAACCGCGGTGATTCCGCCGCCATAGGAATGCATTGAACCGCTTACTTTCCGCATGTGGCTATGCCCACTATGCGCAATGTAAGCGGTTCATGTGCGGATGGTACCCAGGGTCTGGAGCAGAGGAGACTCTCCTCCAGGCCCTGGGTACCATATCCCTGGTAAAACAATAATTAAAATAAAAAATAATGATATTCTCACCTTCCGGCGGCCCCCGCAGCCTTCCCGCGGCCCCCGCAGCCTTCCCGCCTTCAGCGACGCTCCCGGCAACTTCCGGTCCCAAGAGTGCTTTGCGAGAATCACCCAGATGGCATAGCGGTCTCGCGAGATGCTACGTCATCGGTGTGATTTGTTGCAAAGCACTCCTGGGACCGGAAGTTGCCGGGAGCGTCGCTGAAGGCGGGAAGGCTGCGGGGGCCGCCGGAAGGTGAGAATATCATTATTTATTATTTTTTTTATTATTTTTACATTAGATCTTTTTACTATTGATGCGACATAGGCGGCATCAATAGTAAAAAGTTGGTCACACTTGTCAAACACTATGTGTGACTCATGTGACCAACCTGTCAATCAGTTTTCCAAGCGATGCTACAGATCGCTAGGAAAACGCTAGCATTCTGCAAGCTAATTACGCTTGCAAAACGCTATTATTCTGGCGGGAATCAGCATAAAAAAAACGTGCGTATTTCCTGCGGGAGAAGTGCGGGATTGCCGCGGAAATTTCCGCGGCAATTCCGCAACGTGTGAACTTAGCCTTACAGTTACTGAGTGATAATTCACTTTTTGCCAAACTAGAAAAATGTGAGTTCGCTGTACAGAGACTTAGTTTTTTGGGCTACATTGTCTCCAGTGAAGGTTTTGAGATGGACCCTGTGAAAGTGCAAGCTGTGCAGGATTGGCCTAGACCTATTGGTGTGAAATCAATACAGAGGTTTTTGGGGTTCGCCAATTATTATAGAAAATTCATAAAAAAATGTTCTGTGATTGCCAAACCTCTGACCGATCTCACCAGGAAAGGTGCTGATGCGGTTCAGTGGACTACTGAGGCCATTGAGGCTTTTGTGTTGCTAAAGGAGAGGTTCAGCTCTGCTCCCATCCTTACGCAGCCTGATGTGACTAAACCATTTTTGGCTGAGGTTGATGCTTCTTCTGTGGGGGTCGGCGCGGTGTTGTCTCAGGAAAAGACGGATGGAGTACATCCCTGTGCTTTTTTTTCAAAGAAATTTTCTGAGTCTGAATTAAATTATGATATCGGTAATCGGGAATTGTTGGCAATTAAACTCGCATTTGAACACTGGCGTCATTTTTTGGAGGGAGCAGAATTTCCCGTTCAAGTCTTCACCGATCATAAAAATCTGATCTACCTTGATGCTGCCAAACGCTTGAATGCCCGTCAGGCTAGGTGGGCACTGTTTTTCTCACGCTTTAATTTTACCGTTACTTACATCCCAGGTACTAAAAATGTTAAAGCTGATGCTTTGTCTCGCAGCTTTTCTCCTATGGTGGGTACTGAGGAGGAGGAAAACATTTTGCAAGAGGGGGTTGTTATTGCGGTTTTGGACTCCGTGTTGGAAGATGAGATTCTTAACCCCTTCACCCCCAAGGGTGGTTTGCACGTTAATGACCGGGCCAATTTTTACAATTCTGACCACTGTCTCTTTATGAGGTTATAACTCTGGAACGCTTCAACGGATCTTCGCGATTCTGAGAATGTTTTCTCGTGACATATTGTACTTCATGTTAGTGGTAAAATTTCTTCGATATAACTTGCGTTTATTTTTGAAAAAAACGCAAATATGGCGAAAATTTTAAAAATTTTGCAATTTTCAAATTTTGAATTTTTATTCCCTTAAAACAGAGAAATATATCACACAAAATAGTTAAGAAATAACATTTCCCACATGTCTACTTTACATCAGCACAATTTTGGAACCAAAATTTTTTTTGTTAGGAAGTTATAAGGGTTAAAAGTTGACCAGCGATTTCTCATTTTTACAGCAAAATTTACAAAGCCATTTTTTTTAGGGACCACCTCACATTTGAAGTCACTTTGAGGGGTCTATATGGCAGAAAATACCCAAAAGTGACACCATTCTAAAAACTGCACCCCTCAAGGTACTCAAAACCACATTCAAGAAGTTTATTAACCCTTCAGGTGCTTCACAGTAACTAAAGCAACGTGGAAGGAAAAAATGAATATTTTACTTTTTAGCCACAAAAATTATCTTTTACAAACTTTTTTTTTATTTTCACAAGGGTAAAAGGAGAAAATGGACAGATAAGGTTGTTATGCAATTTCTCCTGAGTACGCCAATACCCCATATGTGGGGGAAAACCACTGTTTGGGCACACGGCAGAGCTCGTAAGGGAAGGAGCGCCATTTGACTTTTTCAAACTAAAATTGGCTGGAATTTAGATTGGATGCCATGTCGCGTTTGGAGAGCCCCTGATGCGCCTAAACAATGGAAACCCCCACAAGTGACACCATTTTGGAAACTAGACCCCCTAAGGTACTTATCTAGATCTGTTATGAGCACTTTGAACCCTCAAGTGTTTCACAAAAGTTTATAAAGCCTGGGTGTGAAAAAAAAAAAATCAATTTTCCACAAAAATGATTTTTTAGTCCAAATTTTTGAATTTTCCCAAGGAAATTGGACCCCAAAAGTTGTTGTCCAATTTGTCCTGAGTAAGCTGATACCCCATATGTGGGGGGGGAACTGTTTGGGCGCACGGCAGGGCTTGGAAAGGAAGTAGTAACGTTTTGGAATGCAGACGTTAATGGGGGTCATGTTCCGTTTGCAGTGCCCCAGATGAGCCTAAACAGTGGAAACCCCCCACAAGTGACCCCATTTTGGAAACTAGCCCCCTAAGGAACTTATCTAGATCTTTGGTGAGCACTTTGAACCCCCAAGTGCTTCACACAAGTTTATAATGCCCGGGCATGAAAATAAAAAATCCTATTTTTTTCCCACAAAAATTATCTTTTAGTCACTAATTTTTTATTTTCCCAAGGGTAACAGGAGAAATTGGACCACATAAGTTGTTGTCCAATTTGTCCTGAGTACGCTGATACCCCATATGTGGGGGGGAACCACTGTTTGGGCGCACGGCAGAGCTCGGAATGGAAGGAGCACCATTTGACTTTTTCCAACCAAAATTGGCTGGAATTGAGTTTGGATGCCATGTTGCATTTGGAGAGCCCCTGATGTGCCTAAACAGTGGAAACCTCCCACAAGTGACACCATTTTGGAAACTAGACCCCTTATGGAACTTATCTAGATGTGTGGTGAGCAATTTGAACCCCCAAGTGCTTCACACAAGTTTATAACGTAGAGCCGTAAAATTTAAAAATCATATTTTTTCCACAAAAATGATCTTTTCACCCCAATTTTTATTTTTCCAAGGGTAACAAGACTCCAAAAGTTATTGTGCAATTTGTCCTGAGTGCGCTGATACCCCATATGTGGGGGTAAACCACTGTTTGGGTGCATGGCAGAGTTTGGAAGGGAAGGAGCGCCGTCTGACTTTTTCAACGCAGAATTGGCTGGACGCCATGTCGTGTTTGGAGAGCTCCTGATCTGCCTAAACAGTGGAAACCCCCATAAATGACACCATTTTGGAAACTAGACCCTTCAAGGAACTTATCTAGATGTGTGGTGAGAACTTTGAACCCCCAGGTGTTTCACTAAAGTTTATAACGTACAGCCGTAAAATAAAAAATCTTTTTTTTTTTTTTACAAAAATGATTTTTTCGCCCCCAATATTTTATTTTCACAAGGGTAACAGAAGAAATTGGAACCCAAAAGTTGTTGTCCAATTTGTCCTGAGTACACTGATACCCAATATGTGGGCAAAAACTACTGTATGGGCACACGTCGGGGCTCGGAAGGGAAGTAGTGACGTTTTGGATTGCAGACTTTGATGGAATGGTCTGGGGCGTCATGTCACATTTGGAGAGCCCCTGATGCACCTAAACAGTGGAAACCCCCACAAGTGACCCCATTTTGGCAAATAGACCCCACAAGGAACTTATCTAGATGTGTGGTGAGCACTTTGAACCCCAAAGTGCTTCACAGAAGTTTATAACGCACAGCCGTTAAAAATAAAAAATCTTTTTTTTTTTTACAAAAATGATTTTTTCGCCCCCAATATTTTATTTTCACAAGGGTAACAGAAGAAATTGGAACCCAAAAGTTGTTGTCCAATTTGTCCTGAGTACACTGATACCCAATATGTGGGCAAAAACTACTGTATGGGCACACGTCGGGGCTCGGAAGGGAAGTAGTGACGTTTTGGATTGCAGACTTTGATGGAATGGTCTGGGGGCGTCATGTCACATTTGGAGAGCCCCTGATGCACCTAAACAGTGGAAACCCCCCACAAGTGACCCCATTTTGGAAATAGACCCCACAAGGAACTTATCTAGATGTGTGGTGAGCACTTTGAACCCCAAAGTGCTTCACAGAAGTTTATAACGCACAGCCGTAAAAATAAAAAATCTTTTTTTTTTTTTACAAAAATGATTTTTTCGCCCCCAATATTTTATTTTCACAAGGGTAACAGGAGAAATTGGACCCCAAAAGTTGTTGTCCAATTTGTCCTGAGTACGCTGATACCCAATATGTGGGAGAAAACTACTGTATGGGCGCACGTCAGGGCTCGGAAGGGAAGTAGTGACGTTTTGGATTGATTGCAGACTTTGATGGAATGGTCTGGGTGCGTCATGTCACATTTGGAGAGCCCCTGATGCGCCTAAACAGTGGAAACCCCCACAAGTAACCCCATTTTGGAAAATAGACCCCACAAGGAACTTATCTAGATCTGTGGTGAGCACTTTGAACCCGAAGTGCTTCACAGAAGTTTATAACGCACAGCCGTAAAAATAAAAAATCTTTTTTTTTTTTTGCAAAAATGATTTTTTCGCCCAATATTTTATTTTTACAAGGGTAACAGGAGAAATTGGACCCCAAAAGTTGTTGCCCAATTTGTCCTGAGTACGCTGATACCCAATATGTGGGAGAAAACTACTGTATGGGTACACGTTGGGGCTCAGAAGGGAAGTAGTGACGTTTTGGATTGCAGACTTTGATGGAATGGTCTGGGGGCGTCATGTCGCATTTGGAGAGCCCCTGATGCGCCTAAACAGTGGAAATCCCCAACAAGTGACCCCATTTTGGAAAATAGACCCCACAAGGAACTTATCTAGGTGTGTGGTGAGCGCTATGAAGCCCCAAGTGCTTCACAGAATTTATAATGTACAGCCGTAAAAACAAAAAAATAATTTTTTTTGTACAAAAATGATATTTTCGCCCCCAGTTTTTTATTTTCCCAAGGGTAACAGAAGAAATAGGACAAATTGCACAATAACTCTTGGGGTCCAGAGTACGCTGATACCCCATATGTGGGGATAAACTACTGTTTGGACGCATGGCAGAGCTCAGAAGTGAAGGAGCACCGTTTGACTTTTTCAACGCAGAATTGGCTGGAATTGAGATCAGACGCCATGTCACATTTGGAGAGCCCCTGATGTGCCTAAACAGCGGAAACCCCCAATTCTAACTCCAACCCTAACCCCAACACACCCCTAACCCTAGTCCCAACCCTAACCACAAACCTAACCCTAACACACCCCTAATCCCAACCCTAACCCTAATCCTAACTTTAGCGCCAACCCTAACCCTAACTTTAGCCGCAACCCTAACCCTAACCCTAATGGGAAAATGGAAATAAATACATTTTTTTAATTTTATTATTTTTCCCTAACTAAGGGGTGATAATGGGGGGTTTGATTTACTATTTATAGCTGGTTTTTATGATTGGCAGATGTCACGCTAAAAGACGCTTTTTATTGCAAAAATAGTTTTTTGCATCGCCACATTTTGAGAGCTATAATTTTTGCATATTTTGGCCCACAGAGTCATGTGAGGTCTTATTTTTTGCGGTACGAGTTGACGTTTTTATTTGTACCATTTTTGAGCAGGTGACATTTTTGATCGCTTTTTATTTCGATTTTTTGGAGGTTAGAATGAACAAAAATCAGCAATTCATGAATTTCTTTTGGGGGAGGCGTTTTTATTGTTCCGCGTGTGGTAAAATTGATAAAGCAGTTTTATTCTTCGGGTCAGTACGATTATGGCGATACCTCATTTATATCATTTTTTTATGTTTTGGCGCTTTTATAGAATAAAAACAATTTTATATAAAAAATAATTTTTTTGCATCGCTTTATTCTGCAAGCTATAACTTTTTTATTTTTTCGCTGATGATGCTGTATGGTGGCTCGTTTTTTGCGGGACAAGATGACGTTTTCAGCGGTACCATGTTTATTTATATCGGTCATTTTGATCGCGCGTTATTCCACTTTTTGTTCGGCGGTATGATGATAAAGCATTGATTTTTTGCTTCGTGTTTTTTTTTTTTTTTTTTAAGGGGTTCACTAAAGGGGTTAACTAGTGGGACAGTTTTATAGGGGGGGTCGTTACGGATGCGGCGATACCAAATATGTGTACTTTAATTGTTTTGGTTTTTTTATTTACAGGAAGAAATGAATTTATTGGGGAATTTTTTTTTTTTTTTTAATTTATTTTGGATTTTTTTTTATAACATGTTTATTTTTATTTTTTTAACTTTTTTACTTTGTCCCAGGGTGGGACATCACTGTATTTTATCAAATCGCTGGTGTGACAGTGTGCACAGCACACTGTCACACCAGCGATCGCTCAGGCAGTGCAGCAGGCTTCTCAGTGCCTGCTCTCAGCAGGCACTGAGGAAGCCGCCTCCCTCCAGGACCCTGGCGCCATCTTGGATCCGGGTCCTGGGAGGGAGGAAGCCCTCAGAACAGCGCGATCACATCGCGCTGGTCTGAGGGTCTCAGGGGGGCGCGCAGGGAGCCCCACCCTGCGCGTTCCTCCCCTGTGCCCCCAGTACACCGCGATCATGTTTGATCGCGGTGTACTAGGGGTTAATGTGCTGGGAGCGGTCCGTGACCGCTCCTGACACACAGTCACGGGTGTCAGCTGTGATAATCAGCTGACACCCGGCGGCGATTAGCTGCGCTCCCCTCAGGAGCGCAGCTGATCGCCTATGACGTACTATCCCGTCCACGGGCAGAATGGCACGGGTTTTATGGACGGGATAGTACGTCTAATGTCAGAGAGGGGTTAAGCACAGGAGAATGCCCCATCTAACACGCCGCATGGGAGGTTGTTTGTGCCTGGTACCCTGAGGAGAGATTTGTTTGTTGAATGTCATGACTCTCGGTTGGCAGGTCATCCTGGAATCTCTGAGACCAAGAGACTTGTGGGTCGCAGCTTTTGGTGGCCTGGATGGCAGAAGGAAGTCATTAAGTGGGTGCGTCAATGCACTGTGTGTGCTAGATCTAAGTCTTCTCATACTCCTGCTGCAGGGTTGCTTTGCCCTCTGGAGGTCCCTAGTGCACCTTGGACACATTTGGCTATGGACTTTATTACTGACCTTCCCCCCTCTGAGGGTTTCACTGTCATCTGGGTGGTCGTGGACCGTTTTAGCAAGATGTGTCACTTGGTTCCTTTCATCAAATTGCCCTGCGCTAAGACTCTCGCTAAAGCCTTTGTCAAGGAAATAGTCAGACTACATGGCGTTCCTACTGACATTGTTTCTGATTGGGGACCTCAGTTTGTGGCTCGTTTTTGGCGCGCCTTTTGTGACAGGTTGGGAGTTCATTTGTCGTTTTCATCCGGATATCATCCTGAGTCTAATGGCCAGACAGAAAGGAAAAACCAGGATGTTGAGCAGTTCTTGCGTTGTTTTGTGACTGATAATCAAGAGGGGTGGTCTGAGTTTCTGCCACTTGCAGAGTTTGCTCTTAACAATCATACATCCGCTTCTGCTGGTTGTTCGCCTTTTTTTTGTTGTACTGGGAGACATCCGTCTTTTGGGTCATTTTCCAAGTTGGGATCGGCTGTACCTGAAGAGGAGAATTTTTCTGGTGTGTTGGAGAGAGTTTGGACTGATGTGCGTGGTAATCTTCAGGTAGCTAACAAAAGATCCAAAGTGTATTTTGATAGAAAACGACAAGAGGTTTTGTTTGCTATTGGTGACATGGTTTGGTTGTCCTCTAAGAATCTGCGCTTGAGAATTCCGTCTAAGAAATTGGGTCCCAAGTTTGTGGGGCCCTTTAAGGTGCTTCAGGTTATTAACCAATCTGCTGTTAAGTTGGAGCTTCCTACCTCCTGGAAGATTAATCCGGTGTTTCATGTTTCTCTCTTGAAAAAAGCTGAGGTCTCAGATGGAGACGTCTCGGCTAGTGTTGAGCATTCCGATACCGCAAGTATCGGGTATCGGCCGATATTCGCTGTATCGGAATTCCGATACTTAGTTCCGATATTTTTCCTATATCGTATACCGGAATCGGAAGTTCCCATAATTCTTTGAGAGGCACTGTGATTTTAGTCAGCCAATGAGGAATCCTACGAAGTGTGGGCACATCCTGTACTGCTGCGGTCATCTTAACTAATGGCATGGCTGTGATTGGCTGCTGAAATTATGTCAGAATGCACTATAAAAGGCGCCGCCGCCATTTTAGCGTCACTGTGCTGTGAACTCAGTTAGGGACAGAACGCTGCTCTGCTGACTCTGAGGGACAGTTAGAGATTGCGATTTTGTGTACTTTGCTTTAGGCAGGCTAGTTTACCAACCGCTGTGTAAAGCTTCCTTTTGCCTTGCAGTGTTGTTTTAACAGCTCTGTGCAAGGTGTGTGTGTGAGAGTGCAGGTGACGCTGCAGTTTGCTCTGCATCCAACGCTGTCTGTAGGCATCTGCACGTGTCACTCACAGACTCTTTTTTTTTTCTTTAGTGTAATTCTAGCTGCTCCATTCAATAGAAATTATAGTGTGATGCGCTTCCATCCGTAAACAATACATTGGTTGCAAACACTATAGAAGTACAGAAAGGAGCCTTTCACAGATAGTGAACAGTTGTGTTTCAGTGTTCACTGCAGTCTGTGAGGTATTTATTTATTTTTTTTTTTAAATGCAGATCACGCTCCAGTTACTTCTTCAACTAATGCTGCGTGTACTCTGCTGAGTGTCTGTCACTGGCTCATCCTTGTCATTTTTCTAAAATTGGTGCTGCTTTATTCTATTTTCAATTTACTAAAATCTATTAGTGTGACGCTCTTCCATCAAAATACAATACATTGCTTGCAAACATAATAGAAGTCCACAAAAAGGCCTTTCACAGCAAGTGAACAGTTGTGTTCAGTGTTCACTCTAGTCTGAGGTTTAAATTTTTGGTAGGAGTGTAGATCCCGCTCCACTTACTTCAACCACCGCTGCGTGTACTCTGCTGAGTGTCTGTCACTGGCTCATCCTTGTCATTTTTCTAAAATTGGTGCTGCTTTATTCTATTTTCAATTTACTAAAATCTATTAGTGTGACGCTCTTCCATCAAAATACAATACATTGCTTGCAAACATAATAGAAGTCCACAAAAAGGCCTTTCACAGCAAGTGAACAGTTGTGTTCAGTGTTCACTCTAGTCTGAGGTTTAAATTTTTGGTAGGAGTGTTGATCCCGCTCCACTTACTTCAACCACCACTGCATGTACTCTGCTGAGTGTCTGTCACTGGCTCATCCTTGTCATTTTTCTAAAATTGGTGCTGCTTTATTCTATTTTCAATTTACTAAAATCTATTAGTGTGACGCTCTTCCATCAAAATACAATACATTGCTTGCAAACATAATAGAAGTCCACAAAAAGGCCTTTCACAGCAAGTGAACAGTTGTGTTCAGTGTTCACTCTAGTCTGAGGTTTAAATTTTTGGTAGGAGTGTAGATCCCGCTCCACTTACTTCAACCACCGCTGCGTGTACTCTGCTGAGTGTCTGTCACTGGCTCATCCTTGTCATTTTTCTAAAATTGGTGCTGCTTTATTCTATTTTCAATTTACTAAAATCTATTAGTGTGACGCTCTTCCATCAAAATACAATACATTGCTTGCAAACATAATAGAAGTCCACAAAAAGGCCTTTCACAGCAAGTGAACAGTTGTGTTCAGTGTTCACTCTAGTCTGAGGTTTAAATTTTTGGTAGGAGTGTAGATCCCGCTCCACTTACTTCAACCACCGCTGCGTGTACTCTGCTGAGTGTCTGTCACTGGCTCATCCTTATCATTTTTCTCAAATTGGTGCTGCTACATTCTATTTCAAATAATTCAAATCTATTACTGTGATGTGCTTCCATCCGTATGCAATACATTGGTTTCAAACACTATAGAAGTACACAAAGGGGCCTTTCACAGCTAGTGAACATGGGTTTTTAATTTTGAACTAAAATATGTATTTTTTCAAATGACACAAATATAAGTAATGTTGAAGAGGAATAGTCCTACATCCATTGTTTGCACAATATTACAGGTGTACATCACGTCCCTTAATCAACAATGTATTATTATATTTACTTGTATGCTTTTATTTAAAAGCCAAGAACACAGAAGGATAACCTTCGCACTGCAGCTGTTGTCAAAGTTCAACCCACATTATGCACTTCCAACATTGCAGCATTTGAGGCATGATGTGAGTTGGATTTGTCAAAGTTATGGAGTGAGAAGGTTCACCATCAGTACCCTATAGCATAAGTATGCTTTTGTGTTAGCATTTGTGTTAGATATGTGGATATTTCCGCTGTCTAGCAGATATATATAATAAATAATGTCAGTAATCTATCAAGTGGGACAACATTCTATATAACATATAAATAGGTAACATTAACATGTATATATAGCATAGTATTACCTGACATAATATCCTGTGGGTCAATACTTAATCCTTTTCACGCTGTCTCTGGCTAGAGGTGGACCGGGGTCTATGCTGACCCTAAACTGGGGTCCTGACTAGTCCCTCTACCTGGAGGTACTGTTAATGGTACAGAGGTCCAGGCCGCCAGCGTAAACCCTGTCTCCTATAAATCCCTGACCACTGTAATCTAGTCCTTAGAAGGACCCTGATTACCACCATAGGGAATGGACAGGAAAAGGTTAACCAACAGTAAAGACAAACGAGACAGACAGGGGATAAAGTAAATACTGTCTTGCATACAACATATAAACACAGAGGGAACACCAAAGGTCTAGGAGATAAACTATAAGCAAGGTGAGGAGAAACAACAAAGGAGCTCTTAGCTTAAGTCTTCTCAGAACCGATCCTATCTGCAGTCTGTATGAATGCTTTCACCGGCATCTAACACACAGACTGGCAGGAATATAAAGGAAGCTAATTAGTACATAATCAAAAGCAGCCGGGCGAGGCTGGACCTAGTCTTAGCAAAGAGCTAGGTAAAATTAACTCCCTCACCACCAAACACAAAGTAACAGCAACTCAGCTGCGAGAAGTCAGAATGTGCAATCGCGACGATCCTCGTGGCGATGCACCCATGACAGTACCCCCCCTTCTACGAGGGGCCTCCGGACCCTCAGGGCCAGGTCTGCCCGGGTAAGTTGTGTGGAAGGTCCGAACCAATCGATCTGCGTTAACCTCCGACGCAGGGACCCACGTCCTCTCCTCAGGACCATACCCCTTCCAATGAACCAGGTACTGAAGGGACCGACGATTCAGATGTGAGTCAATGATCTTCAACACCTGAAACTCCAAGCTACCATTGACCACCACCGGAGGGGGGGGCAGAGGCAACGGTATAACTGGCGCCACGTACCTTTTAAGCAACGATTTGTGGAACACATTGTGGATTTTAAACATAGGAGGGAGGTCCAGATGAAATGCCACAGGATTAACTATAGAACTGATCCTGTATGGACCGATGAACCTGGGACCCAGTTTCCAGGAGGGAACCTTGAGTTTTATATTCTTGGTAGACAACCACACCAGATCGTTCACACTTAGGTCCGGACCAGACACTCTCCTCCTATCAGCCCTCCGCTTGTAACGGTTTCCCATAGCACTCAGACCATTCAGCACTCCTCTCCAAACTGAAGCAAGTGACGATGAGAATCGTTCCTCCTCAGGAACCCCAGACGGACGGGTATGTGGGGTCTTAGAGCGAGCACAAACTCCACATGACGCGACAAAAGTTATTACCTCTTTATTTAAGTTAGGCCACCAAAACCGGCGAGAAAGGAGATCCACAGTTGCTTTACTCCCTGGATGTCCTGCTAAAACAGAATTATGATGTGCCTCGATAACTTTTTGTCTTAACTGATTAGGAACAAACAGTTTCCCTGGAGGTCCTACAGGGGCGTCCCCCTGAGCCTCCAATACCTCCTCCTCAAGCTCAGAGCATACAGCCGACACTACCACTCCCTCCTGTAAGATAGGAACCGGGTCATCCGTCTTTCCGGCCCCTGGGAAACTACGAGATAAGGCATCAGGCGGCAATTTTATTGAGCAGTCATACGCGCGATGAGGAGGCAACTCTTGACACCCCTCCTCTGAGAACACATCCCCCAAGTCCTCCAGAAAAGGAGGCAAGGTCCTAGGCACGACCGCACCGATGACCGTGCTCATGCAGTTATTCTTGCAAAATTCACCCCACTGGCTTATCTCTCTGGATTGCCAATCAATCACTGGGTTATGTTTAGCCAACCAAGGAAGTCCCAACACAATAGGAGTAGGAAGACCCTCCAACACATAACAAGACAACTGTTCTTTATGTATTGCCCCTACTCGAAGGTCTATGTTATGAACAGCTTGTACAAAGCTACCTTGACCGAGAGGTCTGGCGTCAATAGAAAGTATAGGGATCGGTTTGGCCAATACACTCAGTTGCATACCTTGCACCTGGGCAAACCGAGCGTCCACCATATTAGCCCCAGACCCACTATCAAGAAGAACAGAAATGCTCTCAACTCTCGCACCAACCACCACCTCCGCAGGCACGAGAAATTGAGACGGACCTGGGGACGAAATACCTACTCCCAGGTTGTCGTCCACCACACAACCTGGGATTAACAGTTTTTCGATGACTTTTTTGCTCAATGAGGCACGGAAGGGACACCCCCCAACAAAATGTCCCTCTCTCCCGCAGAAGAAACACCTTCTTGTCTTGCGGCGCACCGCTGATTCCCTCCTACAAAATGATGTCCCTCCCAACTGCATAGGTTCCTCAGAACAGGCCAGGGGAACCTCAATATAAGGGACTTTAGTAGTGGGTGGAGTCATAACAGGGGGCAGAGTTACCTCGCACCTCCCCCGAAGCCGTCTATCAATACGAATAGCAAGGGCCATAGCAGCCTCCAGTGACGGAGGAGAATCATACTGAGCCAAAACATCTTTTAATTTGTCAGATAACCCTTGACAAAACTGGCTCCTAAGAGCTGGGTCATTCCACTGAGTATCTGTGACCCATCTACGGAACTCAGAAGAAAATTCCTCTGCCGGACGATCTCCCTGCTGTATCCTACGTAACTTCGTTTCAGCAAGGGAGACCCGATCCGGGTCATCATACACCAGACCCAGGGCAGCAAAAAATCGATCTACTGACTGGAGGGCCGGGGAACCCGGGGGAAGAGAGAACGCCCAAGATCTAGGAGATAAACTATAAGCAAGGTGAGGAGAAACAACAAAGGAGCTCTTAGCTTAAGTCTTCTCAGAACCGATCCTATCTGCAGTCTGTATGAATGCTTTCACCGGCATCTAACACACAGACTGGCAGGAATATAAAGGAAGCTAATTAATACATAATCAAAAGCAGCCGGGCGAGGCTGGACCTAGTCTTAGCAAAGAGCTAGGTAAAATTAACTCCCTCACCACCAAACACAAAGTAACAGCAACTCAGCTGCGAGAAGTCAGAATGTGCAATCGCGACGATCCTCGTGGCGATGCACCCATGACAATATCTGCCATAATATGTCACAATTATTTAGTTACAGATTTGTTACCAACACTAATCATTGAATGGTTTTAAATGTGACGTTTGACTTGTTTACAGCTTAGAAATAAGGGTGTAGCCTGATATCTATGTGTAGCACTAGCCACTTTAACATGTCATGTTTTTTTCAACATGTGTAGCTAGGTAGCAATACTTTTTGCCGGACACACAGCAGGGGAACAGCAGGCGTTACTGAACCCCACAAACACATCATCGATTGTTTTGATCTGTGCATCCAACACTTCTGAGCCCAGGGTCAAGGAGGGTGTAGGCTGAGGCCTAGTATGAGATGTTTGAACTTTAATTTTAACTTTAATTTGGAGTTAGCAGCATTAATTTTTGTCAGACACACAGCAGGGGAACAGCAGGCGTTACTGAACCCCACTATCACTATAGCTTGTGTATTGGTCTGTGGACACGACACTTCTGAGCAGCAACTGGCAGTGTTGTAGCCCAGGGAGTATAGTTCAGGTGGTAGAAAGATGAACATAACAGGAGACATGGAAAACGTTGCCAACCAGTTAGTTAATCTGAAACCGGACAGGCAAATTCAGGCGAGATTCATGCCTAGTTCATTTTCAGAAAAGTAAGCCGTTCTACATTATCGGAGAGTCGCATGCAACGGTCTGTTAGTACACCACCTGCAGCAGTAAAGATGCGCTCCGATAATACACTGGCAGCAGGGCAAGCCAGCACCTCCAATGCATACTGGCTAAGCTCTGGCCATGTATCCAGCTTAGAGACAACAAACTTGAATGGGGAAGAGCCATCTGGGAGTACACTGAGAGGGCAAGACATGTAGTCTGTCACCATCTTACGGAAATGTTGCCTCCTGCTGACTGGAGCCGTCTCGGATGGTGTAGACATTGGTGGCGCTGCCACAAAACTTCGCCACATTTGGAACATACTGTTCTTGCCCTGTGCAGAGGCGCTGCTTGTGCTCCCTCTTGTTGCAGAGCTGTCTCCACTGCCTCGACGCACAGAGCTGCTTTGTAAAGCAGTAGCAGCAGCAGTGCTCTCGGCTGGAATGGAGAACATTATGGATTGCACCAGTGTGTCTTGGTACTTCCGCATTTTACGCTCCCGGTTCAACGGTGTGATGAGGCTTTGTAAGTTGTCCCGGTAGCGAGGGTCTAGGAGGGTGTACAGCCAATAATCAGACGTGGTGTGAATGTGTTCGATGCGTCGGTCGTTTCTCAGGCACTGCAGCATGAAATCAACCATGTGCTGCAGACTCCCAACTGGCCAAGAAACGTTGTCCCCTACAAGAGGCGTCATCTCTGCCTGCTGTGCATCACCCCACCCTTGGTCTACATACTGACTAGAGCATTGTCTACCTCCCTCTGGAGCGATGTCTTCCTCCTCCATTGACTCCTCCTCATCCTCCTCACAAAGTCCTTCAAATACATAAAAATTTACAAAATTTAAAACTCAAAATTTAAAAACATTGTATCATAATTCTGTAACATCACTTTATGGAAACACAATAGCATTACAAAAGGATAGACAAAAACTGTACATTATGTGCTTTGTAAATACATTAAAAGTTTTGAATGGTTATGAAAATATAGACAGCAACTCTGGAGGTTCAATTGTTGATACAGCATAGTACTTTGAAAGTCCTCCAGCCCTTTGTGAGGAACCACGTTGCGCTGACTGTCCAGAAGGTGATGGAATTTGTGACTCCTCATCCTCCACCTCTTCCAAAACCTCATGCCTTAGTGCTTGCAGTGTTTTTTGAAGCAGGCAGATAAGGGGGACAGTCAGGCTGACTAGTGCATCATCTGCACTCGCCATCCGCGTTGACTCATCAAACGCACGCAAAACGTGGCAGATGTCCTTCATAGAGTCCTTCGCCACTCATTACACTGGCTGCCCATTCATTATAGGATCCAATTCTAATTACTGGTTCTCACCAACAAAGCTCTCCACAGTGCAGCACCCCCCTACATCTCCTCCCTCATTTATATTTATCGGCCTAACCGACTGCTGCACTCTGCAAACGACCTTCGACTAACCTCTGCACTAATCCGTACCTCCCACTCCCAACTCCAAGACTTCTCCCGCGCTGCGCCAATCCTCTGGAATGGTGTACCCCAAGAAATTAGGACTATCCGCAATTTGGATGGTTTCAGGCGCTCCCTCAAAACACATTTGTTCACAGTGGCCTATCACATTCACTAATCAAAGTCATTCTATGTGTAAAGGGTATGCCACACTAAACAATATCGCTAACGGGATCGCTAAAAAACGTCACTATTTAGCGATCCCGTTAGCGATATTGTTCAGTGCGGCAGCTTCCAGCGACGAGCTTCCTGCTGTGATCTCGCTCGTCGCTGGAATCGTTCCGGACCCTATTTCATCGCTGGCGCTCCCGCTGGGTAAGTATCTTATCGCTGTGTGGCACCTTTTCTTAGCGATTTAGCGGTACTTTTGTACCGCTAAAGTCGTTAAGAAGATCGCTAACGGCGATAGCGTCGTTAACTATATCGCTAAATGCGGCAGCATTTAGCGATATAGAAACAATCCCGCTAGCGATCTCATTAGTATGCAACGCTAACGAGATCGCTAGCGGGATTGCTTAGTGTGGCAGTACCTTAAGTCTGTGTGTGTAGCCCATTCACTATCTCCATGCATCCCTCACTCCCTTAAAATGGCTGGACCATCATTGTAAAAACACCATTGTATATAAACACCTGTACTTTGTATCTCCCCCACCTCATTGTAGATTGTAAGCTTTCACCAGCAGGGGCGGCTGATTTAGCTTTAATTATTGTATTGTTAACGTTGTTACTTATGACTTTTGTTTTGAAACTGTTAAACTGTAAAGCACTGCGGAATATTATGGCGCTATATAAATAAAGAATATTATTATTATTATTATTATAGAGGCCCACTCAGTAGTGGTGAAGTGTGAACGGCGCTAATTGCGAGTTGATTGCGCCTGATGCAGCTGATACTCCATTACTGTTGGCTGCTGCTCACACAACCGCTCCAACATATGTAACGAGGAATTCCACCTGGTGGGTACGTCACATATGATGCAATGTTCATGAAGGCGAAATCTGCGTTGCAGAGCTGCAATCAGCGATCTGGCCATGCTGGAACGTCGCAAGTGAGCGCACTCTAGGCGGACCTTGTGCAGCAGTGCATCAAGATCCGGATAGTCCCTCAAAAAACTCTGCACGACCAAGTTGAGCACATATGACAGACATGCTATGTGAGTGAGGTTGCCAAGGCCCAGAGCTGCCACCAGATTTCGGCCATTGTCACACACTACCAAGCCTGCCTGTAGATTCGCTTCCAAAAACCACACGTCGCTCTCCTGCTTTATGGCATTACAGAGCTCCTGCGCTGTGTGGCTAAGATTCCCCATGGAAATTAATTTCAGGACGGCCTGTTGACATTTGGACACGGCTGTGCTCATATCGGTCGCAACAGGTAAACGTTCACGGGTCCATGTGGAGGTAGACCGTGACGGCTCCTGCAGCGATGATTCTGAGGAACTAGAGTAGGAGGAGGAGTCAATGTGTACAGACTTGATTACTGCAATCCTTGGAGTTGGCAGAACACGTACAGCGACACTCGCAAGATCAGTACCCGGCTACACAACATTGACCCAATGGGCAGTGAGGGAAAGGTATTGTCCCTGGCCATGGGTGTTAGAAGCCTCTTGTTAGGTTTTGTTTCAGTTTGCTGGTCACATGACCTTTTTTCCCTATTTAGTCTGGCTCCGCCCTTCTGGCTTTGCTTGACTTCATTGTATTATCTACTGTTAAGCTAGCCGGGTGCTTAGGTGCCTTAATCAGTCAGTTTTGCTTGATGTTAGGATCGCAAAGTATTTTTTTTTCTGTTTAATTATCCATGCTACAATTTATGTTAGGAGGTGTCCACCTTTTCTCCCAGTCCCTAGATCTTGTAGGGATTCCTCCCTCGCAACTATAGGTCTTCGTTCACACTAGATGAGGACTTTAGCGGGTCTGGTCGCAGGATCAGGTTCCCCGTTACATCGTAGGGATTCAGCTTAGTTGTATTGTAGGGACAGAATTCCCTTCTTTCCTTATTGGTTTAGCAGATCATAACAATGGGTACTGGTCCACGCATCGGTGGTCAGGTGGACCTTGCTACTGAGGGCGTTTAGTAGCGCATGTTTAATTTTTCCCTCAACATGCTTTTGCAGACCAGGGACGGCTTGCCTGCTGAAATGAAATCGGCTTGGCACATTGTATTGTGGGACTGACAATGATATTCAGTTACGGAAACTGTCTGTCTCCACCAGCCTGAATGACAGCATTTCAAGGGACAGGAGTTTTGCAATGCCAGCATTCAGAGCCTGTGCTCGTGCATGGTTTGCGGAGTATGGCCGTCTTTTATCCCATGCCTGTGCTACCGATGGCTGTTTTGTGGCCTGGGAGTGTGAGGATGACAGGGAACTTGCTGCTGTGTGTGGAATAACACTTTGTCTCTGGACAACAGTGGCCGGGGTTCTTCCATGGCGATCCTGTGAGGAAGCAGAACCAGCTGTGTGTGAGCTCGATGAAGAGGCTTCAACACAACCTGAAGATGTAGGTGCTGCTGTAGGTTGGCCTACATCTCCAGTGTGTCTTTGTAACTCAACTACGTGCTTTGTCCGCACATGTTTCCACATATTTGTGGTATTGAGGTGACTGACACTTTTAGCTATTTTTAATTTTTGATTACACAGCTTGCATTTGACATAGCAAATATCATGTGCAAGTGTGTGAAAAAAGGACCACGCAGTGCAAGTCCTGGGAGCGCACGTTTTGACTTTTGGAAGACAACTGCTCCGAACAGGTGCCAAACTGGAGGCTACAGGCAACCGAGTCTGCAGCCTAACTCTCCCTCCTGTTTGTACCGTTGGGGAAATGTCTTCCTCTATCTTCCTTCTATCACTAACCACTTCTCTAGGCCTCTCCCAGCTTTCAACCAAAGTACTGGTTCTCAGCCACAAAGCTATCCACAGTGCAGCACCCCTCCTACATCTCCTCCCTCATTTCTATCTATCGGCCTAACCGACTGCTGCGCTCTGCAAACGACTTTCGACTAACCTCTGCACTAATATGTACCTCCCACTCCCGACTCCAAGACTTCTCCCGCACTACGCCAATCCTCTGGAATGCTGTACCCCAAGAAATTAGTACTATCCACAATTTGCATGGTTTCAGGCGCTCCCTCAAAACACATTTGTTCAGAGCGGCCTATCACATTCACTAATCAAAGTCATTCTATGTATTCTGTGTAAGTGTGTGTGTGTCTCTAGCCCATTCACTATCTCCATCCCTCAGTCCCTTAAGATGGCTGGACCATCATTGTAAATGCACCATTGTATATAAACACCTATACTTTGTATCTCCCCCACCTCATTGTACATTGTAAGCTGTCACGAGCAGGGGCGACTTATTTAGCTTAAATTATTGTATTGTTAACGTTGTTACTTATGACTTGTGTTCTTAAACTGCAAAACTGTAAAGCGATGCGTAATATGATGGCGCTATATAAATTAATATTATTATTATTAGGATTCCTCTGAGCTGCTCCCACCACCTTCCTGTTCCTCACGCCATGTTGGGTCTTGGACCTCATCATCTCCACTACCCTCTGCCAACACCTGCTGCTGTTGGGTGGTCCGGCCAGCACCATGCTCAACAGAAACTGGCACCTGAGTTTCATCATCATCAGATGCGTTCTGCGGTGTGCTGACCATCGGCACTGTCTCACCCGCCTCTTCAGATTCAGAGAGACACAGCTGTTGCGCATCACTGCATACTCCCTCTTCTTCACATTACAGAATGCTGCTTGGCTGGGCCCCTGTTTGCAAGCCAATAGATTCTGAGAACAGAAGCAGACACTCAGCTGGCTCCTGTACAGAACTCTCTGACTGCCTGGGCAATTTGACAGGCGGTGAAGAGACAGATGGTTGCTCAACAGTGCTGTGGTCCTGAGAGGAGGTGGAAGCAATTGAAGTCGATGCATTGGCTGACATCCAACCAACAACGGCTTCAATTTGTTCTTCCCGCAGCAGGGGGGTACTCCGAGCTCCTACAAAAGTGCGCATAAAGGAACGCTCACGGGGAAAACTGGTGGATGCTGTGTCACTGGGGGCCGCAGCAGCCACAGAATCCCCACGTCCTCTCCCTGAAGAAACTCCACGGCCACGACCACGTGCCTTACTCCCTGCCTTCTTCATCTTGGTAGATTGATAAAGAAAGTCTGAAAAGTTATAAGGCCTAAGTGTGGTTATTCCGCAGAGACTGCAGTGAACACTGCACACAACTGTTCAGTAGGTGTGAAAGGCCCCTTTGTGTACTTCTATAGTGTTTGCAACAAATGTATTGTATACGGATGGAAGTGCGTCACACTAATAGATTTTATTTATTTGTAATAGAATGGATTAGAGAAAAATTTCAAGGATGTGCCAGTGACACACGCTCAGCAGACTACAACCAGCAGTGGTTGAAGAACTAACTGGAGCGTGATCTGCACTCCAAAAAGGAAAACCTCAGACTACAGTGAACACTGCACACAACTGTTCACTACCCAACGCGTCTCAGCAGGAAGGCAGTCTGTGCGTCAAAACAAAGGCGCAAGCATACATCCACGTACCCTGTTTATAAAGCTATATAAAAAAAATTATGTAGTAGTGACGCACACTTTATTGAGGTACAGTATTACATCGCCATTCACCATCTGTGGCTATGCAGTCTCATCTATATATACCTTATCTATCCGTTGTCATGCTTGCAAGTCGACAGTCAGGCATAAATAGCAATTTTCACTATGCACTATGCACTTTTTAAAGGTTATGTTTGTTAATAAAAATGATTATTGCCACATATTATGAGTATTACATGATGGAAATTGTATAATTTTGTATAAACTGTTTAGTGACATTATTCAGCAAATGTAACATTTTAGTAATGTCACATATAACTTGTAATGCTGATGATGTTTTGAAGTCAGACATTCATTGTCTATACAATAAAAATGGTGTTCATACTGTTACTTATCCATCATTAATGGATTCAGATATGTACTTGTATGCTTTTATGTACAACCGTATAGCAGATTCCTTAACTAATTTATTTTGTGGTTTGCATTGCTGTTCAACATGTTAATGTATGTGTTTATGTTTGTCAATTCTTTATTTATCTAGATATTAGTTTAAATGAAATCATCATCTTATGGTAGTAAAGGTTATCTTTCTCTTGTTTGAAGTATAGACATTTAAAATTGACAGGTAACAAGGAAATTACTTGATCTAGTATTTAAACATCCTCCTTGACCATGGGCTCCAACACCGCCAGTTGTTGCCTGTAAGTGCTGTTAGCACAGTCAACACTTGCTTCTGTGTTACTGGGGTTCAGTAATGTCAGCTGTTCCCCTGCTGTGTGTACGTCAAAAAGTCCTGCTGCCTCCACCCTGTTCTCTTCTCATCCCTGGGCTCCAACACCGCCAGTTGTTGCTCGGAAGTGCTGTTAGCACAGTCAACACTTGCTCCTGTGTTACTGGGGTTCAGTAATGTCAGCTGGTCCCCTGCTGTGTGTACGTCAAAAAGTCCTGCTGCCTCCACCCTGTTCTCTTCTCATCCCTGGGCTCCAACACCGCCAGTTGTTGCTCGGAAGTGCTGTTAGCACAGTCAACACTTGCTCCTGTGTTACTGGGGTTCAGTAATGTCAGCTGGTCCTCGGTTGTGCCATTGGCTCTTTTCCTTCTGTTGCCCCTCCGGGTTCCAGTAACGTCAGCTGGTTCTCCGCAGTGCCTTTGGCCTAGGTGCCTCCATCTCGGTATCCGAGTTCCAGCAACGTCTGCTGGTCCTTGGTAGTGCTTTGGAGCACAGGTACCTCCTGCTTAGTAACCGTGTCCCAGTAACGTCAGCTGGTCCTCGGTTGTGCCATTGGCTCTTTTCCTTCTGCTGCCCCTCCGGGTTCCAGTAACGTCAGCTGGTTCTCCGCAGTGCCTTTGGCCTAGGTGCCTCCATCTCGGTATCCGAGTTCCAGCAACGTCTGCTGGTCCTTGGTAGTGCTTTGGAGCACAGGTACCTCCTGCTTAGTAACCGTGTCCCAGTAACGTCAGCTGGTCCTCGGTTGTGCCATTGGCTCTTTTCCTTCTGCTGCCCTCCGGGTTCCAGCACAGTCAGCTGGTCCTCGTTACTTGCATTGGCTCTTGTACCTTCTGCTACATTTACAAATTGAAGATTTTTTAAATGTTTATTTGGGTAATCACTCTGGATCTCCAACAATGAAGACGACGACCCTGATGACCACCCCGAAGAAGATGACGACCACAAGGACGACGAGCATCAAGCCAACCAGCCTAAACACCATCACAAAGAAGAAATAAAAGATTACCCAACAGGACTAAGAAGGTTAAGACAAACTACAAGATACAGAACAAGAGACTTAAGAACAATAAGCAGAAGATCAAAAAGCAGAATAACATGAAGTATAAGACCAAAATGAAGAGCAAAATATATGCTCTAAATTATAAGCAGAAGAAGACTAAGCAGTGTATGGGGGTGAGTCCGTTCCTCCTCGTGGTGCCCCTGGAAAATGCCTGCTGCTGCAGGCTAAACTGAACACGGACAAATACTGTTGTAATTTAAATCTTTTGTGACAGCAAGAACAGAAGGATGAAAAATTCATACTTTGACAGATTACAAGTACAGGAATCTCTGTCACAAACAAGAATATGATGAAGAAGATGAAGAAGTAGAGTATGAAGAAGAATAATAGTTTAATAAGAAGAATATGAGTAATGTTAACAAAAAGATGAATAGCAAGAAGTTTAAGAAGAAGATAAAGAAGGTGAAGATGAAGAATAATTTGATGAAAAAGATGATGCTGCTGAAGATTATGAAGGAGAAAGTGTGTCAAAAGTTAAAAAGGTGAAGAGCATGGAAGTTGTGAAATATACATATTTGCCAAAATAGAAAAAACGTTAACAACATTGTCAATTTCTTCGTCAATCCGAACATCTTTAAAAAAAAAAATATTTATGCTATTCCATTTGATTAGGTTAAACATCTATGCCTTTAATGTCTCCTCAACCTTCCCCAATACATTCTACATTACTCTTTGTTGTTTTCCTTCATGTACAATTAACCAACAAGGCAAGAATGGTTTTTTTTTTAATTCCGATATTTTGTTCCCATAGACTTACATTGGATTTCTGGGATCGGTATCGGGTATCGCCGATATTTTTTGGGTATCGGCGATACCATTCCGATTCCGATACTTTTGGATATCGGAAAGTATCGCTTAACTCTAGTCTCGGCCACTGTTCCCTGGTGGTGGAGGACGGGCAATATGAGATTTCCCGCATCCTAAATTCTAGACGGTATAGAGGGAGTTTGCAGTACCTCGTCGCTTGGAAGGGTTATGGACCCGAGGATAACTCATGGGTGAGGGCGGATGATGTTTCTGCGTCTAGACTTGTCAGAGCGTTTCACAAGAGGTTTCCGGATAAGCCTAAGTCCTAGGGGATCCGGAGGATCCTCTTAGAAGGGAGGGTACTGTTAGAACCCTCTTGTTAGATTTTGTTTCAGTTTGCTGGTCACATGACCTTTTTTCCCTATTTAGTCTGGCTCCACCCTTCTGGCTTTGCTGGACTTCATTGTATTATCTACTTTTAAGCTAGCCGGGTGCTTAGGTGCCTTACTCTGTCAGTTTTGCTTAATCTTAGGATCTCGTAGTAATTTGTTTTCTGTTTAATTTTTTTCCTGCTACAATTTCTGTTAGGAGGTGTCCACCTTTTCTCCCAGTCCCTAGATCTTGTAGGGATTCCTCCCTCGCAACTATAGGTCTTCGTTCAGACTAGCTGAGGACTTTAGCGGGTCTGGTCGCAGGATCAGGTCCCCCGTTACATCGTAGGGATCCAGCTCAGTCCTATTGTAGGGACAGAATTCCCACCTTTCCTTAGTGCTTGTAGCAGATCATAACACACAGCGCCCTGTGTGGCCAGCATGAAGAGGGGGCGTGGCCGGAAAAAATAGGGGGCGTGGCCAGTGGGAGAGCTGCACGGATGCCTCAAGGAGGGGGCGTGGAGGATACATTTTCAGTGCAGTGCGGGACAAGTAAGATCCCGGCCGGGACAACAGGACTGTCTCTCAAAATCGGGACTGTCCTGCTGAATCCTGGACTGTTGGGAGGTATGCTATTCCATTATAGGTGTAAAACCGCAGGCAAATCCGCAAAAAAACTGGTCATTTTATCTGCGGTTTTAGCTAAATCCGCACGGAAAAATTCCGCAAGTAAATACACAACGTGTGCATGGGCCTTACGGTTAGGGTTGCGGCTAAACTTAGGGTTAGAGTTGGGGCTAAAGTTAGGATTAGGGTTAGGGTTGGGATTAGGGTTAGGTGTATGTTAGGGTTAGGTTTGTGGTTAGGTTTATGGTTAGGGTTGGGACTAGAGTTAGGGGTGTGTTGGGGTTAGGGTTGGGGTTAGGGTTGTAGTTAGAATTGGGGGGTTTCCACTGTTTAGGCACATCAGGGGATCTCCAAATGTGACATGGAGTCTGATCTCAATTCCAGCCAATTCTGCGTTGAAAAAGTAAAACAGTGCTCCTTCACTTCTGAGCTCTGCCATGCGCCCAAACAGTAGTTTACCCCCACATATGGGGTATCAGCGTACTCAGGACAAATTGCACAATTTCTCTTGGGGTCTAATATCTTCTATTACCCTTGGGAAAATAAAAAATTGGGGGCGAAAATTTCATTTTTGTAAAAAAAACATGATTTTTTTGTTTTTACGGCTGTGCGTTATAAACTTTGGTGAAGCACTTGGGGCTTCATAGCGCTCACCACACATCTAGATAAGTTGCTTGTGGGGTCTATTTTCCAAAATGGGGTCACTAGTGGGGGGTTTCCACTGTTTAGGCACATCAGGGGTTCTCCAAATGCGACATGACGCACGCAGACCATTCCATCAGTCTGCAATCCAAAACGTCAATACTTCCCTTCCGAGCCCCGACGTGTGCCCATACAGTAATTTTATCCCACATATGGGGTATCAGCGTACTCAAGGCAAATTGGACAACAACTTTTGGGGTCCAATTTCTCCTGTTACCCTTGTGGAAATAAAATATTGGGGACGAAAAAAAAAAAAAAAAAAAAGATTTATTATTTTTACAGCTGTACGTTATGCACTTCGGGGTTCAAAGTGCTCACCACACATCTAGATAAGTTCCTTGGGGGGCTATTTTCCAAAATGGGGTCACTTGTGGGGGGTTTCCACTGTTTAGGCACATCAGGGGCTCTCCAAACGCGACATGATGCCTGCAGACCATTCCATCAAAGTCTGCAATCCAAAACGTCACTACTTCCCTTCCGAGCCCTGACGTGTGCCAATACAGTAGTTTTCTCCCACATATGGGTTATAGCGTACTCAGGACAAAATGGACAACAACTTTTGGGGTCCAATTTCTCCTGTTACCCTTGGGAAAATAAAAAGTTGGGGACTAAAAGATCATGTTTGTGGAAAAAATATGTATTTATTTTCATGCTCGGGCGTTATAAACTTTAGTGAAACACCTGGGGGTTCAAAGTTCTCACCACACATCTAGATAAGTTCCTTGAGGGGTCTAGTTTCCAAAATGGTATCATTTGTGGGGGGTTTCCACTGTTTAGGCACGACAGGAGCTCTCCAAACACGACAAAGAGTCCAGCCAATTCTGCGTTGAAAAAGTCAAATGGCACTCCTTCCCTTCCGAGCTCTGCCATGCACCCAAACAGTGGTCTATCCCCACATATGGGGTATCAGCGTACTTAGGACAAATTGGACAACAACTTTTGTGGTCCAATTTCTCCTGTTACCCTTGGGAAAATAAAAAATTGGTGACTAAAATATGATTTTTGTGGGAAAAAGATAGGATTTTTTATTTTCATGCCCGGGCATTATAAATTTGTGTGAAGCACTTGGGGGGTTCAAAGTGCTCACCACAGATCTAGATAAGTTCCTTAGGGGGTCTAGTTTCCAAAATGGGGTCACTTGTGGGGGATTTCCACTGTTTAGGCACATCTGGGGCAGTGCAAACGGAACATGACCCCCATCAACGTCTGCATTCCAAAACGTCATTACTTCCTTTCCAAGCCCTGCCGTGCGCCCAAACAGTTTCCCCCCACATATGGGGTATCAGTGTACTCAGGAAAAATTGGACAACAACTTTTGGGGTCCAATTTCCTTGGGAAAAATCAAAAATTTGGGACTAAAAAATCATTTTTGTGGAAAAGTTTTTTTTTTTCACACCCAGGCATAAACTTTTGTGAAACACTTGGGGGTTCAAAGTGCTCACCACACATCTAGATAAGTTCCATAAGGGGTCTAGTTTCCAAAATGGTGTCACTTGTGGGAGGTTTCCACTGTTTAGGCACATCAGGGGCTTTCCAAACGCAACATGGCGTCCAATCTCAATTCCAGCCAATTTTGGTTTGAAAAAGTCAAATAGCGCTCCTTCCTTTATGAGCTCTGCCGTGTGCCCAGTGGTTTTCCCCCACATATGGGGTATTGGCGTACTCAGGAGAAATTGCACAACTTTATCTGTCCATTTTCTCCTTTTACCCTTGTGAAAATAAAAAAAAGTTTGTAAAAGATCATTTTTGTGACTAAAAATTTAAATGTTCATTTTTTCCTTCCACGTTGCTTCAGCTTCTGTGAAGCATCTGAAGGGTTAATAAACTTCTTGAATGTGGTTTTGAGTACCTTGAGGGGTGCAGTTTTTAGAATGGTGTCATTTTGGGTATTTTCTGCCATATAGACCCCTCAAAGTGACTTCAAATGTGAGGTGGTCCCTAAAAAAAATGGCTTTGCAAATTTTGTTGTAAAAATTAGAAATCGCTGGTCAACTTTAAACCCTTATAATTTCCTAACAAACAAAACATTTTGGATCTAAAATTGTGCAGATGTAAAGTAGACATGTGGGAAATGTTATTTATTAGCTATTTTGTGTGACATATTTCTCTGTTTTAAGGGAATAAAAATTCAAAGTTAGAAAATTGCAAAATTTTCAAAATTTTAGCCATTTTTGTGTTTTTTCAAAAATAAATGCAAGTTATATCAAAGAAATTTTACCACTAACGTGAAGTACAATATGTCACGAGAAAACAAACTCAGAATCGCAAAGATCCGTTCAAGCATTCCAGAGTTATAACCTCATAAAGAGACAGTGGTCAGAATTGTAAAAATTGGCCCGGTCATTAAAGTGCAAACCACCCTTGGGGGTGAAGGGGTTAATTTTGCGGTAAATCTGCGTATTTCCCGCTGTATTATTGACCTAGAATGTTCAGGAAAATTTGTGGTAAAAGCTCGCAAAAAGCGCACCAAAACTGCACCAAAAACACGCAAAAACCACTAAAAAAATTCGATAAAAACGCATGCGGATTTTAAAAAGAAAAAGTCCGGTTTTCCTCAGGAAATTTCTGTAAACATTCCGCAATGTGTGCACATAGCCTTACAATTCTGACCACTGTCACTTTATATGCCTATAACTCTGGAACGCTTCAACGGATCTTGGCGATTCTGAAATTGTTTTCTCGTGACATATTGTACTTCACATTAGTGGTAAAATTTCTTCGATATAACTTGCGTTTATTTATGAAAAAAACGGAAATATGGCGAAAATTTTGAAAATTCTGCAATTTTCAAACTTTTAATTTTTATGCCCTTAAATCAGAGAGATATGTCACATAAAATAGTTAATAAATAACATTTCCCACATGTCTACTTTACATCAGCACAATTTTGGAACCAAAATGTTTTTTTGTTAGGAAGTTATTAGTGTTAAAAGTTGACCAGCGATTTCTCATTTTTCCAACAAAATTTACAAAACCATTTTTTTTAGGGACCACCTCACATTCAAGTCACTTTGAGGGGTCAATATGGCAGAAAATACCACAAAGTGACATCATTCTAAAAACTGCAACCCTCAAGGTGTTCAAAACCACATTCAAGAAGTTTATTAAACCTTTAGGTACTTCACAAGAATTAAAGCAATGTGGAAGGAAAAAATTAACATTTAACTTTTGTTCCCCAAAATTTTTCTTTGGACACAATTTTTTTTATTTTGTCAAAGGTATCAGGAGAAAATGAACCACAATGTTTGTTGTGCAATTTCTCCTGAGTACACCGATACCCCTTGTGTGGCAGAAGACCAATCTTTAGGCGCACGGCAGTGCTCAGAAGGGAAGGAGCATCATTTGAGATTTTGAATGTCAAATTGGCTGGAATCGAGAGCGGACACCATGTCGCGTTTGGAGAGCCCCTGATGTACCTAAACAGTGGCTAAACAGTGGAAGCCCCCATAAGTGACCCCATTTTGGAAACTAGACCCCCAAGGAACTTATCTAAATGTGTGGTGAGCACTTTGAACCCCCAAGGGCTTCACAGAAGGTTATAACGTAGAGCCGTAAAATTAAAAAATTATACTTTTTCCACAAAAATGATCTTTTCACCCCCAAATTTTTATTTTCCCAAGGGTAACAGGACCCCAAAAGTTATTGTGCAATATGTACTGAGTATGCTGATACCCCATATGTGGGCGTAAACCACTATTTGGGCGCATGGTAGAGCTGGAAGGGAAGCAGCGCCATTTGACTTTTTTGGCTGGAATTGAGATTGGACGCCATGTCGCATTTGGAGAGCCCCTGATGTGCCTAAACAGTGAAAACTCCCAACAAGTGACCCCATTTCGGAAACTAAATCCCCCAAGGAACCTATCTAGATGTGTGGTGAGAACTCTGAACCCCCAAGGGCTTAACAAAAGGTTCTAACGTAAAGCCGTAATATTAAAAAATCATATTTTTTCCACAAAAATGATCTTTTCATCCCCAATTTATATTTTCTCAAGGGTAACAGGACCCCAAAAGTTATTGTGCAATTTGTACTGAGTACGCTGATACCCCATATGTGGGAGAAAACCACTGTTTGGGTGCATGGCAGAGCTCGGAAGGGAAGGAGCGCCGTTTGACTTTTTCAACCGAAAATCGTCTGGAATTGAGATCAGATGCCATTTTGCGTTTGGAGAGTCCCTGATGTGCCTAAACAGTGGAAACCCCCACAAGTGACCCCATTTTGGAAACTAGTCCCCCCAAGGAACTTATCTAGATGTGTGGTGAGCACTTTGAACCCCAAAGTGCTTCACAGAATTTTATAACGTAGAGTCGTGAAAATAAAAAAATCATATTTTTTTCCACAAAAATTATCTTTTTGCCCCCAAATTTTTATTTTCATTAGGGTAACAGGAGAAATAGGACCCCAAAAGTTGTTGTGCAATTTGTCCTCAGTACGCTGATACCCCATATGTGGGGTGAACCACTGTTTGGACATGGCAGAGCTTGGAAGGGAAGGAGTGCAGTTTCAGAATGCAGACTTTGATGGAATGGTCTTGGGCGTCATGTTGCGTTTGCAGAGCCCCTGATGTGCCTAAACAGTAAAAACCCCCACAAGTGACCCATTTTTGAAACTAGACCCCCCAAGGAACTTATCTAGATGTGTGGTGAGCACTTTGAACCCCAAAGTGATTCACAGAATTTTATAACGTAGAGTCGTGAAAATAAAAAAATCATATTTTTTCCACAAAAATTATCTTTTGCCCCCAAATTTTTATTTTCATTAGGGTAACAGGAGAAATAGGACCCCAAAAGTTGTTGTGCAATTTGTCCTCAGTATGCTGATACCCCATATGTGGGGTGGAACCACTGTTTGGAGACTTGGCAGAGCTTGGAAGGGAAGGAGTGCCATTTTGGAATGCAGACTTTGATGGCATGGTCTGCGGACGTCATGTTTGCGTTTGCAGAGCCCCTGATGTGCCTTAACAGTAGAAACCCCCACAAGTGACCCCATTTTTGAAACTAGACCCCCAAGGAACTTATCTAGATGTGTGGTGAGCACTTTGAACCCCGAAGTGCTTCACAGAAGTTTATAACGTTTAGCCGTGAAAATAAAAAATCATTTTTTTCCCACAAAAATGAACTTTCTGCCCCCAAAATTTTTATTTTTATAAGGGTAACAGGAGAAATAGGACCACAAACGTTGTTGTGCAATTTTTCCTGAGTGCGCTGATACCCCAGATGTGGGGGGGAACCACTGTGATCACCTTACTGCGATCTTTGGGAGGCAGAATGAACAAATCCACAAAAGGTGAAGAATTGGTTTATTTTTTACGCCGTTCCTCGTGCAGTATAGTGATTAGGCGACTTTATTCTTCAGATTGGTGCAATTACAGCGATACCAGATTTATACCCTTTTTTCATGTTTAGCTTTTGTCACACACTAAAAGACGCTTTTATTTGGAAGAATTTTTTGTAAGAAATTTTTGCATTGCCGTATTTCGAAAGCTATAATTTTCCATATTTCGGCCGACACAATCATGTGTGGGATTGTTTTTTGCGGGATGAGCGGACGTTTTTATTGGTACCATATTCGGGCACATAACATTTTTTGATTGCTTCCTATTCCGATTTTTGTGGAAGCAGAATGAACAAAAACCAGCAATTCAGGAATTGTTTTTTTTTTCTTCCTCTGTTCCGCGTGTGGTAAAATTGATAAAGCAGCTTTATTCTTCGGGTCACTATGATTACAGCGTTACCTCACTTATATCTTTTTTATGTTTTGGCAGTTTTTACACAATAAAAATACAAAAAATTATTTTTGCATCACTTTATTCTGCGAGCTATAACTTTTTAATTTTTTCGCTGATGCTGTATGGCGGCTCGTTTTTTGCAGGACAAGATGACGCTTTCAGCGGTACCATGTTTATTTATATCCATCTTTTAATCACGTGTTATTGCACTTTTTCCAAGCGGTATGATGATACCGCTTGGAAAAAGTATAATTTGCTACTTTTTTGTGTTATTTTACAGAGTTCACTAAGGTGACGCTTTTATAGATGGGATTTTTATGGACGCAGCGATACCAAACATGTGTATTTTTTTGGGTTTTTTATTACATAAAAATGTGTGTTTTTTAGGGAAATTTTTTTTATTTTTTAATATTTTTTTTTACAAATTTTTTTTAAAACAATGTTTTTTTTACCTAGTCCCTTTATGGTTCTTTCACTTTTTCACTTTTCATTGATGTTATAATACATTGCAATGCTCCAGCATTGCAATCGATTATATCAATGGAGAAAACTGTTGAGACCATGCTGTCAGCATGGTCTCAACGGCTTTCCGTAGCTAGATGACCCGGAGGTTGTAATGACAACCCCGTGTCATCATGGCTGAGATCGGGCCCTGCAAATACATCGTGGGGACACCGATCTGAGGCAGAGGGAGCTCCCGACCCTCTGCCTCCCCCTCTGAACGCTGCGATTGCACTCGATCGCAGCAGTCAGGGGGTTAACAGCCAGGGGCGGCGCGGACGCCACTCCCGGCTGTCAGTGCAGGAAGCTCAGCCACTGCAGTGCTGAGCTCCTGCACTGATCGCGCTGGAGATGCTGAAATTTCAGCCTCTTCTGCCCGATCGCTGCTGTTTGGACAGTCAGATTGACTGACCAATCACAGCGCAGTGGTGTGCGGGGACCGACGGCATGGGTCCCCGCACCTCTTGCCGTGTTTACACGCAGTGGTAGTGAGTCACCCGCCAGGGCCGTGGGGTACCCGGCACCGAGCCCGTCGATTGCTATGGGGGATGTCATGGTAGCTGCAGCTCGGTCCGTGGCCCTGGGACTCACTAAAAGGGGGTTGTATTTACAGGGAATAGTGTCAATTGAATCGTGACAGAATCTGTGGTGTCTGGTGAGGCTCACCATTGCAAACTTTTAATGTATTTACAAAGCACATAATGTACAGTTTTTGTCTATCCTTTTGTAATGCTATTGTGTATCCATAAACTGATGTTACAGAATTATGATAAAATGTTTTAACCCCTTCACCCCCAAGGGTGGTTTGCACGTTAATGACCGGGCCAATTTTTACAATTCTGACCACTGTCTCTTTATGAGGTTATAACTCTGGAACGCTTCAACGGATCTTCGCGATTCTGAGATTGTTTTCTCGTGACATATTGTACTTCACGTTAGAAGTAAAATTTCTTCGATATAACTTGCGTTTATTTTTTAAAAAAACGCAAATATGGCGAAAATTTTTAAAATTTTGCAATTTTCAAACTTTGAATTTTTATTCCCTTAAAACAGAGAAATATATCACACAAAATAGTTAAGAGATAACATTTCCCACATGTCTACTTTACATCAGCACAATTTTGGAACCAAAATTTTTTTTGTTAGGAAGTTATAAGGGTTAAATTTGACCAGCGATTTCTCATTTTTACAACAAAATTTACAAAGCCATTTTTTTTATGGACCACCTCTCATTTGAAGTCACTTTGAGGGGTCTATATGGCAGAAAATACCCAAAAGTGACACCATTCTAAAAACTGCACCCCTCAAGGTACTCAAAACCACATTCAAGAAGATTATTAACCCTTCAGATGCTTCACAGGAACTAAAGCAACGTGGAAGGAAAAAATGAATATTTAACTTTTTAGCCACAAAAATTATCTTTTACAAACTTTTTTTTTATTTTCACAAGGGTAAAAGGAGAAAATGGACAGATAAGGTTGTTATGCAATTTCTCCTGAGTACGCCAATACCCAATATGTGGGGGAAAACCACTGTTTGGGCACACGGCAGAGCTCGTAAGGGAAGGAGCGCCGTTTGACTTTTTCAAACTAAAATTGGCTGGAATTGAGATTGGACGCCATGTCGTGTTTGGAGAGCCCCTGATGCGCCTAAACAGTGGAAACCCCCACAAGTGACACCATTTTGGAAACTAGACCCCCTAAGGTACTTATCTAGATCTGTTGTGAGCACTTTGAACCCCCAAGTGTTTCACAAAAGCTTATAATGCCTGGGTGTGAAAAAAAAAAAAACAATTTTCCACAAAAATGATTTTTTAGTCCCAAATTTTTGAATTTTCCCAAGGAAATTGGACCCCAAAAGTTGTTGTCCAATTTGTCCTGAGTACGCTGATACCCCATATGTGGGGGGGGAAACTGTTTGGGTGCACGGCAGGGCTTGGAAAGGAAGTAGTAACGTTTTGGAATGCAGACGTTGATGGGGGTCATGTTCCGTTTGCAGTGCCCCAGATGAGCCTAAACAGTGGAAACCACCCACAAGTGACCCCATTTTGGAAACTAGACCCCCTAAGGAACTTATCTAGATCTTTGGTGAGCACTTTGAACCCCAAAGTGCTTCACACAAGTTTATAATGCCCGGGCATGAAAATAAAAAATCCTATTTTTTTCCCACAAAAATTATCTTTTAGTCACTAATTTTTTATTTTCCCAAGGGTAACAGGAGAAATTGGACCACATAAGTTGTTGTCCAATTTGTCCTGAGTACACTGATACCCCATATGTGGGGGGGAACCACTGTTTGGGCGCACGGCAGAGCTCGGAATGGAAGGAGCACCATTTGACTTTTTCCAACCAAAATTGGCTGGAATTGAGATTGGATGCCATGTTGCATTTGGAGAGCCCCTGATGTGCCTAAACAGTGGAAACCCCCCACAAATGACCCCATTTGGGAAACTAGACCCCCTAAGGAACTTTTCTAGATCTTTGGTGAACAATTTGAACCCCCAAGTGCTTCACACAAGTTTATAATGTAGAGCCGTAAAATTTAAAAATCATATTTTTTCCACAAAAATGATCTTTTCACCCCAATTTTTATTTTTCCAAGGGTAACAAGACTCCAAAAGTTATTGTGCAATTTGTCCTGAGTGCGCTGATATCCCATATGTGGGGGTAAACCACTGTTTGGGTGCATGGCAGAGTTTGGAAGGGAAGGAGCGCCGTCTGACTTTTTCAACGCAGAATTGGCTGGACGCCATGTCGTGTTTGGAGAGCTCCTGATCTGCCTAAACAGTGGAAACCCCCATAAATGACACCATTTTGGAAACTAGACCCCCCATGAACTTATCTAGATGTGTGGTGAGAACTTTTAACCCCCAGGTGTTTCACTAAAGTTTATAACGTACAGCCGTAAAATAAAAAATCTTTTTTTTTTTTACAAAAATGATTTTTTCGCCCCCAATATTTTATTTTCACAAGGGTAACAGAAGAAATTGGAACCCAAAAGTTGTTGTCCAACTTGTCCTGAGTACGCTGATACCCAATATGTGGGAGAAAACTACTGTATGGGCGCACGTCAGGGCTCGAAAGGGAAGTAGCGACGTTTTGGATTGCAGACTTTGATGGAATGGTCTGGGGGCGTCATGTCACATTTGGAGAGCCCCTGATGCACCTATACAGTGGAAACCCCCCACAAGTGACCCCATTTTGGCAAATATACCCCACAAGGAACTTATCTAGATGTGTGGTGAGCACTTTGAACCCCGAAGTGCTTCACAGAAGTTTATAACGTACAGCCGTAAAAATAAAAAATCCTTTTTTTTTTTTACAAAAATGATTTTTTCGCCCCCAATATTTTATTTTCACAAGGGTAACAGGAGAAATTGGACCCCAAAAGTTGTTGTCCAATTTGTCCTGAGTACGCTGATACCCAATATGTGGGAGAAAACTACTGCATGGGCGCACGTCAGGGCTCGGAAGGGAAGTAGTGACGTCTTGGATTGCAGACTTTGATGGAATGGTCTGGGGGCGTCATGTCGCATTTGGAGAGCCCCTGATGCGCCTAAACAGTGGAAACCCCCCACAAGTGACCCCATTTTGGAAAATAGACCCCACAAGGAACTTGTCTAGATGTGTGGTGAGCACTTTGAACCCCGAAGTGCTTCACAGAAGTTTATAACGCACAGCCGTAAAAATAAAAAATCCTTTTTTTTTTGCAAAAATGATTTTTTTGCCCCAATATTTTATTTTTACAAGGGTAACAGGAGAAATTGGACCCCAAAAGTTGTTGTCCAATTTGTCCTGAGTACGCTGATATCCAATATGTGGGAGAAAACTACTGTATGGGTACACGTTGGGGCTCGGAAGGGAAGTAGTGACGTTTTGGATTGCAGACTTTGATGGAATGGTCTGGGGGCGTCATGTCGCATTTGGAGAGCCCCTGATGCGCCTAAACAGTGGAAATCCCCAACAAGTGACCCCATTTTGGAAAATAGACCCCACAAGGAACTTATCTAGATGTGTGGTGAGCGCTATGAAGCCCAAGTGCTTCACAGAAGTTTATAATGTACAGCCGTAAAAACAAAAAAATAATTTTTTTTGTACAAAAATGATATTTTCGCCCCCAGTTTTTTATTTTCCCAAGGGTAACAGAAGAAATAGGACAAATTGCACAATAACTCTTGGGGTCCAGAGTACGCTGATACCCCATATGTGGGGATAAACTACTGTTTGGACGCATGGCAGAGCTGAGAAGTGAAGGAGCACCGTTTGACTTTTTCAACGCAGAATTGGCTGGAATTGAGATCAGACGCCATGTCACATTTGGAGAGCCCCTGATGTGCCTAAACAGCGGAAACCCCCCAATTCTAACTCCAACCCTAACCCCAACACACCCCTAACCCTAGTCCCAACCCTAACCACAAACCTAACCCTAACACACCCCTAATCCCAACCCTAACCCTAATCCTAACTTTAGCGCCAACCCTAACCCTAACTTTAGCCGCAACCCTAACCCTAACCCTAATGGGAAAATGGAAATAAATACTTTTTTTTAATTTTATTATTTTTTCCTTACTAAGGGGGTGATAAAGGGGGGTTTGATTTACTATTTATAGCGGGTTTTTATGATTGGCAGCTGTCACGCTAAAAGACGCTTTTTATTGCAAAAATAGTTTTTGCATCATCACATTTTGAGAGCTATAATTTTTGCATATTTTGGCCCACAGAGTCATGTGAGGTCTTATTTTTTGCGGGACGAGTTGACGTTTTTATTTGTACCATTTTTAAGCACGTGACATTTTTGATCGCTTTTTATTTCGATTTTTGGGAGGTTAGAATGAACAAAAATCAGCAATTCATGAATTTCTTTTGGGGGAGGCGTTTATACCGTTCCGCATGTGGTAAAATTGATAAAGCAGTTTTATTCTTCGGGTCAGTACAATTATGGCGATACCTCATTTATATCATTTTTTCATGTTTTGGTGCTTTTATAGAATAAAAAACAATTTTATATAAAAAATAATTATTTTTGCATCGCTTTATTATGCGAGCTATAACTTTTTTATTTTTTTGCTGATGATGCTGTATGACGGCTCGTTTTTTGCGGGACAAGATGAGTTTTCAGCGGTACCATGTTTTTTTATATCGGTCTTTTTGATCGCGTGTTATTCCACTTTTTGTTCGGCGGTATGATGATAAAGCATTGATTTTTTGCTTCGTTTTTTTTTTTTTTTTTTTAAGGGGTTCACTAAAGGGGTTAACTAGTGGGACAATTTTATAGGGGGGGTCGTTACGGACGCGGCGATACCAAATATGTGTACTTTTATTGCTTTGTTTTTTTTATTTACAGGAAGAAGTGAATTTATTGAGGAATATATTTTTTTTTTTTTATTTATTTTGGATTTTTTTTTTAAAACATGTTTATTTTTATTTTTTTAACTTTTTTACTTTGTCCCAGGGTGGGACATCACTGTATTTTATCAGATCGCTGGTGTGACAGTGTGCACAGCACTCTGTCACACCAGCGATCGCTCAGGCAGTGCAGCAGGCTTCTCAGTGCCTGCTCTCGGCAGGCACTGAGGTAGCCGCCTCCCTCCAGGACCCCGCGCCATCTTGGATCCGGGTCCTGGGAGGGAGGAAGCCCTCAGAACAGATCACATCGCGCTGCTCTGAGGGTCTCAGGGGGGCGCGCAGGGAGCCCCCACCCTGCGCGATCCTCCCCTGTGCCCCCAGTACACCGCGATCATGTTTGATCGCGGTGTGCAAGGGGTTAATGTGCCGGGAGCTGTCCGTGACTGCTCCTGACACACAGTCAAGGGTGTCAGCTGTGATAATCAGCTGACACCCGGCCGCGATCGGCTGCGCTCCCCCCGGGAGCGCGTCCGATCGCACGAGACGTACTATCCCGTCCATGGTCATACGGGCCCAGGTACCATGGACGGGATAGTACGTCCGATGGCAGTAAGGGGTTAAAATTTTATGGGTTTTAAATTTTGTAAATTTTTATGTATTTGAAGTTGATGTTATGTTGATGTTATGGCAGCTAGATGGAATCGCCCCCCACAGGTGGAGCAGGCCGTCAGGGCAGCGTATGGGTAAGGATACAGGACGGAGGGGATCCGGCAAGTTAGGAACAATAAAGGGGAACACACACAAGTCACTTCAGTACCTTTACTGCAGTTAGTGCTGGAACATCCCGGGGCACTGTAGAGTGAAGGGTGCACATCCAGATTCTCCCCAGTGAGCAGGTATAGGGCCTCCTGTTTCTTGCCTCTCTGTAATCAGTTTCCGACCTGCCTGTAGCTATCCTGCACCCGGCTGACCTTGTGGTAGGGCCTTCTCTTGGAGTACACTTTCCCTGCTTGCTATTTCTTGCTTGCTGGAACTCCGTGTCCCCGGTTCTGTTACATATCAGCTCTGTAGTGCTCCTGAGACCTGTAGTCCTCAGGATTCCGGTTGTCTCCTACTGGGTCATGGAGATCCCTGTAGGCTCGGACCCGGCATCCGGTATATACTCGCTGGGGTGAGTTGGTAAGGCTCTTCTGCCCCTTTACTACTCTCTCCTCTTGCCTTTGGCCTACTCAGGCCCTCACTAGGCTATACACACTGGCAGTTGGTGGGCTGCCTCTTCTCTCTTCTCTCTAGAGCATCGGCACACTCATAGCTCTTTAGCCTGATCTGCTAGACTCACTCTGCTCTACAGACTCAGCTTCACTTCACTCTGCCCTACAGAATCACTCTGCTCTGCAGACTGCAAACCCTCTGACTTGAGACTGACTGCCTGACTTCCTGCCTTCACCCTCTTTTATATCCCTATCAGGGCTCCCCCTGGTGGACTGAGGAAGGGTGAGGGTGTGTGTATGCATACCTCCCAACCGTCCCGGATTGACCGGGACAGTCCCGATTCTGACCCTCCCACACTCTGTCCCGGCTGGACAGCATGTGTCCCGCAGTGAGAGGAGCCGCCATGCCCACCATGCACCCCTTCCTCCCTTTCCCAGCGCTCCACTACAGCTTCTGACAGCAGAGCAATGACTTTGCTGGCTGTCTTCTTATGTGCGAGCAGGACCTGTGATGAGGTCACAGGAGGGAAGGAGTTGGGTGTCACATGGTCAGGCTCCTCTGTGTGCAGGTCGGTTTCTGGCTCTCTGCTGTGCTGGTTGTCAGGTGCTCCACGAGGGTAAGTTTATGTGTGGGGTCAGGAGGCGTTTACAGTGTGGATGTAGCAGTGCTGTAGTGTGTGCAAGGTGTACAGAGCGGAGCCGTGTGTGTACGAGATGTATGGAGCGGAGCCATGTCTGAATGAGGTGTACAGAGCGGAGCCGTGTGTGTACGAGGTGTACGGAGCGGAGCCGTGTGTGAACGAGGTGTACGGAGCGGAGCGTGTGTGTACTAGGTGTACGGAGCGGAGCCGTGTGTGAACGAGGTGTACGGAGCAGAGCCGTGTGTGTAAGAGGTGTACGGAGCAGAGCCGTGTGTGTGCAAGGTGTATGGAGCAGAGCTCTGCTCCGCTCCGTACACTTTGTACACACAGGGCTTCGTGCTTGAGCCGTGTGTGTACGGAGCGGAGCAGAGCCATGTGTGTATGGGGTGTATAGAGTGGAGCCGCGTGTATACGAGGTGTTCGGAGTGGAACCGAATGTGTACGAGGTGTATGGTGCAAAGCCGCATGTGTACAAGATTTACGGAGCGTGGCTGCGTATGTACGAGGTTTACAGAGTGAAGCCGTGTGTGTACTGAGTGGAGCCGTGTGTGCGAGAGTTGTACGGAGCGGAACCATGTGTGTACGAGGTGTAAGGAGCGGAGCCGTGTGTGAATGAGGTGTGCAAAGCCGTGTGTGGACGAGGTGTACGGAGCGGAGCCGTGTGTGAACGAGGTGTACGGAGCGGAGCCGTGTGTGTACTAGGTGTACGGAGCGGAGCCGTGTGTGTACGAGGTGTAAGGAGCGGAGCCGTGTGTGAATGAGGTGTTCAAAGCCGTGTGTGGATGAGGTGTACGTAGCGGAGCCGTGTGTGAACGAGGTGTACGGAGCGGAGCCGTGTGTGTACTAGGTGTACGGAGCGGAGCCGTGTGTGAACGAGGTGTACGGAGCAGAGCCATGTGTGTAAGAGGTGTACGGAGCAGAGCCGTGTGTGTGCAAGGTGTATGGAGCAGAGCTCTGCTCCGCTCCGTACACTTTGTACACACAGGGCTTCGTGCTTGAGCCGTGTGTGTACGGAGCGGAGCAGAGCCATGTGTGTATGGGGTGTATAGAGTGGAGCCGCGTGTATACGAGGTGTTCGGAGTGGAACCGAATGTGTACGAGGTGTATGGTGCAAAGCCGCATGTGTACAAGATTTACGGAGCGTGGCTGCGTATGTACGAGGTTTACAGAGTGAAGCCGTGTGTGTACTGAGTGGAGCCGTGTGTGCGAGAGTTGTACGGAGCGGAATCGTGTGTGTATGAGGTGTGCGGAGCCGTGCGTGTACAAGGTGTATGGTGGGAAGCATTCATACCTGCCAACTGTCCCAGATCCAGCGGGACAGTCCCAATTTTGAGAGTCTGCCCCGCTGTCCCAGCCGGGAGCTTACTGTTCCCCTGGACACAGGAGTACACGGCGGAGCCCCGAGGAGCACTTTAAAACTCGCACGTGACGTTCCACCGGAAGTGATGTGCTGGAAGCTGACCGGAAATGAGGTAATTTTAGGAGGAGATTGTGACGGACCCTTGGAGGCACTTCAGGGAATGCTTCAGATCCATCACCGTGTCCTCCTCCGACAGCGCGGACAGCGGGATTGCCTTGGAATCGGGGATCTCGGCCATGTGAGCGGATCATGATATGTCCTGCATCGGGAGGCTCAGGTCGGCACTACAATGGGAGCCGGGCTGCTATACTATCTTTATAGAATCTTTCTTTCTTTCTCTCTCTCTGTTCTTTCTTTCTCTCTCTCTCTGTTCTTTCTCTCTCTCTGTTCTTTCCTTCTCTCTTTCTGTTCTTTCTTTCTCTCTCTGTTCTTTCTCTCTCTCTCCTTTCTTTCTCTCCTTTCTTTCCTTCTCTCTGTTCTTTCTCTCTAATCCTTTTTTCTTTCTCTCTCTCTGCTCTTTCCTCTCTGTTCTTTCTTTCTTTGTTCTTTTTCTTTCTTCTGTTCTTTTTCTTTCTTTCTCTCTGTTCTTTTTCTTTCTCTCTCTGTTCTTTTCTTTCCCCTCTTTCTTTCTCTCTGTTCTTTCTCTCTCTCTGTGTTCTTTTTCTTTCTTTCTTTTTTTCTTTCTTTCTTTCTCTCTGTTCTTTCTTTCCCTCTTTCTTTCTATCTCTCTGTTCTTTTTCTTTCTTGCTCTCTGTTCTCTTTCTTTCCCCTCTTTCTTTCTCTCTGTTCTTTCTTTCTTACTCTCTCTGTTCTTTCTTTCCCATCTTTCTTTCTTTCCCCTCTTTCTTTTTTTCTATCTCTGTGTTCTTTTGTTCTGTCCCCTTTCCTCCTCTCTCTGTTTCTTTCTCTCTCTCTGTTCTTTATTTTCCATATTTCTTTCTCTCTCTCTGTTCTTTCTAACCCTCTTACTTTCTTTCTTTCTGTTCTTTCTTTCTCTCTGTTCTTTCTTTCCCCTCTTTCTTTCTCTCTCCCTCTCTGTTCTTTCTTTCCCCTTTCTTTCTCTCTCCCTCTCTGTTCTTTCTTTCCCCTCTTTTTCTTTCTCTCTCTGTTCTTTTTTTCTGTCCCCTCTTTCTTTCTCTCTGTTCTTTCTTTCCCCTCTTTCTTTATCTCTCCCTCTCTGTTCTTTCTTTCCCCTTTCTTTCTATCTCCATCTCTGTTCTTTCTTTCCACTCTTTTTTTCTCTCTGTTCTTTTTTTCTGTCCCCTCTTTCTCTCTGTTCTTTCTTTTCTGTTCTTTCTTTCATTCCCCTTTCTTTCTTTCTCTTCGCTCTTTCTTTCTCTCCGCTCTTTCTTTCTTTCTGCTTTCTTTCTCTGTTTTCTTTTTTCTTTCTCTCTTTTCCTCAGTACTAGTCAGTGTGCCCACAGTACCAGTCAACAGTGGTGCACCTATAATGAGGCGAGTTGAGCCTTCTGTCTCAGGCGGCAGCAGCTAGGGGGCGGCAGAGCACAACTCAGAACACGTGGTGTGGTGCCGGCTCTCCTTAATCCCTGCTGAGTCTTACACTTCTGCGCACTGTGCTATGTGTCCCACAGTGAGAAGCAGCCACGCCCCTCATGTACCCCTTCCTCACCCTCCCACCTTTCCACTTTAGCTTCTGGCAGCCAGGAGTCCCGTTGCTGTGCTGTCCTGTTATGTGCAGCAGGACCTGTGATGAGGTCACAGGAGGGGGAGGAGTCAGGGGTCACATGGTCAGGCTCTCTGCGTGCAGGACACTGCTGTTCTGGTCGTCATGGTGCTGGATGAAGGTAAGTTTATGTGTGGGATCAGGAGGGGTTTACAGAGTGGATGTAGCAGAGCAGTGTGTGTACGAGGTGTACGGAGCGGAGCCGTGTCTGTACGAGGTGTACGGAGCGGAGCCATGTGTGTACGAGGTGTACGGAGCAGAGCCGTGTGTGTACGAAGTGTACGGAGCGGAGCCATGTGTGTACGAGGTTACGGAGCGGAGCCATGTGTGTACGAGGTGTACGGAGCAGAGCCGTGTGTACGAGATGTACGGAGCGGAGCCGTGTGTGTACGAGATGTACGGAGCGGAGTCGTGTGTGTACGAGGTGTACGGAACGGAGCTGTGTGTGTACGAGGTGTACGGAGCAGAGCCGTGTGTGTACAAGGTGTACGGAGCGGGACCGCTCAGCTCCGTACACACAGGGCTCCGTGCTTGAGCCGTGTGTGTACGGAGCGAGCCGTGTGTGTACGAGGTGTACTGAGCGGAGCCGTATGTGTACGAAGTGTACGGAGCGGAGCCGTGTGTTTACGAGGTGTACGGAGCGGAGCCGTGTGTGTACGAGGTGTACTGAGCGGAGCCGTGTGTGTACGAGGTGTACGGAGCGGAACCGCTCAGCTCCGTACACACAGGGCTCCGTGCTTGAGCCATGTGTGTACGGAGCAGAGCCGTGTGTGTATGGTGCAAAGCCGCATGTGTACAAGGTTTACGGAGTGGAGCCATGTGTTTACAAGGTGTACTACTTATAGAGAACTTTAACAAATATAGAAATCGATGTTTCAAACATATTCCTATTTAAGGGTCTGTGCACACGTTGCGGAATCTGCTGCAGATCCGCAGCAGAACTGCAAGTGATGTACAGTACCATTATATTCAATGGAAATAAAAAAACGCAGTGCACATGCTGCGGATTTTTCCGCGCGGATTTGGTGCGGATTTAAATCCGCAGCATGTCACTTCTTTTGTGCAGTTCCGCAGCATTTTGAAACCTGCTCTAAATAGAAATCCGCAGGTCTCAAAATGCAGGGGAAGTCCGCACAAAAACCGCGGCAAATCCGCAAGTAAAACGCAGGTCATTTTACCTGCGGATTTAGCAAAATCTGCGCGTAAAATTCCACAGCAGATTCTGCAACGTCTGCACATACCCTAAAAGTGTATGTATTTCACATGTGCGTCACGTTAAGCTAGTAAGAGTAAACCAGATTTATTTGTACTGATTTTACAATGGGGGGGATCCGTGGTGTAGGATTCCTTCTAGAGATTTGTATTTTGTGTTTATTTACTTCATAGTTTGTAGTTTATTTTTATACAGAAGCCCTTTGTTTTGTTTGTAATTAACCAACGGTCCATTGTTTAGTAATATGACTATTAAATTGTGTTCTTATAATGTAAGGGGACTTAATAGTCCTAATAAACGCTTTTCCATCCAGAGAGAAATTCTCAAATCTTCAGCAGACATAGTTTGTTTACAAGAGTCAAAGTTTAAACAAAATAATCACCCAGAATTTTCTTTAAGAAATTATCCTATTAGTTTTGAGTCGTCGAATTCCTCAAAGAAGGCGGGAGTCATCACTATGATAAGGAATTCTTTATCTTTTGAATTGTTAGAAGAGGTTTCTGATATTAATGGACACTACCATATCTTGGTTTGTAATCTAAACGCTAAAATGTACACAATAGTTAATCTATACGTCCCAAATAAGGGTCAAAATAAATTTTTAAATAAAATAATTTAAAAAGTTGATCAAATTAAAAGAGGTATTTTACTGATGATGGGAGACTATAATATTGTACCAGATAACATTCTTGATTCATCCTCTACTAATAGATGCAAATCTCCCTCACTAAATTGTTGGATTTTAAAAATGAATTATTTGACTCATTTAGATGCCTTAATTCCACATCGAAAGAATATTCCTATTTCTCGGACACTCATTTATCAGCTTCAAGGATAGATCTTATCCTGACAGATATATTTTCCCTCCCTAGATGGAAATCCATTTCTATAGGTAGTAAAACTATTTCTGACCATGCCCATTGTTTGCTGAATTTGAAGAAGGCCATACAATTAACAATCAATTTTTATGGAAGTGTAATTCCTCAATATTTCAAAATTCCAAATATCATAAAGAAATTTCCCTGGCCCTAACTAATTATTTTAGAGAAAACTTTTTGATTCTACGAAGCCCTTTTTACAATGGAATGCTCATAAAGCGGTCATTAGAGGTACCTTAATACAAATCTCATCTAAAATTAAAAAATTCAACAGAAATAAAATCAAAGAATTACAGTCCATGATTAAAGATAAGGAATCGTCTCTGACTAATACTTCTTCCCCTTGTCCCAAAATAAAATCAGATCTATTAAAATTAAGAAATGAATTGAAAGCCATTATATTCTCTTTTTACGACTCAGCCGTCAAAAACTCCAAATTTAAATATTACATGTCTTTAAACAAGCCATCTAAATTTATGTTCAATAGAATCAAAAAGCAAAGAATTCGAAACAGGATTGATAAGATTACTACCCCCAAAGGAATTACACTTCTACACCCACAAAAAATTGTTAATTCATTTGCACAGTTCTATAAAAATTTATATAATTTAAATGAGAATCCCTCCCATCCTATTCCCAATGAAAAAGCGATTAAAGATATTTTATCCTCAATAAATCTTCCTAAGATTACTATGGATGATTTGGAGTTTCTATCCTCTCCTTTTAATGACGAAGAAACATCTAATATTATTAAACAACTTCACTCCCATAAAGCACCTGGTCCTGATGGATATAGTAATAACTATTATAAATCTTTCAGCAAGATTCTGGTACCCCATTTAACGCAGATTTCTAATGCTGCTGCATCTACAGGTGCATTTCCGAAAGAAAATCTTGAAGCTAATATATTCTTATTCCCAAACCAAACTTAAACCCAGAACAAATAATAAATTATAGGCCCATTTCCCTCATTAATACAGATTTAAAAATGTATTCCAAGATCATTGCTAATAGACTAAATTGTATTCTGCCCAGTTTAATTTCAAACAATCAAATTGGTTTTATAAAACACAGACAGTCTGTTGAAGGTACCAGACGATTAATAAACATAATTAAATTAATAAATTCCCAAAAACTTTGTTCTACTGTGATTTCCTTAGATGCTGAAAAGGCATTTGATCGCTTGAATTGGAATTATTTAAATTGTATTCTACAAAAATTTGGTTTTAATATCCCCTGTATTACAAAAATAATGGCCCTTTATTCCAATCCACAAGCAAGAATTTATGTTAATAATCATCTTTCTACACCTTTTAAGATTACTAATGGAACAAGACAGGGATGCCCACTTTCTCCTTTATTATTTTCTTTAGCAGTAGAGCCCCTTGCTCAATTAATTAGGGATGACCAAGATATTAAAGGAATCAGTACTAACTCCAGAGACTATAAAATTAGTTTATACGCTGATGATATTTTATTAACCCTGACAGAACCATCTAAATCCATCAATAAAATTCAAAATTTACTCAATGAATTCTCTTTTATCTCATATTTTAAAATAAATGTCACCAAATCTAAAATTCTACATTTTAATTTAAACTCTTCTCAAATTCAAGAAGTTAAAAACATTTCCCCATGGAGCTGGGCAGAAAAAGACTTTGTATATCTAGGTTTAAAGTTTTCTAGGGATATTAACTCTTTGATCTCTACTAATCTCAATGATCTTATTAATTCTATTATTAAGAATTTTAATTTTTACAATGATACAGGACTTTCATGGTGGGGGAAAAATGTAATTGTCAAATCCATTATTTTGCCCAAAATATTATGTTTTTCGATCTCTCCCGTTATCTATTTCAACCTCATTTTTAACCAGCCTGCAATCTCATATTAATCTTTTTGTGTGGGGTAATAGAAGGGCTAGGATTGCTACTAATCAATTATTTAAAAGCAAACCACATGGTGGAATGGGTCTGCCCAACATTACAGCATATTATTATGCTAATCTCATAAAGCAGTCTATTTGGTGGTGGCCTAGCCTATATAAACCATCTTGGATTGACTTGGAATTATTTTTCAATAAAGGTACCCCACTAAACAAAATTATTTTCAATCTGCTTATCAAAAAGGGACTTTCCCTATTAATCATCCTATTTTCTTAGCGATTTCGGAAGCTTGGATGAAATTATTCAGACTTAGAAGGCAAATTCCTAAATCAGAAATTATTAAAGGACTTCCTCTTTCTTTGGTTGAGGTTATTGCAGAGTTTAATCTAGATCCACTCTGGGCTAGTTGTGGTGTTACCAAAATTCAAGACATTTACGATGGTAAATATTTCTACCCATTTACACAAATCAAGACTAAATTTGGGATTCCCTCTTCTGCCTTTTTACAATTTCTAATCTTGAAGAACCAAATAGAGCCTTTTCTGCAGACCAAACCATATCTCTCTGAACCTTCTGTCCTTATGTTAAAAAATTTAGGTCATAATATTTTTTGGAGCATTCAATACCCTTATAAATGGTTTAACTTGGATCAAACCTTTTGTAAATCTCCTTACATGATTAAATGGGAAGAGGACCTCCACCTTTCAGTAGACATAGACGATTGGGAAAAGGCGATTATAACAACGTACTCTTCCACTATTTCAATGACTTTCCAAGAGTCGTTTTATAAACTATTATCACGATGGTACTATACTCCCTCAAGATTAGCCAAGATCAACTCAGACAACTCCCCAAATTGTTGGAGAGAATGTGGACAGATTGGTTCTCTATTTCACATTTACTGGTCATGTCCAAAGATTAGACCATTATGGATAGAGGTTGAGTCCTTAGTTGCTCAAATTTTAAATATTAATGATTTTATTTTAACCCCTCAATTGGCCGTACTCTCTCTGGGCATTGATCAGTTCACTCCATCCATAAGACAACTTATTCTTCACTTTTTTTTAGTTACCAAAAATAATATTGCTCTTTTTTGCAAGTCCCCTAATATTCCCTCATTACAAGATTTAATTAATAAAACTTCTTTACATAAATCTTATGAAAATAAAATTGCTATTTCAAATAACTGCTTTAAAACATTTGCTAGTAAATGGAACCGTTGGATAGAACTATTTCCATAAGGGCATTGGTTTGTATTTCTAGTTTATATTTGTGTAATATCTTTGGCTATGTTTTTGATCTGAGAAATATCTATTTCTTCTATGTATTTTATGGATTGATTGTATGACAATGCAATATTTCCCTTTCCCCCTTCCCTTTCCCTTTCCCTGTTATTATAAATTTTAATAAAATTTATTGGAAAAACAATGGGGAGGGCGCCGTTTTGCAGTTCGCCTCAGGCAGCAGAGAGGCTAGGTTCACCCCTGCCAGCCAACTGATCCCATAATGCCAGCCACTGTGCCCTCAGTACCAGTGTGATCAGCAGTGCTAAATGAGTGTGGTTGGGGTGTGGACATGGGTGTGATTAGTTGTGAAATGGGTGTGGTCAGGCGCATGGCCTAAAAATTGCTGCGGCGCGCTCTGCGCGCCACAATCTTTGTCCCTCTTTACCATCTTCAAAAGTTGGGGAGGTATGGTGTATGTGGTGAGACCTCTAGTGGACGAATCCTTCATGCACCCTTCTAGGATATGTGAAACCGAGCGCAGCAGGGCTCCACAGTAGTTCAAAGGCATGACGTGCACAGTCCATCCTGGTGCCGGAACTGACACCCGGCCATGACGGACTGTGCACGTCAATGGACAGTAAAAGTTAAATCCGTATATAATGAGCTTCATCTAGTGGTGGCTGTAAGCAATCAGAAACGTATTTCTGTAGGAAGGAGCGGATTTATAGCTCTATGTGTCCAATAGCAGTAGCAACACCTACAATACAAGATTATGCTGGACACAAACCCCTTTAGATGTAAAAATATAAAGAAAAAAGAATACTGAATATATACTAATAATTAAAAAAATAAAACAACATTGCCCTCTTCCTCCATAAAAAAAATCCACCACTGTGTCCCATGGTTCTGTCTTTTTAGGTCGTCAATCGTCCTCTGAAACTCATCCAGGGCCTGCTGATGCGTTAAACTCAATGTGGTATCCTAATATCCGATCTACTTCTGCTGAGGGAAGCAGTTGTCGTGTGGCAGTAGATTTGTTTCAGTGTCCCGGAATTACCCTGGGCCCTGTGAGATAGGAGCTGTAATACATTGTATATATGTACACTGAGGACTGATAAATGTGCGTTGCATTGTACGTGTGCTTTGCTGCCATCTACTGGTCAATGAATGCATATGAAAGCTAGGTGTTTAATCTCCTTACAGAATGCTACCACAGAACCTAGTGATGAGTGAGTGCGCTCGCCACTGCTAGAAACTCGATGGCTCATCAAGGTATTCAGGTACACTCGTTACTCGATCAAGTATCGTGAGTGCTTGAGCGCCATGCTGGTAACCTCCGTCCTGCATGTTTTGTGACTGTTGGAGAGCCAATACACATGCGGGTATGCCGAGAATTGCGGGCCCTTGTTCCATCAGGATTTCCTCCACCATCAACACCAGTTCCTGTACCTCCTCCATCTCCGAACTGTCATCTTGGAGCACGTTGTCCATATCAGTTGCAAGCTGGAAGGACTGCATCGGTGAAGCGGCAACAAGCTTTGCTGAAACTAATTTGTTTAGGTGACAAACCACACACCGCCGATTGTGGAAAGGTATAACAGACCAGGCAGATCTGTGGCTCTCACGGCTAAACCTACATCCAGGAATAGAATCATAGAATGTTAGAGTTGGAAGGAACCTCCAGAGTCATCGTGTCCAACCCCCTGCTCAATGAAAGATTCACTAAACCATCTCAGATGTCTGTCCAGCCTCTGTTTAAAGACTTCCATTGAAGGAGCACTCACTACCTCTCGTGGCAGCCTGATCCACTCATTGATCACCCTCACTGTCAAAAAGTTTTCGCTAATATCTAATCTGTATCGTCTCCCTTTCAGTTTCATTCCATTGCTTCTCGTGTTTCCATGTGCAAATGGAAATAAGGATGATGCTGCTACACTGGGACATCCCTTGGCCCATTGTTCTGTGTATGGAGGAGCTGTTGGCGCATCATACTGTGTAAAGGTGAGCTTTGGGTCCATAGGGTCGGCTTCAGGTTTTCGTGGGCCCTGGGCGACAGTCTCAGTGGGCCCCTTTAACACATACCACAATTCATGATGTGTCTCGACCACGCACCACAATTGTGGGTTTCCAGGGATATGGGGTACTCGGAGCCGAGCCCATGAAAGTCTATGGGATTTGTGTCACTGGCAGAGGTGGCTCGTTCCGTGTCCCTGGCGGTCAGGCGTATGATGGGGGGGATTATTTACAGGGGATTGGTAGATAACAGTTCGTGACGCCACCTGTAGTTTTCTAGTCACTAAGACCAGAGCTGCTGTAGATCTCTGAGGGGATGTTATGGCAGCTAGATGACGGGTCCCCCACAGGTGGGACTGGTCCCTCAAAGTCTATGGTTATAATGATGTAGGGTGCAGATAAATGAATCAGTCTCACACCATCCAGCGTCTTTCCATACCTTTTACTTGTCAGATGTTTAGGCAGGTCCCGGGAAGCTGGTCGGGGTGGAGAATGCACGTCTAGGTAACAGCTTAGCAGGTTAGAGGCCTCCTTAACTTCCACAGATTGTAGAAGAGTCCAACTTGCATAAAGCGTAGTTAACTCCGAATACTCCAGCTAACCCTATAGCTGTACTGCCCGGCCAACGTTGTGATGGAGCCTTCTAATGATGAAACTAAGTCCTTAATTTTGCTGATCAGGCTCAAAGTCCCTGTTCCACCTGACTCCGGTTACGTATTGACACTAAGGGCTTGCTCCTGCGACTTATAGTCCAGCGAGACTCTGGTTTTCTCGTTACTATGCCTGAATCAATAGCAACTCCTCGGTCCCCAGTGACCGGATAATTGGTGCAGGTAATTCACTACCTAAGGCACTGCTCAGTCTTCTCCACTGTGCCCTTTGCCTGCTTTCCACTCTTAACATAGGCACTGCACACTTCCTATGGTAGTACAAGTCAATCCTTTCTTACTTCTTCCTTGGAGCTCGCTGACAGATTCTCAGTATTCTCCTAGTTCAGGAACACATCAACTGAACTTCACTGTCCTTGGGACAGGCGACTGAAGTTTCTGCTGCAAACTTCCCTTTCTCCAAAGCTGTCTCCGTCTGTCTGACTTTAGCTCACACAGAGCTCTGACAGAAAATGTAATCTGATCTCCTCCTCCTTGCACAGACTGCACACTGGTGGGATGACTCACTCCTGAGCCACCCAAGGCTTGAATGAGCTCTGCTACCTGTCACTACCTTATATACCCCGAGGGTGTGTCTAAAGTGTGAATGGATGATGTAAGCTTTAACTGTTACCTTTCTGTGCAGACTCCAGGATTTTATGTGTGCCTTACATACCAGGGCTACACATCCCCCCTTGGTAAAACACAGCACTCCCGGGCTGTAAAATATAAAAAGAAAGACATTTTTGTTTTGCATTTAAACAATAACATGAAACTCATCCCATCCGGGAGGTACGAAATCTTAAACGTTGCATTGTATACAATGGTCAGTAAAACATTATCAAAATTATCAAAACTTTCAATAAATATACAGTATTCTTGTGAAGGACCCGCACCAAACCTTCCACGTGGGTCCTGGGTGGGCTGCAGGACATCCGACTGCAGACCTCGCTCAGTGCCACACCATACGGGTTTTTGGTTCAGAGGTAAGTCAAGGCTTCATGTGAAACCAAGACAAGGCACCGTAGTGCAACTATTTACAGGATACAGTTTTTGGGCTGGCTCAGTCCTCAGCCACGCAGTCCATTATAAAACATTTTCAAGTAATTCACATTATATCACAATACTTGAAATTCCTTCAAGTGCAATGAACTTCTTTATACAACTTTATACAATTGGTCATAAATAATAAACCTTTTCTGAGTCATAATAAACTAGTTTGTTAGGACTACTGTTGATAACGAATAGGTAGCTTCCCTTTCGTTGTACGTTCTGATCTACGTGGAGTAGCATCAGGTATAATGGTCTCTGATCTATCTGTTCTGCGTAACGACAAACTATAATACTGTCTCAATCTTTCTATGGATCTGGCAAGCGTACTGAGGGCTGGGCGGTGTGAGTCAGCTTCACCAGGGGATCCCATAGCATGGGGCACTGCTTCTGGTGATTCTACTTCTTGAGGTTCTGCAGGCTGGGGTTCTGCTGGAATAGGTACCTCCAGAACTGGCTCTGTTGGCACAATGGGCATGACTGGAGGTGGAGTTTCCTCTTGTGGCTGATAAAACTGCAACACAGGAATGATTACCGCATCTCCCAGTCTGGGCCAATCCGCAGGTAAATCTCCCAGATCCGTGTGTATAACCGCTTCAACACTCTCTTCTTGATTCACAATAGGGTTATCTTCCCGAAGCTTCAAATGGTCTGGACACAACTTTAAATGATCTCTTGACACAGTGGCAGTCGTTTTTCCTCCATCCTTGCTGATGATACAGACTTTTCTGTTATCAAATTTGGAATCCTGTACGACATATGGTTCTTGTTCCCACTGGTTGTCCAACTTGTGCAGCTTCCTTTTCCTTTTTAACACAATTTCTCCAGGCGTGAAAGGTTTAGCGGGAGCATTCTTGTTGTAACCATTTTCCTGCTTTTCCCGTGCTTTATTAAGACTTTCTTCTACGCAGGCTTGCACTCTTCTGTATTGCTCTTGCCGATTTGTGTCCCAATTTTCAACAGTGTCATCTGCCTCTGGTTCCACCACACCAAGTTCCAAATCCATTGGCAGTCTTCCAGGCCTTGCTCTCATAAGGTAAGCTGGTGTGCAGTTGGTAGAACTCACTGGTATGTGGTTGTACAAGTCAACTAGGTCAGGTAACAATTCTGGCCACCGATTTCTTTCTTCCAGTGGTATGGATTTTAGCAAGTCAACGACAATGTGGTTCATTTTCTCGCAAAGGCCGTTGGTTTGGGGGTGGTATGGCGTCGTTCTAATTTTCTTACACCCATACAAGTGACAAAATTCCTTAAACAGATCCGCTTCAAAAGCAGGGCCTTGATCAGTCAGTACCTGCTCCGGATACCCATGTGGTCTGCAGAAGCTTGCTTGAAAGGTCCTTGCTGCCGTCACTGCTGTCTGATCCTTGACGGGGATGACCACCAAAAATCTCGAATAATGATCCACCATGGTCAGGGCATATGAGTATCCAGACCTGCTTGGCGACAATTTGACGTGGTCCAAGGCCACGATCTCCAAGGGACGAGTCGTCCGGATAGGCTGCAGGGTGCCTTCTGACTACCGTAGTCCTTTCGTCGGAGACCACAGGGTCCACAGTTCCGACACCACCTCTCGATGGAGCTGCGCATTCCTACCCAGTAGAACCGGCACCTCAACAGAGTCTCCAGCTTTCTCCAGCCAAAGTGTCCCGCTTGATCGTGGTAGGCTTCTAACACCATTTGGACGTCTGCCTTGGGGACCACTATCTGCCATACCATCTCATGGGTCCTGGGGTTGACGTATCTCCTGCACAACTTCTCACGGTATAGGAACAACCGGCTTCTCTCATTCCACAGGAGCTTTGCTGACATAGGTGCATCTTTTTCCAAGGAGGAACCTTCCTGTCTTAACAACTCCTTGATACGGCTGACCACTGGATCGCTGTCCTGAGTCTCTTTCCAGCTGTGATGGGGTAAGGGATTTAATGTTGTGCCATACTGCTTTCTGTAGACACGCTGCTCATGGATTATCCCATTTCGATGGAACGCAGGTAGCTCAATTTCTTCCAGGTCGTCCGATTCTTCTTCCGTGTCAGATTCATGCGGAATTCGGGACAATGCGTCGGCGTTAGCATTCCTACGGCCTGCCCGGTACTTGATGGTAAACTGATAATTTGACAACCGAGCCATCCAACGCTGCTCCATGGCTCCCAGCTTGGCTGTTTCCAGGTGCGTTAACGGGTTGTTGTCTGTGTACGCCGTGAACTTGTTGGAGGCAAGGTAGTGCTTAAATCTTTCAGTAATGGCCCAGACCAGCGCCAGAAACTCAGCTTGAAGCTGCTATAATTTTCCGGATTCCTCTCAGTTGGCCTGAGTTTTCTGCTGGCATATGCGATGACTTTTTCTTGGCCATTCTGCTTCTGACTGAGAACTGCTCCCAAGCCTTCATTGCTGGCATCGGTGTACAGCAGGAACGGTTGGCTGTAATCAGGATAGGCCAAGATTTCATCACCTGTAAGGATCTCTTTCATCTTTTGGAATGCTTCAGCCTGTTCCTTACCCCAATTAAAGGGAGGGTTTCTGCTCTTTAGGGATTGTCCTACTAGGAGGTCCTGTAGAGGCGCTGCCTTCTTCGTGTAATCTTTCACGAACCTCCTATAGTAACCCGTTAATCCCAGGAACTGTCGCACTTCCTTGAGGTTCTTCGGCTCCGGCCATTTCTGGATGGCGGTGACTTTCTCTGGGTCCGGCGCTACTCCCTCTGAACTGACGATGTGCCCCAAGTATTGTACCTTCTGTTTAAGTAGATGGCATTTTTGAGGGTTTCAACTTCATCCCGTACCTGGACAGGGACTCGAATACTTCTGCCAGGTGCTTCAGATGGTCCTCATATGTCTTGGAATACACGATGACGTCGTCTAGGTATAGCAGCACGGTTTCAAAATTGAGATGTCCCAGGCAGTTCTCCATCACTCTCTGAAATGTTCCCGGGGCACTGCTGAGCCCAAACGGCATTCTGTCGAACTCACAGAGCCCCATTGGGGTGGTGAAAGCCGTTTTCTCATGATCCTCCTCAGCCACAGCCACTTGCCAGTACCCACTAGTCAGATCAAGGGTAGAAAAGTAGTTAGCCGTTTTCAGAGCAGCTAAGGACTCCTCAATTCGTGGTAATGGGTAAGCATCTTTATGTGTTATGCGATTCACTTGCCTGTAATCCACACACATTCTCATACTACCATCTTTCTTTTTAACCAGAACTAGAGGTGCTGCCCAGGGGCTACAACTATCCCTTATCACCCCGGCTTCCTTCATATCATGTAACATTTCCTTAGCTTTCTGATAATGGGCTGGAGGTATAGGCCTGTACCGCTCTTTGATGGGAGGATGACCACCTGTAGGGATATGATGCTGTACTCCCTTAATGGCCCCAAAGTCGAGGGGGTGTTTACTAAACACTTGTGCGTACTCTTGTACCACCCGTAATACCCCTTGTTTCTGGTGGGCGGGAGTGGTGTCTGTCCCGACATGGAGTTGCTGACACCAATCCGCCACCTGAGTTGCCGGGTCATTATCCTCCACTAGTTGGCGGGAGACTAAGGACTCAGTCGGGAGAATAGAATTATTATCTACGGCATGTAATTTAGCAACTGTTGCATAACGGGGTAAATTTACTTCGTCATCTCCCCAGTTGAGAAGCCGTACCGGTACTCTCCCATTTATCACTTCCACTACCCCCCTCGCTGTCATGAGTGTGGGTCTATGTTCTGAACGATGGGGTTCTACTACTGCTTGGTAGTTCTGTCCTCTCAGACCTATAGCTGCCCTACACCATATTATCATTTCACTCATTGGGGGTATCACAATAGGATTCGAGTCCGTGACCCGTACATTACCAATCTCGCCGTCTGTAAGCTTCGCTTGCTGCTGACACATCAGGGCCCGGATCTCTCTCTGGATCACTCCCTTCTGCCTTGGTCGGGCAATCTCAGCGAGCTGTTGGAGTAGACAACAAACTTCTCCCAGACAGTTACTGATAATGTTAGTACCCAAAATTATATTTAAACCGTTCTCTTCATTTACAGTCTTTACTACTAGAAGCCCCTGGTCTTTCATCTCCTCTCTGCCCACTTTCACATCCACACTTTTGGTCCCGAGTACTTCCACAGGGAGACCATTAGAAGCATACACGGTAAAGTCAGGGCTCGGGGGTTGAAGACTATCCATAGACCAGAACTTCGTATATAGGACATCAGGTATTATGGTCACCTGAGACCCAGTATCTAGCAACGCCGGGACTGCAATCCCGTCCAGAATGATGGACAGGTAGGGTCGTCCACCCACGAACCTGCGGTTCCAATCTAAGGGGCCTGACGAGTCTCCACCTGGGTGTTGGCCCTCGAACCCAGGTTCTGCCCGTTTAAAGGACACTGTGTAGACATATGACCTTTCCGGTTGCAGCGGTAACAGATGATCTCCCGGCGAGGAGGGTGCTGATCAGGGGTCGCTCCTGGGGGTGGCGTTGTCCTCCTCCGGTGGGGCGACGTCCTCCTTCTCCTCCGGTTCATCCATGGGACATCCTCCGGGCAGTCGGCTAATAAGATCTTTCCTTCTTCCTCTTTCCGCAGCTGCAGGGCACTCATCACAGCAGCCAGATTTTTAGTCAACTGGCGCACTTCCGAGCGCAGACAGTCCAGTTCACTAGGGGGCGTCACCTGCGTTTTGGCTTCTGCCGCTAGCGGGGAAAAGGTGGTTACTGCCGGTTCCAGAGTGACTTCACCCTGGTGATGCTGGGTTGCCACTTCAGGTTTGCCCAGGGGTCGCAGTCCTTTTATTGCCATGTCCTTTAGGGCATCAAAGGTGGCATCTGGATGATCTAAAGACCACCAATTTACAGTTCTGCGTTCCGATTGGGACCTCAGTCCTTGCACAAATTGTTCTTTCAGCATCTTACTTTCATCAATGACACTTATGGTATTAACCTGCTTGAGGGCTCTCAGGGCCCCTTGTAGTCGGCAGGCATAGTCCCTTATGCTGTCACTTGGTTGCTGTGAACAGTTGTAGAATGCCATCCGGAGATCTGTTTCGGTGCGATCTTCAAAATGGCCTGTAACTTTAAGAGGATCGCAGGCACTAACTCCTGGTCCGTGGTAGCCCAAGTCTCCACTTCTCTCTCACAGCGCCAGTTAGCTGCCCTATTAATACTGCAGCTTTTTGACTCTCAAACATGGAGTACATTTCCAGGACACTGCATATCTTCCGTTGAATCCTGCTAAAGTGCCTGGCTCGCCGCTGTACTGGGGAAGCCATTTCGCCCCAGGCATATATGGGAGCGTTAGTGGCATGAGCGGGACCACCGAGCCGGGTGCTGGGTCTGCGCCCCCATCCGGCGCTACAATGCCACGCGGTGCGGGGTCGGGGCCTCCGGCTGGGGCCGCACCGTCGCCGGTTGTTGCGACATATTAGTGCCCCCTTGGTTAATCGGGGCCTACCGTTTCCAGAAGCTGCTGCTCCACAAGCACAGCGATGGGGACAGGACCTTCGTCGCAGGCGCTCTGATGTCAGAGCGTTCACTTCCTGTCGCAGGACCTGCCGCTGAGTCAGAGCCGGGGGCGTGTCCGAGACTCTGCGCGCTTTTCAGGTACGCCCACCTTCTTCTCCGAGCCTCAGGGCGCGAATATGGCGGCAAATATGGCGGTATTTGGCGCCAAAAGCACAGACAGTCTTTTTCACAAAAACACTCCACAGGCACACAGGGCTCGCAATGCTGCAAGTTTCGGATCCTGTTCGTGACGCCAACTTTTTGTCTCGACCACGCACCACAATTGTGGGTTTCCAGGGATATGGGGTACTCGGAGCCGAGCCCCATGAAAGTCTATGGGATTTGTGTCACTGGCAGCGGTGGCTCGTTCCGTGTCCCTGGCGGTCAGGCGTATGATGGGGGGGATTATTTACAGGGGATTGGTAGATAACAGTTCGTGACGCCACCTGTAGTTTTCTAGTCACTAAAGACCAGCGCGCTGTAGATCTCTGAGGGGAATGTTATGGCAGCTAGATGACGGGTCCCCCACAGGTGGGACTGGTCCCTCAAAGTCTATGGTTATAATGATGTAGGGTGCAGATAAATGAATCAGTCTCACACCATCCAGCGTCTTTCCATACCTTTTATTGTCAGATGTTTAGGCAGGTCCCGGGAAGCTGGTCGGGGTGGAGAATGCACGTCTAGGTAACAGCTTAGCAGGTTAGAGGCCTCCTTAACTTCCACAGATTGTAGAAGAGTCCAACTTGCATAAAGCGTAGTTAACTCCGAATACTCCAGCTAACCCTATAGCTGTACTGCCCGGCCAACGTTGTGATGGAGCCTTCTAATGATGAAACTAAGTCCTTAATTTTGCTGATCAGGCTCAAAGTCCCTGTTCCCCCTGACTCCGGTTACGTATTGACACTAAGGGCTTGCTCCTGCGACTTATAGTCCAGCGAGACTCTGGTTTTCTCGTTACTATGCCTGAATCAATAGCAACTCCTCGGTCCCCAGTGACCGGATAATTGGTGCAGGTAATTCACTACCTAAGGCACTGCTCAGTCTTCTCCACTGTGCCCTTCGCCCTGCTTTCCACTCTTAACATAGGCACTGCACACTTCCTATGGTAGTACAAGTCAATCCTTTCTTACTTCTTCCTTGGAGCTCGCTGACAGATTCTCAGTATTTTTCCAAGTTCAGGAACACATCAACTGAACTTCACTGTCCTTGGGACAGGCGACTGAAGTTTCTGCTGCAAACTTCCCTTTCTCCAAAGCTGTCTCCGTCTGTCTGACTTTAGCTCACACAGAGCTCTGACAGGAAATGCAATCTGATCTCCTCTCCTCCTGCACAGACTGCACACTGGTGGGATGATTCACTCCTGAGCCACCCAAGGCTTGAATGAGCTCTGCTACCTGTCACTACCTTATATACCCGAGGGTGTGTCTAAAGTGTGAATGGATGATGTAAGCTTTAACTGTTACCTTTCTGTGCAGACTCCAGGATTTTATGTGTGCCTTACATACCAGGGCTACACAGATGCACAGATACAGCAGAGAAATATAGGTACAGTACAATGCCAAAGATTTCACTTACTTCTTAAATTACATGAGTGATATCTATTGTAAATTCTATGATAGCTCAAAAGACAAACAGTATAGTCCTCCATTCAGTATAATGAGTCACATATATTGCTCCATATAATGCACCATACCCCATAGTGCTCCATGCAGAATAATGGGCCCCATATGATGTTCCATATATAATGGGCCCCATATGATGTTCCATATGTTATGGGCCCCATACAATGTTCCATATATAATGGGCCCCACATGATGCTCCAGTATATGATGGGCCCCATATATGATGCTTAAGTGCATGATGGGCCCAATATAATGCTCCATATATAATGGGCCCCATATATGATGCTCCAGTGTATGATTGGCCCCATATAGGGCTCCATATATAATGGGCCCCATATATGATGCTCCAGTGTATGATGGGCCCCATATATGATACTCCAGTGTATGATGGGCCCCATATGATGGTCTCCATATATTGCGCCAAACATAAAATAAATTAAATACTCACCTCTCCTCGCTGGCTGCTGCTCTGATCGAGGCACTGGCCCCTGGTACTGGCACAGGCACCGGGCCCCCATAGCATGCGGTGTCCCGGACTGTGAGTGGGCCCCCCGCCTGCTCAGGGCCCCGGCACTTGCCCGGGTGCGTTGGGTGCTGACGCGGCCCTGGGTCCATTAACTGTGTATAGGAATCTGTGAACTCTGTTACAGGGTCACTTGCACAGTATATGAGGGGAGATATAGTCACAAGATTGCATTCTTCCGTGATCTAGAAACTCATGAGTTTCTCTCTAGCATGCTATGAGCTGAAGGAGTTAATGAGCCATGTTAAGAGATGGGTTTGTAGGTGAGTAGGTAAGAGATGCGTGGGACGCCTACTCACCATATCTCCACCTCAAGGGTGTGGCTGGGATATTAAATGTACAGCCATGATTTTTTTTTCTCTGTGTTGTGGTTTGGAGAGACAAGACTTCAAACTGTGGCTCCCAGGTGGAGCTGAAGACACATGGTGGTCTGAGCTGGCAAATCCCTCAGACATATGGACTTTACAATATGTTATCTTTTTGTTTTGCCATTATGCCAGAAAGGCCATGTTTACTTTGCTGAACCCAGCTATGGTTTATGCTGTTCCTGTTGGCAACGGATTATTCAGGATATTCTCCAAGCATGTGACTGTAATAAAGTGCAAGTGCAGGTATGTCACCACGGAACAGAGCCAGATCAACAGTGAAGGATTTATTATACAAGGATAAGATTCTCCTCGCAGGGAGAAAATAGTGGGGATCAAAATAATATTATAACAATATAATTATCAGAATATGAAGTCTATAACCGAGTAATCAAACAGTCGAGCAGAAATAACGATAATTAACTGGTGTTTCAGGAAACTTATCAGTCTGAAGAAATCTTGCCCTCGCCAAGTCATCCTCTCCAACGTAGGTGCCAACAGCAGCGCACTTGTAGTCTCTCTGTGTGCGCTGTAGTTCCTGTGAAACTGGTCAACCAGGTCCTCAGGGGTTAATGTGGTAGTAAGGGGTTAATATGGTAGGCAGGGGAAGACGGGACAAGTAAGTCTTCCCTGCTGTGAGTCCTCTGCTTCAGAACTAATAGTCTCTATGCTGGAACAAAGGTTAGTCTTTGCTAATCTTCTCTGCTGGGGTCAGGGTCTCTGACCCGTCATTGTGGCCCCTGCGACTATGCTAGCGAGTCTCTGTTCCCTGTGCGGTCAGGAGGAAGTCTGGTTTCAACCTCAGGAGACTCCGCATTCATGTGCTCACAGTCAGCAGTCAGTCTGTGCCATCCCTGGGTCTTAGCTCTCTCACAGGGAGTAATTTCTCCTCCCTCACGTGCAGCTGTCTGTTCCTCCGTCTGCTGCACACACTCCACTCCTTTCAGGCGCCAAATTCTCCCACCCTCAGTCTGACTCGTTCCTGTCTGCGTCTGCAAACGTCACCCCCGGGAAACCTGCTGTACAGCACCAAGATTCCGGACACGGAGCAGAGGAGATAAACCAAATCCAACTATTCCTGTGCTTCACCCCCTTACATGACAACAGAGCTTCTTTATTCAGGTACAAAATATGATAAGCTTAATAGATCAGAAATAAATCATTTCTATGTGTCTCTATCTGTGCAGCATCTCTAGCAGGCTGCTTCTCATCATACACAGACACAGGAAAACAGGAAACACAGTTTAGTTCTAACTTTATGACAGCATACAAATTTAGCAACTAAACACTCATAGGCAGGAATGGAGTTGTTGCACCAAACATATTCCAACAGTTCCACAATAAAAAAGCAGGTGAATTTACTCCAAGAATTGTTCCTGTGGCAACCTTTTGATAATGTTACCGTATGTTAAGAGCCAGGACTGACACCAGGTTCCATAACTTTGCAGTCAATAGTGATTTGTTGTAATCAGGTGACCAAACTGAGGGGAGGTTGATATGTTTTGGTAGCTGAGGAGAGCAGGCAAAAAAGGTAATACACCAGAGAGGTTGGGATCTACTGGATTGCAGTACCCTGACTAACCACAACTAAGGCAGCCGTGGAGCGTTCCTACGTTGGTCCTAGACGCCTCGTCACAGCCTGAGAGGCTAATTACACCTAAAGATAGAAAGAGGAAAGCTATGTGCCCCGGAGCAGATCCCCAAAGAACATAGGAAGCCCCAAACATGTAATGGCGGTTAGACAAGAGGAAATACAGACACAGACAGAAATAGTATGAGCAAAACGCTGGGGCCCAATCTGCCTAGACAGAAAAGGGATAGGAAGGATACTTCTGCAATTCAAAAAAACCCTAAAAAAAAACAACGCTACTAATTGCAAAAACACCTGAGATCACACGACCTCTACCACGTAAATTAGTTCTCTGGTGTAACAAAACTAAGCCGCAGCCACAGAAAAAACTGGAAAAGGCAAATGAACAAACAACAGTGGTTCCAGAGGAACCGAGAGGTGCCCAAGCCCCCCGAGGAGGGGAACCTGGCCAACCTCACAGAAAATGCAGAGAAAATTGCAAATGGCAAGCACAAAAACGAAAAACAGAAAAATATCTTATCTGAGAGCAGGAGAAGAGGCAAGACTCAGCAAACTTCCAAGTGAACAGGAAACAACGTTGAGACAAGAACAATTGATCACCGGCAACCATGAGGGGGGAAACCTCCCTTTCAGCAGCAGAATGGAAGGAAAGGAGACACACTAGTAATGACTAGTGGGTAGGCGGAGCCCAGATAGGATTGACACCTCAGATTAAAAAGAGTGTTGACCGGCCCCTCCAGTTCGGGTCCTCCTACTCCTGCTTCTTCAGTCTAAAAATTTGAGGTCCAGAGATTGGTCGCTGCTGGAAGCAGCTCCTTAGAAAACTTTATTATTTTTATCGACAAGAGACTTGGATCACCAGAAAGTGGTCTAGAGGTCTCAGGGGTCTCAGCGCTGCTGGACCCTTGGCGATCTGTAATACCCTGTATGGTGGTCCCTGCAGTTTCACGCCGGCCCTGGGGGATGAGGATTGCTTCCCTGGCGGGACGCAAACCGCACATCAGGGGTCACTGCGTTCCCCGCCCGGGGGGAAGCGATGGGCACAGCGCCACAAACCCCTGGGGGTCCCTGTGGCGCTCGGCTGGTGAGTACCCGCATATTTTATGTGAATGTGTGTGGCGGCAGCCGCTGGTACATGTATAGATGACATGTTTGGTGACTGTATTTTACGTCCGCAGGCAGATACCTGCAGGACAGAGGAGAGCAGAGAGCGAGGAGTTCGCGCTCTTTTTTGAAGCCGGAGGGGGGCGTGGCTTCACGCTTCCCGCTCTTTTTGTGACAGGAATCGCTCTGAGGAGACTGCAGCTTCACTGTCCTTCTCTTCCGGCTTCTCTCAGCGCGGGGGGCCATTACAAAGGCTCCGGGCTCCTCATGCTCCGCTCCTCCTGTTTAAGGTATACTTTCACCGAGGCCAGCTGGGTGAGTGAATATCATCACCCCACAGCGCAGAACCTATCTGTTTTCCCAAGTGACAGATAGAGTTTATCTGCAGCCGCGTTCTCTTATAGAGACCTGGGACTCGCACACCCTTTTATTTTATATAGGGAATGTGGGGAGTTGGCGGCATTAACCCTATGAAGGGTTAACCCTTTCAGCAATAACCGCCGCAGGTTCTACACGTAGGGATCAGAAACGCAGGAGGTTATTTATATACGAGAGATAGCTGGGGTAACTCTCTTCTTTAAGAGCTTTATCCCTTCAGTGTACTTGCTCAGTCGCTTAAGTAACCACACTGTTTCCAGTTACTAAACAGGGTTTGACCTGCCATTTACTGCTGACAATGTCGGTTCAGGGTCCGGAAGGTGCGGACCATCTGCCAGATCCGCTACAGGATCAGTCACAAGTATCTGATACGCAGACTTCGACGGCATCAAGCGCTGCGATTTACAGCGATACCAAATTAGATGCCATCGCTCAGTCAATTAATGGCTTGTCTGACCTTTTAGGTCAGTGGGTGTCAGCCAGATCCTCTCATGACAGGAAGCGGCGCAAGCCGGTGTCATCTTTTCCACGTAGCGAATCAGAGGTATCGATATGGAATGCGGACAGGGTTCTCCTTCAAACTCAGAAGGGGAGTTATCCGATTTGGATAAGGAGGACCGGCAGGGACATTCTTTCTCTCTTGTGAGCTGAACAGAGGCTTTAATTGAAGCTATGAGAGAGGCGTTACAGTTACCGGAGGAGGTAACTACACGGCCTGGTAAGTCGGGCCGCATGTAGAGTACCATAAGTCGCGGTCAACATTACCGGCTCTGGAAGAGCTTAATACGGTAGTGGAGAAGGAAACGTCTGTGTCCGGATAAACGTTTTCAAGGGACACGGTTCTTTGAAGCATTATATCCGTGTTCAACGGAATTGACGGATAATTGGATTCCTTCTTCTGAAGTGGATGTTCCTTTATCCCAGCTTAGTAAATCCTCATTGCTTCCGGTAAAGGGAAAGCGAGTCTGCAAGAGCCGCTGGACAGAAAAACGGAGATGGCGCGAAATCCATCTATGAAGCTGCAGGTCATGGATTCAGAGCAAGATACTAGGATCCATGTGTGCTTCTAAGGCTTCCCTGTGCTGGTTGGTCCGTTTACGGAAGGCGTTGCAAAATAGATCTCCATTATCCGAGATTGATGGACTTCTCGATTTATCGGAGACTGCAGCCCGATATAGCGTGATGCAGGTCTGGATACTGCGTCAAATTTTTATCCAGGACGCAATCCTCAGCGGTCACAGTCAGAAGAGCACTGTGGCTTAGACAGTGGACCGGGGACGCGGTTTCCAAGCAGGGTTTACTGTCTTAAGCCTACAAGGGTGGTCAGCTATTTGGACTGATCTCACAGAGCTGATTGCCAAGGCAAAGGCTAAAGAAGCGGCTTTAACCACAGCGAAGGGCTATGGCTTTCTACGTCTGGCAGACCTAGTGCCGGTAATGGGTCGGTGGGTATTTTCGGTCTAAGGGACGATCCGGTCAGTCTTCTTGGGGATCGGGGCGTCCCTCTTTTCGGGAAAGAAGTCTTCTCAGAAATCCCGCACCCCTTGGAAACAAAGTTTTCGTCAAGACAACGGAAACTGACAAGAAGCCCGCCAAGGCAGACTGACGCCAGGTCCTCACTCGAGGCACTCGGGTGGGGGGTCGCCTGCTCCAATTCAAGGCGAATTGGATTTCCCGCGTTCCGGATTCCTGGGTAACACGAGTTGTGTCGGCAGGCTATTTCATAGAGTTTTCATCTCGACCCCCGGACAGTTTTTGCCATCTCGCATTCCGTCAGAGCCCGAGCTAATTTGCCGCACTGCTGCGAGAGGTGGAATTCCTTCTGCAGAAGGGTGTAGTAATACCGGTTCCGACAGAGGACCGGGAAAAGGTTTTTTATTCAAATCTCTTTGTGGTCCCCAAAAAAGAGGACAAATTTCGTCCTATTCTAGATCTCAAAAGATTGAATCTGCATGTCCACACCCAAAAATTCCGCATGGAGTCACTTCGCTCCGTTGTGGCAACCCTGTCGCAGAACGACTTTCTGGTGTCAATCGACATTCGCGACGCTTATTTGCATGTTCCCGTCGGAAGGGTTCACCAGCGCTTCCTTCGTTTTGCCATAGGTCAGGACCATTACCAATTTGTGGCCCTGCCATTCGGCTTGGCTTCAGCGCCCAAGTTTTTACAAAAATTCTAGCGCCTCTCATGGCAATTCTCGAAGACAGGGAGTCACAATTATTCCCTATCTGGACGACCTTTTGATTATGGCGTCCTCAAAGGAGGAGGCGGTGACGCTCGCAATCTATCCCTTCAGCTCCTGGAGGACTTTGGGTGGCTGGTCAATTGGGAGAAGTCCTCTGGAACCGTCGCAGTCAATCCTGTTTTTGGGGATGCATTTTGACACCGGTACGGGCATTGGGTGTCCCTACCTCCAGACAAGCTGGCATGTCTCCTTCGACATGTACAGACTATGAAGTCTTCGACAGCAATGTCCCTTCGGAAGTGTATGCGCCTTTTAGGTCTGATGGTGGCTTCCATGGAAGCGCTTCCTGTTTGCCCAGTTTCATTCCAGAGCCCTCCAAAGGCTCATTCTGAGTCATTGGGATCAATCGCAGATTGCACTGGATCGCAAAAATCCTCATCTCTCGCAGGGTTTGCGAGAGTCCCTAAGTTGGGGTCACGTCCAGGAACGTTATCACTGGGGAAGTCTTTCCTTCCTCCGAGGTGGTGGGTCATAACCACCGATGCCAGCCTGACGGGCTGGGGGGGTGTCTGGAACGATCTCTGGGTTCAGGGAGTATGGTCATCGGAAGAGTCTGTTCTACCGATCAACATCTTGGAATTGAGGGCAATTTTTCTTTGCCTCCAACACTGGACGGTCCCTTTGAGCGGTCTACCAGTCCGAGTGCAGACAGACAACGCAACGGCGGTCGCGTATATCAACCACCAAGGCGGGACGAGGAGTTTCCAGGCTCATGGTGGAAGTGTCTCGATCCTGAATTGGGCCGAGGACAAGAGTACCAGCCATCTCTGCGATTCACATTCCAGGAGTTCAGAATACCACGGCGGACTTCCTCAGTCGAGAGAAGATGGATCCCGGAGAATGGAGTCTTTATCCGGAGATCTTTGCACTGCTGTGCTCCCTTTGGGGAGTTCCCCAAGTGGAATTTGATGGCATCCAGGTCCAATGCCAAGTTGCCGACCTTCATGTCCAGGTACAAGGACCCGAAGGCTGTGGCGGTGGATGCTCTGGTGGCCCCGTGGACCGATTCGAGCTAATCTATGTTTTCCGCCGATATCCTTACTTCCTCTGGTGCTGCGTAGGATCAGACTGGAGAGAATCCCGGCTATGTTGATAGCCCCAGATTGGCCAAGGAGGACGTGGTTCTCGACACTGGTGTCGCTTTTGGCAGCACCGCATTTCCACTTCCTCTTCGCCCGGACCTGTTAACCCAGGGTCCTGTCCGTCATCCAGACTTGAAGTCTCTGCGTTTGACGGCGTGGCTCTTGAGACCGAAATACTGACCCGTAGAGGTTTTTCAGCCGAAGTCATTGCCCACTCTGCGAGCTGCCAGAGGTCCGGCTACTACTAGAATTTACCACAAGACCTGGGAAGCCTTCTTCTCGTGTGTTTGGGTTCTTCAAGGAACCCGAGGATTTTTTCCATTCCCAATCTGTTGGCTTTTCTACAGTACGGGCTGGACAAGGTTTGGCAGTTAGCACCCTGAGGGTCAGGTTTCCCGCCCTGTCCCTGTTGTTCCGGAGAGTTATCGCCTCGCGTAGGGACGTGCGCTCCTTTTTTCGCGGGGTAACCCGTCAGTTTCCGCCGCGGAAGGCACCTGTGTCTCCTTGGCGGCTCAACCTTGTCCTGGAGGCTCTTCGCATGGGCCTTTTGAGCCAATGGATTCTGCTAACCTTTCTTTGCTTTCTTGGAAGGTTGCCTTCCTAGTCGCAGTCACTTCTTTGAGAAGGGTTTCTGAGTTGGCGGCTCTTTCTTGCTCGCCTCCTTTCCTGGAATTTTACCCGGATCGAGTAGTGCTTCGCACCGGGGCGACTTTCTACCTAAGGTAGTGTCGCAATTCCATGTTAACCAGGATATTGTTTTTGCCTTCACTTTGCCCGGGCAGAGGAATGCAAAGGAACGGGTTTTGCACACATTGATTTAGTGCGGGCCTTGAAGTTCTATTTGTCTGTTACTCAAAGGGTTTTAGGAAGTCAGACTCCTTGTTTGTGATTCCAGCAGGTCGTCGACGTGGTCAACGAGCTTCCAAGGACTCTATAGCTCGTTGGATTCGGTCAGCCATTTTGGAGGCTTACCGACTTAAAGGCGAACCTTGCCCCATTAAGATTTGTGCTCATTCCACGAGGGCTGTGGCCTCATCGTGGGCCTTTCATCAAGGGGCTTCGGCAGCTCAGCTCTGCCGAGCGGGCGACTTGGCGCTCCGTCCACACGTTTACAAAGTTTTATAAGGTGGACGTCAGTGCTTCCGCTGATGCGGCCTTAGGACGCAGGGTCCTACAGGCGGCTGTAGTGTAAAGTTCTAGTTAACTTGTATTTGGCGCCTGTTGCGCATTTACCAAGGTTGTTGGGATTCTGCCTGTTTTTTCTTGGTTATATTCCCACCCTTAATTTTTGGACTGCTTTGGGACGTACCACTAGTCATTACTAGTGTGTCTCCTTTCCTTCCATTCTGCTGCTGAAAGACGGATTTTGGTAAGAACTTACCTGTAAAATCCTTTTCAGCGAAGGAAGGAAAGGAGACGCAGCACCCGCCCATGGCAGAAGTGTGTTGATGTGTTTTCAGATGTGGCGTGACCCTCTTCTGATAGCGATTATCTGGACTGAGGTTGACGCGCTACGGCTCCTTTCCAGCATTGCCAGCTCATCGCGGTGGTCAGGTCCAGTGAGTAGTACCTGGAACTGTGTGGTTTTTTTGCCTACATGCATGCATAACCTGTATTCTTGCTTTTTCTCTGAAGTCCTTCAGAAGGGGTTATGTTGCTCCGCTGGTGATATTTGCTCTTCCCTAAGCTTTTGTACGACTGAAGAAGCAGTAGTAGGAGGAGCCCGAGCTGGAGGGGCTGGTCAACACTCTTTTTAATCTGAGGTGTCAATCCTATCTGGGCTCCGCCTACCCACTAGTCATTACTAGTGTGTCTCCTTTCCTTCCTTCGCTGAAAAGGATTTTACAGGTAAGTTCTTACCAAAATCCGTCTTTTATCCAGCCAGTCCGTGATTCCTGATTGACAATCCTCATTGAATGGTTCAGTACCGTTTATAACCACCAGAGGGAGCTTCTGCTCAGAATTCATTTCTAAAACATTCATAACAGTACCCCCCCCTTGAGGAGGGGTCACCGAACCCTCATTTATGCAACCAGGTTGGTCAGGATGAGTTCTGTGATACGCACGGATCAGTCTCCTAGCATGGATGTCCGAAGCAAACACCCAAGAATTGTCCTCCTGACCATAACCTCTCCACTTAACCAAATACTGGAGTTTCCGTCTAGAAAAACGAGAATCCAATATTTTCTCAACCACATACTCCAGATTGCCCTCAACCAAAACAGGGTCAGGGGCGCAGCCATAGGAACCACTGGCTCGACAAACCTCTTCAATAAGGACTTGTGGAACACGTTATGGATCTTAAATGTCCCTGGAAGAAGTAAACAAAAGGAAACAGGATTAAGAATCTCCATGATGTTATAAGGTCCAATGAACCTAGGCTTAAACTTAGGAGATGCAACTCTCATAGGGATATTTCTTGAGGACAACCAGACCAAGTCCCCCACTTTAAACCGAGGACCATCAGTCCTATGCCGGTTGGCAAACCGCTGGGTCTTCTCCTGAGAAAGGGACAACCTCTCCACTACCTGGTCCCAAATCTGCTGCATACGCTCCACAACAGAGTCAACACCCGGACAGACAGAAGCCTCCGTCTGTCCCGAAGAAAATCGAGGGTGAAACCCAAAATTGCAGAAAAATGGAGACATCAAAGTGGCAGAGCTTGCCCTATTATTAAGAGCAAACTCAGCCAAAGGCAAAAAAGAGACCCAGTCATCTTGATCAGCAGACACAAAGCATCTCAGATAAGTCTCCAATGTCTGGTTTGTTCTCTCAGTTTATCCATTGGTCTGAGGATGAAAAGCAGAGGAGAAAGACAATTGAACACCAAGTTTAGAACAAAAAGTCCTCCAAAATCTGGAAACAAACTGGACTCCTCTGTCAGACACAATGTTCTCAGGAATGCCGTGTAACCAAACCACGTGCTGAAGGAACAAAGGCACCAATTCGGAGGAGGAAGGCAACTTAGGTAATGACACAAGATGTATCATCTTGGAAAACCTATCACAAATCACCCAGATAACGGTCATTCTCTGAGAAACAGGGAGGTCGGAAATAAAATCCATAGAGATATGGGTCCATGGTCTCTTGGGCACAGGCAATGGCATCAACAAACCACTAGAGCGAGAGCAAGGCTTGGAGCGAGAGCAAGTCCCACAGGACTGCACAAACTCCCTGACATCACGAGACAAAGTAGGCCACCAAAAGGACCGACTCACCAAGTCTCTGGTACCAAAAATTCCGGGATGACCGGCCAACGCGGAACAATGAATCTCAGACATCACACTCTTCTTCCACTGGTCTGGGACAAACAATTTCCCAACAGGGCAGCACTCGGGTTTATCCTCCTGACACCCCTCCAGAGCCAGTCTCAAATTGGGCGAGATGGCGGAAAGAACTACACCCTCTTTCAAAATAACAGCAGGATCAGATAACTCAGGAGAGTCCGCAAGGAAACTTCTCGAGAGGGCATCCCTTAGTGCCAGGAAGAAAGGAAACCACAAAATTAAAACGTGTGAAAAACAAGGCCCACCTGGCCTGTCTAGGATTAAGTCGCTTGGCTGATTCCAGATAAACCAGATTCTTATGGTCCGTGAGGACCACCATCTGATGTTTGGCTCCCTCCAGCCAATGTCTCCACTCTTCAAAAGCCCACTTCATGGCCAATAACTCCCGATTACCCATGTCATAATTACGTTCAGTTGGAGAAAATTTTCAAGAGAAAAGGCACAAGGGTTACTTTTAGAGGTCTCTGGATCTCTTTGGGACAAAACGGCACCTGCCCCAATTTCAGAGGCATCAACCTCCACCTGAAACGGCAGAGAAACATCAGGCTGTCGTAGAACAGGAGCAGAAGTGAATCTCTGTTTAAGTTCCTGAAACGCAGAGACTGCCTCAGGAGGCCAATTCACCACATCAGAACCCTTTTTGGTCAAATCGGTCAATGGTTTAACAATAACAGAGAAATTACCAATAAATTTACGATAAAAATTGGCAAAACCCAAGAATCTCTGAAGAGCCTTTAATGAAGTAGGTTGGACCCAATCACAGATGGCCTGAACCTTGACCGGGTCCATTTCAATAACAGATGGAGACAAAATGAATCCCAGAAATGAGATCCTCTGTACGCCAAAAAGACACTTTGATCCCTTCACATACAGAGCATTCTCTCTCAAAATCTGGAACACAGTCCGAACATGTTTCACATGAGAGTCCCAGTCATTGGAAAAAATCAAGGTATCATCCAAATAAACAATCAGAAATTTATCCACAAAATCCCTGAAAATGTCATTCATGAAGGACTGGAAGACGGAAGGAGCATTAGTGAGCCCAAAGGGCATCACTAGGTACTCAAAATGCCCCTCTGGGGTATTAAACGCCGTCTTCCATTCATCCCCGTGCTTAATGCGAATAAGGTTATACGCCCCCCTGAGGTCAAGCTTGGTAAACCAAGTAGCACTTTTCACCCTGCAAAACAGGTCAGAAATCAAGGATAACGGATATTGATATTTCACAGTGATATTATTCAAGAGACAATAATCAATACACGGCCTTAATGAACCATCCTTTTTGGCCACAAAGAAAAAACCAGCACCCAAGGGTGAAGAGGATGGTCTAATATGACCCTTCTCCAATGACTTCTTGATATAATACCGCATAGCGTCATGTTCAGGTACAGACAAGTTAAAAAGGCGACCTTTAGGGAATTTACTACCATGCACTAATTCAATAGCGCAGTCATAGCTCCTATGGGGAGGCAAGGATGCAGATTTACTTTCGCTAAACACATCAGAAAAATCAATCAAAAAGTCAGGAACATCCTGAGCCTGGGGGGAGGCAGAAAAAACAGGAGTGTTGGTATTAACACATTGGCAGCCCCAACTGGTAACAGACACAGATTTCCAATCCAAAACAGGATTATGAGACTGTAACCAAGGGAAACCCAGCACGATAATGTCATGCAGATTATACAGAACCAAAAATTTGCAACTCTCCTGATGATCAGGTTCTACCCTCATTATCACCTGAGTAGAGAACTGAGGTTTATTCTCAGCCAAAGGGGTAGAATCGATCCCCAGTAGGGGAATAGACTTCCGTAGGGGTATCAAGGGAAACCCACAACGTTTAGCAAAATCAAAATCCATCAGGTAAATAGCTGCTCCAGAATCAACAAAAGCCTGAGCAGAAAATGAGGACAGAGAGCATATCAGGGTAACAGTTAATAAAAACTTAGTCTGAACACTACCCAAGACAACTGAGCGTGCAAAACGTCTTCCCCGCTTAGGGCAGACTGAAATAGCATGAGAGGCATCACCACAGTAGAAACATAACCCATTGCGCTTTCGAAGTTCATGACGCTGTGCCCCAGAAACCACTCTATCACACTGCATAGATTCAGAAGCAGGTTCACAAGGCAACATTTTTCCACGCATACCTTTCCGCTCACGCAAACGTCTGTCAATTTGAATCGCTAATGACATAGAATCATTGAGACCAGAGGGAACAGGGAATCCCACCATAACATCCTTTACATTATCTGACAGACCCTTCCGAAAAAGAGCTGCCAAAGCGTCGTCATTCCATTTGGTCAGGACTGCCCACCTACGGAATCTCTGACAGTATAACTCAGCGTCCTCAAGCCCCTGATTTAATGCCAACAAAGTTTTTTCAGCTTGATCAGTGATATTAGACTCATCGTACAATAACCCCAAAGCCTGAAAAAATGCATCAACATCACTCAAAACAGGATCCCCAGGTGTCAGGGAAAAAGCCCAATCCTGAGGATCGCCGCGCAGGAGAGAGATGACAATTTGAACCTGCTGCGCTGCGTTCCCTGAGGACTTAGATTTTAAGGCAAAAAACAATTTACAGTTATTTTTGAAATTCAGAAACTTAGCTCGATCCCCTAAAAACAAATCTGGCATGGGAATCCTAGGTTCCACAACAGGCAACCCAGCAAGATAGGCAGCAATACTCCGAACCTCAGTGGCAAGCCGATCCACACGGCCAGACAGCTGTGCAAACTCCATTGAGAGAAAAGAAAAAATCCTCCCCAGCACCCAGAGATACAGAGGGAAAAAAAAAAAAAATATCTCTGACAACTTTTTTCTTTAACAATATTTTTTCCCTTCTGTGAGTACAATATAATTTTCAATTTGTTAGGCCGGTGATACTGTTATGTTTCGGTAGCTGAGGAGTACAGGTCAAAAAGGCAATACACCAGAGCAGTTGGAAACTATGAGATTGCAGTACCCTGACTAACCACCACAACTAGAGGCAGCCGTGGAGTGTTCCTACGTTGGTCCTAGACGCCTCGTCACAGCCTGAGAAACTAACTACACCTAAAGATAGAAAGAGGAAAGCTATCTGCCCCGGAGCAGATCCCCAAAGAACATAGAAAGCCCCCAAACATGTAATGGCGGTTAGACAAGAAGAAATACTGACACAGACAGAAAATAGTATGAGCAAACGTTGGGGCCCAAACTTACTAAATAGAAAAGGATAGGAAGGGCACTTACTGCAATCCCAAAAAACCCTGAAAAGCACCAACTCTACTAATTTCAAAAACACCTGAGATCACACGACCTCTACCACCTAAATTAGTTCTCTGGTGTAACCAAAATCAAAACAGCAGCCACTGAAAAAACTGGAAAAAGCAAATGTACAAACATCAGTGGCTGAACTGAACTGAGAGGGCAAAAGCCCCCAGAGGGGACCCCGAAGGCCCCCACAGAAGTGCAGGACAAAATGCAAAAATCAAGCACAAAAACAAAAAGAAGAAAATGTCTTATCTGTAAGCCGGAGATTCAGACACGACACAGCAGGCTGCCAAGGAAACAGGAATCAAGGATTGAGACCAGAACAATTGATCACCGGCAACCCTGATGGGAAGGCGACTCCCTTATATAAGACCAGTCAGTAACACCTGATTCCCAATCCTCACAATCTTCACTGGACAGTCCAGTACCGTTTGTAACCACCAGAGGGAGCCTCTGCTCAGAACTCATTTCCAGCCTATTCACAACAGGTATGAGCCCAGCCATGCATACAAGGAGGGGAGGGGGATGAGCCCAGACATGCATACAAGGATGGGGGGGGTGAGCCCAACCATGCATACAAGGGGGAATGAGCCCAGCCATGCATACAAGCGGGGTAGAAGGGGATGAACCCAGCCATGCATACAAGGGGGGGAGAGGGGATGAACCCAGCCAAGCACACAAGGGGGATGACCCCAGCCATGCATACAAGAGGGGAATTGTTATGTTACGGTAGCTGAGGAGTGCAGGTAAAAAAGGAAATACACCAGAGCAGTTGGAATCTATGAGATTGCAGTACCCTGACTAACCACCGCAACTAGAGGCAGCCGTGGAGCGTTCCTACGTTGGTCCTAGACGCCTCGTCACAGCCTGAGAAACTAACTACACCTAAAGATAGAAATAGGAAAGCTATCTGCCCCGGAGCAGAACCCCAAAGATAATAGAAAGCCCCCAAACATGTAATGGCGGTTAGACAAGAGGAAATACTGACACAGAAAGAAAATAGTATGAGCAAACGCTGGGGCCCAAACTATCTAAATAGAAAAGGATAGGAAGGGTACTTACTGCAATCCCAGAAAACCCTGAAAAACACCAACTCTACTAATTTCAAAATCACCTGAGATCACACGACCTCTACCACCTAAATTAGTTCTCTGGTGTAAAAAAAATCAAAACAGCAGCCACTGAAAAAACTGGAAAAAGCAAAAGAACAAACATCAGTGGCTGGACTAAACTGAGAGGGCAAAAGCCCCCGGAGGGGACCCAGAAGGCCCCCACAGAAGTGCAGGACAAAATGCAAAAATATAGCAAAAACACAAAATAAGAAATTGTCTTATCTGATAGCAGGAGATGCAGACACGACACAGCCGGCTACAAGGGAAACTGGAATGAAGGATTCAGACCAGAACAATTGTTCACCGGCAACCCTGATGGGAAAATGACTCCCTTATATAAGACCAGTCAGTAACACCTGATTCCCAGTCCTCACAATCTTCACTAGTACCGCTTGTAACCACCAGAGGGAGCCTCTGCTCAGAACTCATCTCAAACACATTCACAACACCCTCCTAACTGCATAGGCTCCTCAGAACAAACCAGGGGAACCTCAATATGAGGGACTATAGTAGAAGGTGGAGTCATCACAGGGGGCGGAGTTACCTCGCACCTCTCTCGAAGCCGTCTATCAATGCGAATTGCAAGGGCCATAGCGGCCTCCAGTGACAGGGGAGAATCATACTGAGCCAACACATCTTTTAATTTGTCAGATAATCCTTGACAAAACTGGCTCCTAAGAGTTGGGTCATTCCACTGAGTATCTGTGGCCCATCTACGGAACTCAGAAGAAAATTCCTCCGCCGGACGATCTCCCTGCTGTATCTTACGTAACTTCATTTCAGCAAGGGAGACCCGATCCGGGTCATCATATACCAGACCCAGGGCTGTAAAAAATCGATCTACTGACTGGAGAGCCGGGGAGTCTGGAGGAAGAGAGAACGCCCAGGATTGAGGGTCCCCTTGTAAGAGCGAGATGACAATTCCCACCCTCTGGTCTTCACTCCCCGAAGACCGAGGCCGTAGCCGAAAATATAATTTACAAGCCTCCCGGAAGGTAAAAAATTTGTCCCGCCCACCAGTGAACCTGTCCGGGAGAGCCACTTTAGGTTCAGATCTGGTTTGCTCCCGGGGGTACAAAACCTTGGACTTAACGTCCGTCAGCTCCATGGACAAACTCTGCAACTGCTGAGCTAACTGGGCTACTGGATCCATGGTAGCTGGGGAGAATCTTTTTAGAGTGGCCGGTGAAAATGTCACGACGTATAACAGATATATTCTATGATAGTAACAAATATCTAATGAGACAACACTCTATATTTCATATTATAGAAAATATCAACATGTATACGTAGAATCTGCCAGTAATGTCTTACCTGACATAATAACCAATGTATTGTGGGTCTATACTGTGCACGTGAAACGCTGTCTCAGGATAGAGGTGGACCGGGGTCTATGCTGACCCTGAACTGGGGTCCTGACTAGTCCCTCTACCTGGAGGTACTGTTAATGGTACAGAGGTCCAGGCCGCCAGCGTAACCCTGTCTCCTGTAGATCCCTGACCACTGTAATCTAGTCCTGAGAAGGACCCTGATTACCACCACAGGGAATGGGCAGGCAACAGCTTACACACAGTCAAATACAAACGAGACAGACAGGGGGTAAAGAAAAACAAAAAGTACAAACATCAGTGGCTGAACTAAACTGAGAGGGCAAAAGCCCCCGGAGGGGACCCTGAAGGCCCCCACAGAAGTGCAGGACAAAATGCAAAAATCAAGCACAAAAACAAAAAGAAGAAAATGTCTTATCTGTTAGCAGGAGATGCAGACACGACACAGCAGGCTAAAAGGGGAAACAGGAATCAAGGATAGAGACCAGAACAATTGATCACCGGCCACCCTGATGGGAAGGTGACTCCCTTATATAAGACCAGTCAGTAACACCTGATTCCCAATCCTCACAATCTTCACAATCTTCACTGGACAGCTAAGTAAAGGGTATGCCACACTAAACAATATCGCTAACGGGATCGCTAAAAAACGTCACTATTTAGCGATCCCGTTAGCGATATTGTTCAGTGCGGCAGCTTCCAGCGACGAGCTTCCTGCTGTGATCTCGCTCGTCGCTGGAATCGCTCCGGACCCTATTTCATCGCTGGCGCTCCCGCTGGGTAAGTATCTAATCGCTGTGTGGCACCTTTTCTTAGCGATTTAGCGGTACTTTTGTACCGCTAAAGTCGTTAAGAAGATCGCTAACGGCGATAGCGTCGTTAACTATATCGCTAAATGCGGCAGCATTTAGCGATATAGAAACAATCCCGCTAGCGATCTCATTAGTATGCAACGCTAACGAGATCGCTAGCGGGATCGAGTAGTGTGGCAGTACCTTAAGAGAGAAAGGAACTACCGCAGTAATGCACACTACTCAGATAATGGAAAGTAGAAAAACAGTCAATTTTATTGGTATACAAAGAGTAAAGTAAAACACAAGTAAAATCAGAGTGACTCTGGTCCCAAACGCCCGCCCCTAACCATGATCAAGGTATATAATGAATAATGTCTCAAAAATAACAAAAACATGAAAAATAACTGGAAAAACATATGATCATAAAATAAACATTTGGAAATATGTAATGGTCCACCTATGATGAGAGAACCTGTATGGATAGCAGAAAAAATATTAATGATACAAAAAATATATCAAATAATTATAAGCAAGCCCAAATAAGGGGTAAAATAGTCCCCCACCTGTGAACTAAAAAGATGGCTCCAAATCAATAATTGTGAAGAGAAACAAAAGCCATGAAAAAATCACTAGCACATGATATAAACCAGAACAAACCTCATGATAAAGGCATGAGAGAGCAAACGGGCAGTCAGGACCAGAGGACACCAAGGTCCTTGGTGTCCTCTGGTCCTGACTGCCCGTTTGCTATTTTACCCCTTATTTGGGCTTGCTTATAATTATTTGATATATTTTTTGTATCATTAATATTTTTTCTGCTATCCATACAGGTTCTCTCATCATAGGTGGACCATTACATATTTCCAAATGTTTATTTTATGATCATATGTTTTTCCAGTTATTTTTCATGTTTTTGTTATTTTTGAGACATTATTCATTATATACCTTGATCATGGTTAGGGGCGGGCGTTTGGGACCAGAGTCACTCTGATTTTACTTGTGTTTTACTTTACTCTTTGTATACCAATAAAATTGACTGTTTTTCTACTTTCCATTATCTGAGTAGTGTGCATTACTGCGGTAGTTCCTTTCTCTCTTACTTAGCTGTTGTTTTTTCTACCGATCTGCACCTCCTTATTTAATTGTGTATAATTGGTGCGCCCTGCATTTCACATTATTATAAATCTTCACTGGACAGACCAGTACCGCTTGTAACCACCAGAGGGAGCCTCTGCTCAGAACTCATCTCAAGCCCATTCACAACAGTCCTCTCTCTCCTGTAGAGTGTAAGCTCATATGGTCAGTGAGGTCCTTTCTCTTCTGTAGAGTGTAAGCTCTTATGGTCAGTGGGGTCCTCTCTCTCTCCTGTAAAGTGTAAGCTCTTATGGTCAGTGGGGTCCTCTCTCTCTCCTGTAGAATGTAAGCTCTTATGGTCAGTGGGGTCCTCTCTCTCTCCTGTAGAGTCAGCGTGATCATTTTTGGTCAATATTAAATTACAATGTTGAACATTTTTATTTTTGTATTTGTGAGCGAGCATTCATGTCAAATTTAGCACCAGACTGTATCTAGGGGAGACGCTTAGAGCAATGGGATTTTCTTAAATACTGTATCTTCAAAAAAATCTTTCGTATACAGTGTTATCTGCACTATAATGATTTTGTCAACAAAATAGTTAATTTTCAACATACAAAATCCTCACTGTCCTTCCAGCCCTTTTGTTTCAAGAGTAAGATACTGTACAAGGGAGTCAGTCTTATCTTCAGACTTATTTACAGGACCCACCATAAAACAATTTGGCATCCTTGGACTCCTCCACAATGATGACCTGTATGCGCAGAGAAGCTCTGTGGTACACTTCCAGTTAGTTGAAGGGAGACTTTGCACCATTATTACTGGGGGTATAACTTTGGAATGGTGGGGCACAGAAGAAAAAAAAAATTGTTCCAGAATAAGAGGTGAAGCGGCAATTGGACGAGGTACTCAGTTTAATAAAAAAAATCCAGTGAAGAATACTCCATTAGTTCTAGAGTAGTTAAAACAGGTTTGGGATGTCCTAGATACTGAGTTGATCCAGGGAGCTATTCTGATTGCCGTATGTGGAGTCGGGAAGGAATTTTTTTTCCCCAATGTGAAGCTTACTGTTTGCCACTTGGGTTTTTTTTTGCCTTCCTCTGGATCAACATGTTAGGGCAGGTTAGGATAGGATATGGGTTGAACTAGATGGACTTAAAGTCTTCCTTCAACCTTAATAACTATGTTACTATGTTCCTTACCTCATTTCCTTATTATTATTGTTAGGTAAATCCTCTAGGTTGTCCTTGTCCTATGATGACTTATGTTTACCAGAAAAGACAGGAACTGGAATAATACAGGGGGACAAATATCAACATATAGGAACATGCAAATTATTGAGATCAAGGTTGAGTTGTAAAAGGGTTGGTTTGGAGCTGATGGAGATGACCTTCTGGTCCAATACACCCTGCAGGTCCTAAAAAACTCTGCAGGAGAATACTCGATGATCTGGATCGCTTTGAACATTTGCTTCTTCTGGAAACCACTTAATGGTATCAGGAGCAGTGACTTTCCACCCAGCGGCTCTAAGACGACTATCACTGGGATGAAGTTCCATCACTGAGGTCACGGAGGACATGGAGAATAGTATGCTCCTCCAATATTTGGAGCCATGTACAATTAATTTCCTGCCATTAGTAGGCATATAATAGCATGCCCCAAATGCAAATGATCATAATCCCAACAGGGGAGTCACCGGGTAAAAATAACCCTCGTCAATATATGCTCTCACTGTGGGTTTCTAATCATTATGATACTCATCTGCAGCTTCTAGTTGCGGGCATGGTTCCTACTTGCGCCTGAGGGAGATCCGTCCCATACATATAAATCATGTTAGGCGGTCTCTACCCCAGGGAATCTCCCGACGCGTTTCATCAGTATAAGACTCTTCAGGGGAGGCTTTACATGTATCGTACTAGGACATGCCCTAACATGATTTATATGTATAAGCCTACTAATGGCAGGAAATTAATTGTACATGGCTCCAAATATTGGAGGAGCATACTATTGTTTCCACAAAAAACAGGTATATGGGAACTTTAAATGGATAAAGTGTATGTTTATAAGGGGTCATTTGCATTGATATAGGAGGATTGAAGCATATCTATACAGTTTGGTCAAATCCAAACTATCATGCCCTTATTTATATACTCCAATGTATCGTGAATTAAGGAACTCCCCTAAAGGAGAGATTACCCCTATAAGAATACACATATATATCATAATAAGGGCTCATCTTTGAAAAGGAAGATCCCTATACTTTTGCTCAGACATCCCAATTAAAAAGGGATATGTACCTATATGATAATTCCCATTAGACAGTTTGTGGGGATCATATATTTTCTCATACGTAATTGGGTCTATGCAATATCTAGGTTTCTGGTAAACCAGTGGTTACATTGTTCTGGTCTTTTATAGTTATATACACTGGGTGTGTTGTTTTGTTTGGCACATGCACTTTAGCACAATTTGCACAATATTATTTTTGCAATAGAATAAAGGTTAAGTTTTATTGTTTCAATCGGCTACATACTTACTCTTTCTTGATTGAACTCCATTGCCTCTGCTCATACATGCCCACTGGACCTCAATGGAGGAACTGAGCACAAGAAGGGATAGAAACAGGCTACTGCTCTCTGGGGGATGGACCTGTAGACAGAGTAAGGAGGGCAGGTCCAGGATTAACAAAAATAAGAGGTCCTAGGCCACAGGGTCCCATCATTGCAGGAGCAGAGACGACTGCAGAGACTCGTCGCCGCTAGTACTTTGGAGAGGTGCTGCATGAGTTTAGATTGCTGCTAACCCTACTGCAAATAGATCATAAATAGGTGTTTTTCTAAGTAGATGGACCGTGCGTTAAAGGGAAGGACTTAATTGCCTATGATTTTTTTATGATAATAAGCCCCCAGGTGGAATAAAGGTAGGCCTAAGGCTAAATTTAGGTTGGAGTATGAAGCACCATGCAGAGAGCTGGCCCTTAGAAAGGACTCAGACCTGACATCAGATGAGGAGGCTAGCTGAGCCCAGACAGAAGTCAGAAGTCAGGACAGCTATCCTATGCTGTATGGTGTATGAGGCCTCCAGCTGCAACCGCTTATCAGCCATATTCCAAAGAAGGCAGCTGGAAGGAGAGCGCTCAAGGAATACATGGGGCATGGATACCACCAGATACATGGGCAGCGACCGGGCAGAAATTGGACACTTTCAATTAGGTGCTTATACCTGGCTCCTACAGTCAGTCACAACTTCACTAAATATGTATCTCATATTTCAGGTCTGGTTATTAGGATACGTTTGGATAAAAATGTCTTTTTGGCTTGTATACCGTCCTCTTAGAACATATTTTTGTCTTCTATATCGTCCTTGTGGAACATATTAATGGCTTGTCTACCATCCTTGTGGAACATCTTTTTGGCTTGTATACTGTCCTTGTGGAACGTCTTTTTGACTTGTATTCTGTCCACGTGCAACATCTTTTTGGTTTCTATACTGTCCCCGTGGAACGTATTTTTGGCTTGTATACTGTCCTCGTGGAACGTATTATTGGCTTGTATGCTGTCCTCGTGGAACGTCTTTTTGGCTTGAATATCGTCCTCGTGGAACGTCTTTTTGGCTTGAATATCGTCCTCGTGGAACGTCTTTTTGTCTTCTATATCGTCCTTCTGGAACGTATTTTTGGCTTGTATACCGTCCTTGTGGAACGTATTTTTGGCTTGTATACCGTCCTTGTGGAACGTATTTTTGGCTCGTATACCGTCCTCGTGGAACATATTTTTGCCTTCTATATTGCCCTTGTGGTACATACTTTTGGCTTGTCTACCATCCTTGTGGAACGTCTTTTTGGCTTGTATACCGTCCTCTTGGAACACATTTTTAGCTTGTATATCATCATCGTGGAACATATTATTGGCTTGTATACCATCTTTGCGGAGTGTATTTTTGGCTTGCTCTAGTTTTTTAATTCGTACGCCAGTCCATATGGACTATAAATACAGAGGGCCATGTGAAAAAATTGCAGCATGCTCCAGCTTGGTCTGATTTACAGTCAGGGTGGATGGGCACACAGAGGTGCATAGAGCCAGTAGAGTCTGAAATGTACAGACTTGAATGGTCCTAATTTTCAGCAGTTTAAACATTGCATAAAAGTATTTTCACACTTTGCATTTTTCCAATGATTTTTTTGCGTAATTTTGAAACACAGGAAAAAAATTGCCGCATTCTACAGTACCAATAAAGTAAACGAGATTTCTGAAAGCTCATGCAAACGCTGCTTAATTTTTCCTTGCAGATTTGAAACAGTATCCAATATGCCACATGTCAGTTTCTTCATTGTTAGTTGTTTGCTTTTGTTTTTTAAGGGGGAGTGAGGGATCATCCCATTTCCAAAAGTGCTCAGTGTCCTGGGGAGGAGTTCGGGCAGCATATAAATGAGGCAGAATCAGCAGTAGATCACATCACACAAGGAGTCATCATGATCCAGATCCTCGGTGTATTACTGCTGAGCATTGGAGCTGCCACTGCTGCAGGTAACCTCTGTGCAATTATTAGAACTGGAGATGTCACCTATGCAGAAACGGCTCGTTATTTCTTCCTGGTATTGATATAGAAGGGTTAATATTTTATAGCTTTTAGTATTAACTAGTCTCATAGTCTTATATTTTATTTAATTTTTTTTTTTTCAGGTTTCATATTTGGGCTAATATTTTCCTATCCTATGTCGGATGCTTTGAGAAAGCTATGTGTTATGGGTCCTTTTAATTAAAAATAGGGAATTTTTAATTGAAGTAGTGTACATTACAAAAGTAGTTATTTTTTAACATTAAATCATTATATATTGAGTATTGATTTCACTTAAATTTTTCTGACAAACCCTTTAAGTATTTTCTGTTGTACAGGACCTTGCCGCTCAGAGTCAGGGGTATAACTATAGGAGTTGTAGAGGTTGTAATTATGTAGGAGCTTATAGTTCCCCTGTGCTCAGAGGAAACTAAGAAATGGAGCACGGATCTATTGTAGGAAGGTGCACAGGCTCCTCCTTTATGGAAATCATGGAGCCCCATTGATAGAAGATGAAAAGAAAAAAGTTGCAGCTAAACTTTAACCTACAATTTTTATATCTGAATGTCATTCGCTGAGAGACTGGTAACTGCATAAATAACAATTCCATCCTGTAATATTATCTTAGCCATCGTCATGATACTTGCTTTTCTGGGTCTCTCTCATTGCTTTTTCTCCGCAGACCGTCTATGTATTGTGATCGATGGGTGGCTGAAGCAGGTGGATGCCGGTGCCGGTCAGGTTTATGGTGTGAATGATAATGATGACATCTACCAATGGCTGGGCCATGGGTGGAAAAATATTCCTGGAAAGCTGATGCACGTGACGGTCGGTCCTGCCGGTGTCTGGGGAGTCAACAAGATGCAGGATATCTACAAATTCCAAAATAACAACTGGGTGCAGGTATCAGGTAAGAAGTCACCTCATGTGTCTTCTCTCAGTACTTTCTAATCATGCACAAGATTAAACATCAGGGCTCTGTCATTACCTTTCCTCTCAACTTTTAAAAACAAGAAAGAATGACATATACAATGGTACACTTAGCGTACCATGGCAATTTCCCCCTGTGCACACACAGTCCTGTTAGATCAATACCGTGCACACACAGCTCTGCTACATCAGTACACCCTCTATGCACACACAGCCCTGCTACTTCAATACAACCCCATGCACACACAGCTCTGCTGCATCAATAAACCCCTAATGCACACACAGCCCTGCTATATTAATACACTCCTCATGCACCCACAGCCCTGCTACATCAATACACCCCCCCATGCACACACAGCTCTGCTATTTCAATACATTCCTCATGCACACACAGCTGTGCTTGCTACATCAACATAACCCCATGTACACAGTCTTGCTACATCAATACCCCCATGCACACACAGCTCTGCTATATCAATACACCCCTATGCACACACAGCCCTGCTACATCAATACATCCCCAATACACACACAGTTCTGCTACATCAATCCCTCCCGTGCACACATTGCCCTGCTACATCAACATATCCTCCATGCACACACGGCCCAGCTACATCAATCCCTCCCATGCACACACAGCCCTGCTACATCAACACATCCTCCATGCACACACGGCCCAGCTACATCAATACAACCCACATGTACAGATGACTGTGCTAAATGAATTAATGGAATCACACACTGACACACACTTTATTTGTGTCTTGCTCCTTTTCCCTTTTTTTCACTGTCATTCAGGTGACCAGAGACTGTCACCTGACTTAAAGGTCTATGGATGTCACTGGTCTCTGGTCACGTGACAGGCAGTGAAGAAAATGGAGAAGGAGCAGGACGCAAGTAATGTCTGTGAGTATTTATTGATGTAGCAGAGCTGTACAAAGGCTGATTGGGGAGGAAGGACCTTTTGGCTTTTCCTCCATTTTTCTGTTTAGCTGCATCGGTAACCTTAGGACACAGACAAAGCTGCTGTTGGGACACATCCACGAAACACAACACTAGAGCTTTTGGGTAAAGAACAGCTACAGCTTTATTACAATAATCAATAATTAAAATATCCATTAACTTAATTCATTAGCATTGCATACTAACATGCAATAAATCTGTGGAATGTACCGACCAATGGCTACATCTATTTAAAATTAACATGTCAATTATGGGTCATAGTGTCAGTGTCAATGTAAAAAGAGGTCCACCCTCAAGACAATAGACTAGATTTAACATACGCAGGGGCTCCTTAGCCTATAGCCACTGGTAGAAACAGTCACAGGTGGGGATTTGCTGGTCTAGCCTCCAGAGTTGCACACCAAAATTATTGGTCGGAAAGGTGACAAAGTAGCCATCCAAGATGGATGAGGAGAAGCCACACTAGAGGAGTCTGTAAGCTGATGAGTGTGAACAGGAGTGACAGCCCAAAAGACAGTGACTATTGCACCTGGGTGTGAAGAGCTGTAAATGTGGAGAATAAGTTGCAAGAGTGTGCAAAGTTTAAGACATTGCTTATTAGAGAATTGACTGTGAGAAGTAGAATGTGTGAACTGTGTCAAAGTGAAGGAGTTGTTGAAGAGATTGCCAGCAGACAGTGGTTGGCTGCAGCAGTTACATGTCTGTGTCAGTACAATGTACATTAATGCTACAGACAGTGACCGTAGTGGGGCTGAGGGGAAGGGAAGCACCAGGGGTTCAGGTGAATATAGCTTCATTTGTTATTTTAGCATTTTCAAATCTGTTTTCAACAATATTTCTTTGTTTGAGAAAACCCTTTAATTTTTCTGTACCATTTACTTTTATAGGACGCCTGAAACAAATAGATGCAGGTGGGAATGAATATCTGTCCGGAGCCAATGGATTGGATGATATCTACTGTGCGAACAGGGATCAGACCATTTCCAACTCGGCAAATGTAGCCTATAACAACATAGAAGGGCGTCTGAAGTATTACACCTGTGGTCCCTGGGGATGTTGGGGTGTAAACGCCAACGATGATATATTTTACCGCTATGATGTGACGCCCACGGCCTGCCAAGGAAGTCGATGGCAGCAAATAGACGGCAAATTGGCCATGGTGGAGGTCGGCAACGATGGTTCTGTGTACGGCGTGAACTCCCAGGGACAAGTGTATGGAAGGTATCAGCTTTACAGATATTGGATATCACTTGTAATTTCTAACTATACTTTTTATACTTTTAAAATATAAAATCTATATGCAGTGAGTTGCACTAATGGCGACCAGCAGCATCACATAGTTATCACATGGCTCTAATAATCATTATGCCACTATTATAGATGTGAGTAACCGCTCCTCTCTATTTCAGAGAAGGGATCTCTGCTGGAAATCCCATCGGAACCTCATGGACCCAATTGAATTTTTATGACACTTTCAAACATGTATCTTATGATCGGGGAAACTTGTGGCTGATCACCGAGAAAGGAGTCATCTATAAGTGCAAAGTCAACGGCTCCACTGACCCAAACTGTTATTAAATCCTACAAGAACACTTGTTGTGTTTGGGTCATAGGAGAAACAAAAATTAAAATTGCTTCACTCTGCACTGTGTTCTTTGCATTAAATAAACTCTTGCTTTCAAACCATTTTACAACTAACTCTTTTAAAAAGCTCACCAATGATCTAATCCATATTTGGCCAAATACTTCCGCATGAGATGTGTATTGATGTAGCAGAGTTGTGTGTGCATGGGAGTGTATTGCTGTAGCAGAGCTGTGCGCATGAAGAGTGTATTGATATAGCAGGGTGGTGTGTGCATGGGGGGTTTATGTAGGTAGCACAGCTGTGTGTGAATGGGGTTGTATTGATGTAGCAGAGCTGTGTGTGCATATGAGCCGCCCGCCAGAGCCGTGCGGTACTCGGCACCGAGCCCGTCGACTTTTATGGGGGATGTCACGGCAACACAGCTCGGTCCGTGGCCCTGGGCGCTCACCAAAAAGGGGAATATTTACAGGGGATTAGTGTTCGTATGATAATTCGTGACGCCACCTGTAGTACCTGGTCAGGGTGACCAGCGCTGCTGTGCAGGTCCTCTGGAGGGATGGTGTTGTGCAGATAAATGATAAGCCTCCTACAGGTGAGGCTGTGTCCTTCCAGGGCAGGGAGAGGTTGTAGTGCAGGGATGGTGCTTGAGGATGTAGCAGAGGGGAGTGTGCGTCGCTGGAATAATCAGGGAAACAGTTCTGTTGCAGTTTCAAGGTTTTACTCACAGTCTGTTGAGCGCTATACAGATACCAGCCGGGCACTGTGTCCTCCAAGAGAGTAGTCCAGCAACCTTCAGGTAAGTTAGTCGCACTTCCAAAGTCTCCCCTTCAGTATGTTCCTTTCCGGCCTTTTCTCTCTCGGTGCTAACTCTCCTTACTTCCTTGCACCACGCCACCACAGAGCCCTTGGACAAGGGAGTATTGGACACTCTCAGTTCACAGATCACTGCCAATGTCTGCACGTACTTGACCCCTAAGCTGCCTTCCGGTGAGATTATGGTGGCTAGTGGCCCTGTGAAGTGACCACTGTTGTCGGTTTTACTAGCAGAGCCTGAAGCTTTCCCGCTAGTCTAGGGACCGTTCCCCGTTGTTCGTCTGGTCCTTCCTTCTTCAGGATGGGGGTGTGGAGCCCAGCTGTGCTTGGATTCACATATCCCAGAAGGGTGCACAAAAGGAATCAACCACTAGAGGTCTCACTATACATACACACACCTTTACTTGTCCCCTAAGACCACCAGAGGGAGCCTAATAGGACTATAAAAGGAGGGTGAAGGTAGGAAGGTCAGAGCAGAGAAGAGCAGAGCTCAGAGTTCATTCTAGCTGAGACAAGTGAGTAGTGAGTAGTCTGCAGACAGAGCAGTCAGACAGAGTCGAGTCTGCAGAGCAGAGTGCAGTTTGAAAGTGAGAGACTCAATAGCTCAGTTAGAGAGCTAGGAGCGTGCCGACGCTCTGAGAGCGGCAGAAGAGGCAGCCCACCAACTGCTAGTGTGTATAATCCTGTGAGGGCCCGAGTAGGCCGAAGGCAAGAGGAGAGTAGTAAAGGGGCAGAGGAGCCTAATCAGCTTAACCCAGCAAGTATATACTGGATGCCGGGTCCGAGCCTACGGGGATCTCCATGACCCAGTAGGAGACCACCGGAGTTCCTGGAGGACTACAGGTCCCAGGAGTACCACAGAGCTGATACATAATAGGGTCAGGAGGACGGAGTCCGGTAAGCAGGACGCTGCAAGCAGGGACTGTGTACTTCAAGAAAAGGTCCAAGCACAGGGTCAGCCAGGTGCAGGACAGAGACTAAGTTAGGCCCAGCTACATGCAGGCCAGGACTTCATTGCAGAGAGGCAAGGAACAAGGAGGCCTTAAACCTACTTAGTGGGAGGATCTGGATGTGCATCCTTCACCCTATCGAGCTCCAGGTTGTACCTGCAACATCTTCAGTAAAGGTACCAAAGAGACTTGTGTGTGTGTGTGTCCACCTTCTTGTCCCTACCCTGCTGGGTTTCCCTCAGTCCTGCATCCCTACACATCTACCTGCCCTGGAAGGATACAGCCTCACCTGTAGGAGGCCTAACACCTATCGCTGCACAACACCATCCCTTCCAGAGGATCTGCACAGCAGCGCTGGTCCCCCTGACCAGATACAACAGGTGGCGTCACGACTAACTACACGAACATTTATTCCCTTGTAAATATCCCCCTTTTATGGTGAGCGCCCAGGGCCACGGACCGAGCTGTGCTGCCGTGACATCCCCATAGAAGACAATAGGCTCGGATCCGAGTACCCCACTGCTCTGGGAGGGTGGCTCATCGTATCTGGCGTCACGAACAGGATTGCGTGCCCTGCAGCAACGGAGTAACTTATGCCCGTTGCCACCGGGTACTATGTGCCTTACTAAAAGACTGTGTCTCGTATAGTGGTGAAGATTTCCCGCCATTGCCCGCCATTTACAGCGTTACCGCGCGAAAACGAGGAGGCGCACCTGAAAAAGCGCGCCGAGTCCTTGACACGCCGATGTGTAGCCCAGCTGCGCTTGGTGCCACATGTTACCCTGGAGGATGCACGGAAGGTTAACTCACAAAATAACCCGATATTCATTCACACTTCACATTTTCCTGGTGCCACCAGAGGGAGCCCTTGGAGAGTATCTAGAGATATATAAGGGTTGTGGAGACGACAGCAGTCAGATGAAGGCAGTCTAGCTGAACGTTAGCTAGTTGTTGGTTGTACCTCAGAGAGACGAGCTGAGAGGAATCTTTGAAAATTCTTGGAGAACAGGAGAAGTCCCAGAAGACTGGAGAAGAGCAAATGTTGTTCCTATCTTCAAAAAGGGGAAGAAGGTGGACCCAGGGAACTACAGGCCGGTGAGTCTGACTTCTATACCAGGAAAGATCTTTGAACAAATTATTAAAGAACATGTATGCAAGTACCTGGATAAAAATGAAGTGATTAAACAGAGTCAGCATGGGTTTGTAACTAATAAGTCATGTCAGACTAACTTAATTTCCTTCTATGACAGAATCACTGACTGGGTGGATCAGGGAAATGCTGTAGATATAGTATATCTTGACTTCAGCAAAGCATTTGACAAAGTATCTCACACAATCCTTATTGAAAAAATGACTAAGTATGGAATGGACAAGGCAACTGTTAGGTGGATTCATAACTGGCTTAGTGATCGGACCCAAAGAGTAGTTGTAAATGGCTGCACATCCAGTTGGAAGAATGTCTCAAGTGGGGTACCACAAGGCTCTGTTTTGGGCCCTGTATTGTTCAACATCTTTATCAATGATTTAGATGAAGGAATTGAGGGTAAACTGATCAAATTTGCTGATGACACAAAGCTAGGAGGGGTAGCTAATACTAGAGAAGAGAGAGAGGATTCAAAAAGATATACATAAACTGGAGCAGTGGGCAGCAACTAACAGAATGGATTTTAACAGGGAAAAATGCAAAGTACTACATCTGGGCAATAAAAATGAAAAAAGCATATACAAAATGGGAGGAATAGGGCTAAGTAACAGCACATGTGAAAAAGACTTGGGTATACTAATTGATCACAGACTTAACATGAGTCAACAGTGTGATGCAGCAGCAAAAAAGGCAAATGCAATTCTAGGATGTATCAACAGAAGCATACAGTCTAGATCACGTGAGGTCATTATTGCCCTCTACTCCTCTTTGGTCAGACCTCATCTGGAATACTGTGTCCAGTTTTGGGCACCACATTTTAAAAAAGACATCAACAAACTGGAGCAAGTTCAGAGAAGAGCCACCAGAATGGTGACCGGTCTGCAAACCATGTCCTATGAGGAACGGTTGCAGGATTTGGGAATGTTTAGCTTGCAAAAAAGAAGACTGAGAGGAGACTTAATAGCTGTCTACAAATATCTCAAGGGTTGTCACATTGTAGAAGGATCATCTTTATTCTCATTTGCGCAAGGAAAGACTAGAAGCAATGGGATGAAACTGAATGGGAGGAGACACAGATTAGATATTAGAAAAAACTTTTTGACAGTTAGGGTGATCAATGAGTGGAACAGGCTGCCACAAGAGGTGGTGAGTTCTCCTTCAATGGAAGTCTTCAAACAGAGGCTGGATAGACATCTGTCTGGGATGATTTAGAGAATCCTGCTTTGAGCAGGGGGTTGGACCAGATGACCCAGGAGGTCCCTTCCAACTCTACCATGTCTATGATTCTATGAAAGTTACCTCAGAACGTGCAGACTGATAGTTCCCTAGGAAAGTGGAAAGTGACTCTCGAAGTGAGCATAGATCAGTCTGACGGAAGGTCCTGATAGCTACTTCGGACAGAGCCTAAGAAGGAAGTGAAGGAAAGGGAACTGCAGTATTTGTAAGACCGAGTCAACTGAGGTATTGTTAGAGAGCGAGCGTGCCGACGCTTGGAGAGCGGTGAAGAGAAGGAAAAACTGCCATCTACTGCTACTTGTGCTTATGTTAAAGGTTAGAGTAGGACGAAAGGCAAGTGGAAAAAGGAAAGAGAGTGACAGAGGTTGAAACAGCATTGATCGCTTACCTCCACTCTGAACTACCGGACACCGGGTCCGAGCTTGCTAGCATCTACACGACTAGTAGGAGAAACCGGAGACCCTGTGGGACTTCATGTCGCAGGGGCCCAGCAGTGCTGATACGTAACCGAGGTCAGGAAGACGGAGTCTAGCAGAGCCCTGCATACAGAGACCCTGTTCTGTCCACAAGAAGGCCTCACCACAAAGTCAGCCGGGCGTGTACGAAGAAGACAGAGTTAGACTTTGTTCTATACAGGTCAGAAACTCACACACATAAAGGAGAACGGAGGCCTTACACCTACTCAGTGGGATTACTGGAAGTTCATCCTCCACCCTGACAGCTTCCCGGGAAGTGCCTGCAGCTACCATCAGTAAAGGTACAGAAAGAGACTTTCTTGTGTGTGTCTGCCTTATTGCTCCTGCACCCCTACACCGCCATATACCCTGAGGGATCAGTCTTGCCTGTGGAAGACTTAACACCTTGCTGCCCAGTAACAACCCCTCAGAGGATCTACCTTGCAGCGCTGGTCATCCTGTGTAAGGTTTTGTGTACATGTTCCTGAAACTCAGTTTTTCCGTCAGCCATTTTACTTTCTGTCTTGCTGCAGCTGTCTTGCCCTCAGTCAATATGGAGTTTCCAGCTTGCATGTTCCCGCCCTGATTCTCTCCCTCTTGCTTCTTAAGCAGCCACAGCTGAGCAATCAGTGCTTCAGAATCAAGCCTGCAGTGTATCTGTGACCTGACTCCTGGAAGCCTTGGACCTTGTACTCCAGTTATTTCCTATTGTGGAACTTTGGAACACTCGTGGACTTTGGAACCTTGCTATTTGGTAAATCCACGTTTGCATGGACTTATGGTAACAGAGAAGAGATCCTGAACCTGTTGTGGAGAGTATTGCTGAGCTTAAGTTACTCTGGCCTGCTGTGTCTCCTGCTTTTGTATCTGCAAACTGTGTGACTATTATTGCCACTTGTATGAAGTAATACAAGACCTTCTATATCAAACCTGTGACTCCTGTGTTTTCATCGCACCCAAGCACAAGACACTATATGAACTGTACTCCTTACATTACATCCTGACCAGGAACCACAGGTGGCGTCACGAACATTTCTACAAACCTACAATCCCCTGTAAATACCCCCTTTTTAGTGGGCAACGGACTGAGCCGTGCTACCCGTGACATCCCCCATTGAAGTGAACGGGCTCGGTGCCGAGTACCCCACAAGCCCTGGCTACGGGCGACTCATTTTTGGCGTCACAAACAGGATCCGAAGCTCGCTAAATGTGAGTCCTGTGTGCCTGAATGGACTGTTTTGTGAAAAAGACTGTGTTGCTGTTTTGTGATTTTTGGCGCCATTTGACGCCATTTTGCCGCCATATTCGCGCCCTGAGGCGCTGGTGAAGAAGGAGGGCGTGCATTCGTGGGCGTGCGCTCACTCTGTGGCGCGAAAAGAGATGTCCGCCTACCCTAAATGTGACTGCCCTACCCGGACATGCCCATCGGCAGGGGGAATCCACCTCCTGGTCTCAAATGGAGTGAAGAGGAGGAAAAGGAAACCCCGCCCCTGTAACAAAGAACGGGACCCCCCGAATGGAGAAGGGCAGGGTGACCTGGTAAAGACGGCTGCCGGTGGTGAGCTGTCGCGGGAGGGAATGAAGGAGCTCACCCTCCCCAGCGATGAAGCGGATGCAGCGCTGGAGGACCTGGCCCGGCTCCGGGCAGAAGTGGAGCAGATGGAACAGAGCTGGAGGGCCCAGAAGCTGCGGCTGCAGCAGAGCCGATCGCTCCGCCCAGGGGCGGACACAGACTGCAGAGGGCCCCTGTGCAAGAAATCTTCCCGGGCCCCCCCCCCATACAGCAACAAAGTTAAGTAAACGAGGGGGTGTCCGGCAGTGCTGCGAGTGCCTGGCGGTACTGCGGGTATCTCTGACACTGCTGTGGGGTCTCCGGCTGTGTCCGGTGCTGCGTGGGCCTGTCCGACATTTTGTGAAAGGCCAGAGCCCCCGCAGCTGCATGGTTTCCCATGCGGTGGACTCCGGGAAAATGGCCGCCGGGTGCGGCACATGCGCAGAAGGAGATCTCGGCACCAAGATCTCGGGAGATAAGATCTTAGTGCTGAATTCTCATCTCCCGAGATATATGTGTTTTTCCCTATTATGTCTTATAATGGACTCAGAGGCTGAGGACTGAGCCAGCCCAAAAACTGTATCCTGTAAATAGTTGCACTAAGGTGCCTTTTAATGATTTCACACGAAGCCTTGACTTACCTCTGAACATAAAACCCGTGTGGTGAGGCACTGAGTGAGGTCTGCATTCGGATGTTCTGCAGCCCACCCAGGACCCACGTTGAAGGTTTGGTGCGGGTCCTTCACAAGCATATTGTCTATTTATATGAAAATGTTATTTAATATTGTATTTTTCTATATATAATGTTTTATTTGCAACGTTCAAGACATCCTTACCTCCCGGATGGGACGAATTAATGTTTAATGTTGATGTTTAATGCATAAACAAAAATGTCTCTTGTATTTCACAGCCCGGGAGTGCTGTCGTTTACCATGGGGGAATGTGTAGCCCTGGTACACAATACCAGGAGGATGAGTGGAGAGGTAACGGTTAAGGGCTCTTCATGATATCATGTACACTTCGGACACACCCACCAGGGGTGTGGAGGGGAGTGCTAAGTAGTCTGAGTTCAGTTCAGTCAGTGACTCGAAGGAGTGAGGAAGTGCAGTCTTTGTGCAGTTCAGAAAGTGGAGGCCAGTACAGGTGAGCCAGTTCACCTCAGCCTGGTCAGAGCTGTGCCCCACTATAAGACGGACTGAGATATCTATTAAGAGTTGAGCATATCGAAGGGCATAGTGGAAGAGAACAGAAAAGTGCCATAAGTATAGGATACCTGCACATTGTTACCGGTCACTGGGGACCGAAGGATCACTAAAGCTTCACGCTTAGTGGTAAGAAAACCAGAGGCTTATCGGACCTTAGGTCGTGGCAAGCATCCCTGAAGAGTCAGTACGTATCTGGGGTCAGGGAGAGTGAGAACCTTGAGCCTGATCAGCAAGAATAGGAACTCAGCTCTCTCACAGGAAGGCTCCGACCACAAAAACTGACCGGGCAGAACAGCTTTGGAATAGCTGGAGTTATAGAGGGAACTACGCTTCAGGCTGGTTGGACTCATCAACATTGGACAGTAAAGGAGGCCCCTAACTTGCTTAGCCGTTGCCTCAAAGCTCATCCTCCATCAACCCCATCAGCCTCCCTGGGACCTGCCTTACCATCTTACAAGTAAAGGTATGGAAAGACGCTGACCGTGTGAGACTGAGTTATTTACTTGCATGCCTGCACAACCCTGCCTTAACCATCGACCTGAGGGAAGAGTCCTACCTGTAGGGGACCCGACATCTAGCTGCCTCACCATCCCCTCAGAGCTCTACAGCAGCACTGGTATAAATTACCAGAAGACTACAGGTGGCGTCACGAACTGTAAATATATCTATCCCCTGTAAATATTCCCCCAACATACGCCAGACCGCTAGGGCCACAGACCGAGCCACCGCTACCTGTGACAAACCCCATAGACTTCCATGGGCTCGGCTCTGAGTACCCCATTGCCCTGGTAACCCACAATTGTGGTGGCGGGTCGACACAAAACTTTAGTTAGCCGTTTTCAGAGCAGCTAATGATTCCTCTATGCGTGGTAACGGGTATGCATCCTTGTGTGTTATGCGGTTCACCTGCCTGTAATCCACACACATTCTCATACTACCATCTTTCTTTTTAACCAGAACTAGAGGGGCTGCCCAGGGACTACAACTATCCCTTATCACCCCGGCTTTCTTCATATCATTCAACATTTCTTTAGCCTTCTGATAATGAGCTGGAGGTATGGGCCTATACCGCTCTTTGATGGGAGGATGACTGCCTGTAGGGATATGATGTTGTACTCCCTTAATTATCCCAAAATCAAGTGGATTTTTGCTAAACACTTGGGCGTACTCTTGCACCACCCGTAATACCCCTTGCTTCTGGTGAGCGGGAGTGGTGTCCGTCCCAACATGGAGTTGCTGACACCATTCCGCCACCTGAGTTGCTGGGTCATTGTCCTCCGCTATTTGACAGGAGTCTAAGGACTCAGCCGGGAGAATAGAATTATTATCAACAGCATGTAGTTTAGCAATGGTTGCATAACGGGGTAAGTTTACCTCATCATCTCCCCAATTGAGAAGCCGTACCGGTACTCTTCCATTCACCACTTCTACTACTCCTCTAGCAGTCATAAGTGTAGGTCTATGTTCTGAATGGTGGGGTTCTACTACAGCTTGGTAATTCTGTCCTCTCAGACCTATGGCTGCCCTGCACCAAATGATCATTTCACTCATTGGGGTATCACAATAGGATCCGAGTCAGTGACCCGTACATTACCAATTTCGCCGTCTGTAAGCTTCGCTTGCTGCTGACACACCAGGGCCCGGATCTCTCTTTGGATTACTCCTCTCTGCCTTGGTCGGGCAATCTCAGCGAGCTGTTGGAGTAAGAACACAACTTCTCCCAAACAATTACCGATAATGTTAGTACCCAAAATTATATTTAAACCGTTCTCCTCATTTACAGTCTTTACTACCAGAAGCCCCTGGTCTTTCAACTCCTCTCTGCCCACCTTTACATCTACACATTTTGTCCCAAGTACTTCTACAGGAAGACCATTAGAAGCATACACGGTAAAGTCAGAGCTCGGGGGTTTAAGACTGTCCATTGACCAGTACTTAGTATAGAGGGCATCAGGAATTAGGGTCACCTGCGACCCAGTGTCTAACAATGCTGGAACAGCAATACCATCTAGAATAATAGACAGGTAGGGTCGCCCGCCCACATACCTGCGGTTCCAGTCTAGGGGGCCTGACGGGTATTCTCCTGGGTGTTGGCCCTCGGACCCAGGTTCTGCCCGTTTAAAGGACACTGTGGAGACATATGACCTTTCCGGTTGCATCGGTAACAGATGATCTCTCGACGAGGAGGGTGCTGATCAGAGGTCGCTCCTGGGGGTGGCGTTGTCCTCTTCCGGGGGGGCGACGTCTTCTTTCTTCTCCGGTGCATCCACGGGACGTCTTCTGGGCAGTCAGCTAACAAGATCTTTCCTTCCTCCTCTTTCCGCAGCTGCAGGGCACTCATTACAGCAGCCAGATTTTTAGTCAGCTGGCGCACCTCTGAGCGCAGACAGTCCAATTCACTAGGAGGTGTCACCTGCGCTTTGGCTTCAGCCACTAGCGGGAAAAGGGGGTTACTGCCGGTTCCAGAGTGACTTCAGCCTGATGATGTTGGGTTGCCACCTCGGGTTTGCCCAGGGGCCGCAGCCCTTTTATTGCCATGTCCTTTAGGGCATCAAAGGTAGCATCCGGATGGTCTAAGGACCACCAGTTTACAGTTCTGCGTTCCTCTTGGGATCTCAATCCCTGTATAAATTGTTCTTTCAGCATTTTATTCTCGTCGATAGCATTTAAATTGTTAATTTGCTTGAGGGCTCTCAGGGCTCCCTGTAGTCGGCAAGCGTAGTCCCGGATGCTGTCACCTGGCTGTTGTGAACAGTGATAGAAGGCCATCCGGAGATCCGTTTCTGTGCGGTCTTCAAATATGGCATGCAGCTTAAGGAAGATCGCAGGTACCGACTCCTGATCAACGGTATCCCAAGTCTCCACTTCCCTCTCAGCAGCGCCAGTTAGCTGCCCTATTAGCACAGCAGCTTTTTGTCTCTCAGGCATGGAGTACATTTCTAGGATGCTGCATAACTTCCGCTTGAAGCCTGCTAATGTGCCTGGCTCACCACTGTACTGGGGAAGCCATTTCGCCCCAGGCATATATGGGAGCGTTAGTGGCATGATCGGGACTACCGGACTGGGTGCAGGGCCTGCGCCCCCATCTGGCGCTACAATACCAGACGGTGCGGGATTGGGGACTCCGGCTGGGGCCGCACTGTCAGCCGGTTGTTGTGACATCTTAGCGCCCCCTTGGTTAAACGGAGCCTACCGGTTTCAGATGCTGCTACTTCACAGGCACCGCAGTGGGAACAGGACCTTCGTCGCAGGCGCTCTGATGTCAGAGCGTTCACTTCCTGTTGCAGGACCTGCCGCTGAGTCAGAGCCGGGGGCGTGTCCAAGACTTTGCGCGCTCTTTCAGGTACGCCCACCTTCTTCTCCAGCGCCTTAGGGCGCGAATCTGGCGGCAAATATGGCGGTATTTGGCGCCAAACAACAGCAACAGTCTTTTTCATCAAAACTCTCCACAGGCACACAGGGCTCGCAATGCTGCAAGTTTCGTATCCTGTTCGTGACGCCAAAGTTTTGTGTCGACCCGCCACCACAATTGTGGATTACCAGGGCAATGGGGTACTCAGAGCCGAGCCCATGGAAGTCTATGGGGATTGTCACAGGTAGCGGTGGCTCGGTCTGTGGCCCTAGCGGTCTGGCGTATGTTGGGGGAATATTTACAGGGGATAGATATATTTACAGTTCGTGACGCCACCTGTAGTCTTCTGGTAATTTATACCAGCGCTGCTGTAGAGCTCTGAGGGGATGGTGAGGCAGCTAGATGTCGGGTCCCCTACAGGTAGGACTCTTCCCTCAGGTCGATGGTTAAGGCAGGGTTGTGCAGGCATGCAAGTAAATAACTCAGTCTCACACGGTCAGCGTCTTTCCATACCTTTACTTGTAAGATGGTAAGGCAGGTCCCAGGGAGGCTGATGGGGTTGATGGAGGATGAGCTTTGAGGCAACGGCTAAGCAAGTTAGGGGCCTCCTTTACTGTCCAATGTTGATGAGTCCAACCAGCCTGAAGCGTAGTTCCCTCTATAACTCCAGCTATTCCAAAGCTGTTCTGCCCGGTCAGTTTTGTGGTCGGAGCCTTCCTGTGAGAGAGCTGAGTTCCTATTCTTGCTGATCAGGCTCAAGGTTCTCACTCTCCCTGACCCCAGATACGTACTGACTCTTCAGGGATGCTTGCCACGACCTAAGGTCCGATAAGCCTCTGGTTTTCTTACCACTAAGCGTGAAGCTTTAGTGATCCTTCGGTCCCCAGTGACCGGTAACAATGTGCAGGTATCCTATACTTATGGCACTTCTCTGTTCTCTTCCACTATGCCCTTCGATATGCTCAACTCTTAATAGATATCTCAGTCCGTCTTATAGTGGGGCACAGCTCTGACCAGGCTGAGGTGAACTGGCTCACCTGTACTGGCCTCCACTTTCTGAACTGCACAAAGACTGCACTTCCTCACTCCTTCGAGTCACTGACTGAACTGAACTCAGACTACTTAGCACTCCCCTCCACACCCCTGGTGGGTGTGTCCGAAGTGTACATGATATCATGAAGAGCCCTTAACCGTTACCTCTCCACTCATCCTCCTGGTATTGTGTACCAGGGCTACACACATGCAGCTGCGCGGGCTCTGGCCTTTCACAAAATGTCGGCAGAGCTTCCCTGCAGCATCGGACACCACCAGAGACACCTGCAGCAGCGCTGGAGACACCAGCAGCACCGCCTAACACTTGGAGCACCGCCGACACCACCTCATCCCACCCTGTGGCCTGCAGCAACGGTACCTGTAAAATATATACGCATTGTAAGACGCACCTTCATTTTCCCCCCAAATTTGGGTGAAAAAAAGTGCGTCTTATAAGCGATTCTTTATGCAACTGCTGGTCTAATTGAAAGAGATCGCAGCCGGACAAAAATCAGGCTGCTGCATGTCACTAGCAGGCCACTGTGCACAGAATTTGAGGATATGTCACTTTCCTTAGGTCACAGGCATTAGTGATGAGTGAACGTGCTCAAATAAGGCATTATCTGAGCACGCTCGTGTGCTGAGTGACTTCAGCCTGCTCAAATAATATTTTCGACTCTCCACCGTTTCATGTCTCGTGACTGTTCGACAGCTGCCACACATGTAGGGATTGCCTAACAAACAGGCTATCCCCACGTGCTGCGACTAGTCACGAATCATGGAGCAGCGGGGACTCGAACATATTATTAGAGAACGCTGAAGGTGCTTTATTAGCACCTGAGCATGCTTAGATAACGCCTTATCCGAACATGCTCGCTCATGACCAGTAACCACTACTCCCAACATGGTTCATATATAAATTGTTGTTTCTTTTTCAATTACAATACTGTATGCTTACAAAAAGTCCACATGGCAGCAAAGATCCCCTCAGCCTGGTCCACACTCATCCTCTGCAGCAGCTTCCCGCCCAAATGCGACTCCAGTGCACAGAAGACACTTGCAGCTCATCACGTCAGCCAATGACAGATGTGCTTGTTGGGCAAAGTCTGTAAATGGCTGAAAGGTAATGCTGCACAAATGTCACTGTGCACTCCAGACAGGTAACAGGGGTTCTCTGTAAATCTTAGTCTATCCCATCCCCCTATCTAAATCGATCATCATCATTTAATACATTTATTCCCGGCGGGCTCCTACCTAGACCAGTGATTTCTCCTCTGTCCTCTCACCAACTCGCCCTCCTATTTTCATGTGTCTGTATAATCCAGCCAGGTCCAGACCCAGTCCTGCGGATCACTGCTGAGGCTCTAGGAAGCGTGCACAGCAGCAGAGAGAGGCCCTCTCCTCCCTCCTCTCTTCCTGCTCCAGCGTCTGCGTGCTCACTCTGCAGCCCTTCACCTCACCGCAGACTGTACGGTCCAGTGGCAGCCGGCCAGACAATGTGTGCAAGTGCTAACAGGGGAGGAAGGGGGCCCGTTTGACCTTCATATCACATGTGTGCAGCAGAGCGGGCCCCCTGCTTCTCCTGTTAGCAGTAATAGTGCCGCCAGCTGTCATTCACAAGTTAGCTTTCAATGTCGGTTGGGGGCCCCCTCCTGCTCTGGGCCCCGATGCAGTTGCACAGGTTGAACCGGCGATATGTCCGCCCATGGCTCCGCCCACCTGTGATTCCGGCATCAGAAGCCGTCCATAAGGAGAATGAGTGGAGACGCCGTGAACAGGAGGAGCGGCAGCAGCGGGAGCAGCTTGAGGCGCAGCGGCTTCACCAGAGGTACCGGGAGAAGGATCTCGCAGACAAGGATATCATCCGGCTAATCAAAGGTACGCTCCGGGAACCGCGGCGCCAGGGGACGGTGTGTGACTTTAAGCTCCAGGGAGGTTGGGGGTTCATACACGAGCCTGGGCTCTATCAGAAGATCTTTGTTCATTGCTGTGACGTGGAGTCTCACCTGCCTGAGAGACACCCGGACAGGGACCTGCTAAAAGGGGATGTTGTCACCTACACGCGGCATTGGGGGCTTAAGGGGTGGTATGCCCTGAACGTCTCCAGAATCAGCGCCCCGGCCCCTGAAGCAGGAAACGCACCCCGCGTCCCAGTGTCCCAGGCCTCTGCAAACCCAGCGCCAGTTTGCGCACCTAAGCCATGCCTGTGCACCCTGCAGAGTGCAAGCCTGAGAGAGGCACCTGCCAGGCCTCCAGGAAACATAATGAAAAAGAAAAGACCTGTAGCTACCCAGACATCGGTAGCAGGACATGATCTTATGGTGATATGATTTAAAACCCACAGTGTGCTTCCAGCCCCAGGTATGGAAGATGCTGCAATGTTTGCTGATGAAGACCAGTAGGACCCAGACAGGGTTTACTGTACTGTACAAAGTTTCCAGAGAAGTTGTGTTGAAGAGTTGCACTTTATTGTGAAGATGTTTATATGATTGATGTATAGTATACCCCAGTTGGGTAATGTGGTTTTGATAATATCTAGAATGTGGACTGCGTGCTGAGGACTCTTGCAGCACAAGAACTGTATTGTAAATAGTTGGCACTCGGTGCCCCATCTTGGTTTTACGTAAAGCCGTATTACCTCTGAAGCAAAACCCGTATGGTGTGGCCTTGAGTGAGGTCTGCAGAAGGGAAGTCCTGCAGCCCACCCAGGACCGCCGTGGGAGGTTTTGGACGGGTCCTCCACAAGAATCTTGTGAATTTTGCACTTCAGAGTATTTGATATTTTCTACTTGTATTTGTATTTACTGCAACGTTCAAAGTTTCCTTACCTCCCGAAAGGGACGAGTTATTGTTTGTTGTTGATGTTATAAAAATTACTTCTTTTTCAGCCCGGGAGTGCTGATGATAACTAGGGGGGGATGTGTAGCCCAGCTGCGCTTGGTGCCACATGTTACCCTGGAGGATGCACGGAAGGTAAACTCACAAAATAACCCGATATTCATTCACACTTCACATTTTCCTGGTGCCACCAGAGGGAGCCCTTGGAGAGTATCTAGAGATATATAAGGGTTGTGGAGACGACAGCAGTCAATGAAGGCAGTCTAGCTGAACGTTAGCTAGTTGTTGGTTGTACCTCAGAGAGACGAGCTGAGAGGAAAGTTACCTCAGAACGTGCAGACTGATAGTTCCCTAGGAAAGTGGAAAGTGACTCTCGAAGTGAGCATAGATCAGTCTGACGGAAGTTCCTGATAGCTACTTCGGACAGAGCCTAAGAAGGAAGTGAAGGAAAGGGAACTGCAGTATTTGTAAGACCGAGTCAACTGAGGTATTGTTAGAGAGCGAGCGTGCCGACGCTTGGAGAGCGGTGAAGAGAAGGAAAAACTGCCATCTACTGCTACTTGTGCTTATGTTAAAGGTTAGAGTAGGACGAAAGGCAAGTGGAAAAAGGAAAGAGAGTGACAGAGGTTGAAACAGCATTGATCGCTTACCTCCACTCTGAACTACCGGACACCGGGTCCGAGCTTGCTAGCATCTACACGACTAGTAGGAGAAACCGGAGACCCTGTGGGACTTCATGTCGCAGGGGCCCAGCAGTGCTGATACGTAACCGAGGTCAGGAAGACGGAGTCTAGCAGAGCCCTGCATACAGAGACACTGTTCTGTCCTCAAGAAGGCCTCACCACAAAGTCAGCCGGGCGTATACGAAGAAGACAGAGTTAGACTTTGTTCTATACAGGTCAGAAACTCACACACATAAAGGAGAACGGAGGCCTTACACCTACTCAGTGGGATTACTGGAAGTGCATCCTCCACCCTGACAGCTTCCCGGGACGTGCCTGCAGTTACCATCAGTAAAGGTACAGAAAGAGACTTTCTTGTGTGTGTCTGCCTTATTGCTCCTGCACCCCTACACCGCCATATACCCTGAGGGATCAGTCTTGCCTGTGGAAGACTTAACACCTTGCTGGCCAGTAACAACCCCTCAGAGGATCTACCTTGCAGCGCTGGTCATCCTGACCAGGAACCACAGGTGGTGTCACGAACATTTCTACAAACCTACAATCCCCTGTAAATACCCCCTTTTTAGTGAGCGCCCAGGGCAACGGACTGAGCCGTGCTACCCGTGACATCCCCCATTGAAGTGAACGGGCTCGGTGCCGAGTACCCCACAAGCCCTGGCTACGGGCGACTCACCCCCACGCGATGACGCGGCGGCAGGTCCTAGCAGGGAGCTTCGGTGAACGCTCTGTCGTCAGAGCGCTGGCGACGCAGGTCCTGCAAGCAACTGTGCCCTGCGGAGCTGGGGCATACAGGAGAAGGTAGGCCACGTTTCACTAGGGGACGCAGAGATGTCGCAGCAGCAGGCCGACATCACGGCCCAGGCCGACCGCCCCAATAACTTACCCACGGGCGCTGCTGCGCAGACTGGAACCGCTGCCCCTCACCTGGGCTTGTGGCCCTGATAGTACCGCTGACACTACCATATATGCCTGGAGCAAAGTGACTTCTCCAGTACAGCGGCAAGCCAGACACCCTGTCAGGGTTCCAGCGGAAAATATGCAGCATACTGGACATGTACTCAGAGAATGTCAGAGAAGCAGAAAGCTGCAGTGGTAGTGGGACAATTGACTGGTGCTGCAGAAAGAGAGGTAGAGACTTGGTCAGCTGCAGACCAAGAGTCAGTGCTTGCAATTTTCTTAAAGCTACAGACTATCTTTGAGGACCGTACAGAAACAGACCTCCGAATGAGGTTCTACCAATGTTCTCAAAACTCGGAGGACAGCATTCGGGACTACGTCTGCCGTCTACAAGGGGCCCTGCAAGCTCTCAGACAGGTTAATCCCATGAGCGTCACCAATGAAGATAAAATGTTAAAAGAACAATTTGTACGGGGACTGAGGTTCCAAGCGGAAAGCAGGATTGTGCGTTGGTGGTCCTTGGATCATCCTGATGCTACTTTTGAGGCCCTTAAGGATATGGCTATAAAAGGACTGCAGCCCCTGGAAATGCCTGAAATGGCAACCCAGCGTCACCCGGGTGAGGCCACTTTAACGCCAGCGGCATCCACCTTTTCCCCACTGGTTGCTGAAGCCAAAACGCAGGCGGCGCCCCCTACTGAGCTGGACTGTCTACGCTCAGAAGTGCGCCAACTTACCAAAAACCTGGCCACCGTAATGAGTGCCCTGCAACTGCGGACGGAACCGAAGACAGAAGGAAAGATCCTGCTAGCCGACTGCCCTGAGGATGTCCCCGGGATGAACCGGAGGAGGAGGACAACGCCACCCCCAGGAAGGACCAATGACCAGCGCCATCCTCACCGAGGGATCGTCTGCTACCGCTGCCAGAAGGAAGGTCACATCGCACACAGTGTCCTTTAAACGAGCAAACCCTGGGTCCGAGGGCCAGCATCCAGGAATAGACTCATCAGGCCCCTCAGACTGGAACCGCAGGTTTGTGGGAGGAAGACCTTTCCTGTCCATCATATTGGATGGGATCGCAATCCCTGCCCTGCTGGACACCGGATCCCAGGTAACCATCATACCTGATATCCTTTACAACAGATGCTGGTCCATGGACAGTCTCCAACCCCTAAACCCCGACTTTGCAGTATACGCCTCTAACGGCCTCTGTTATGTTTTGGTAGCTGAGGAGAGCAGGCAAAAACGGCAATACACCAGAGAGGTTGGAATCTACTGGATTGCAGTACCCTGACTAACCACCACAACTAAAGGCAGCCGTGGAGCGTTCCTACGTTGGTCCTAGACGCCTCGTCACAGCCTGAGAGGTTAACTACACCTAAAGATAGAAAGAGGAAAGCTATCTGCCCCGGAGCAGATCCCCAAAGAACATAGGAAGCCCCCAAACATGTAATGGCGGTTAGACAAGAGGAAATACAGACACAGACAGAAAATAGTATGAGCAAACGCTGGGGCCCAATCTGCCTAGACAGAAAAGGATAGGAAGGATACTTACTGCAATCCAAAAAAACCCTAAAAAAAAAGCCAACGCTACTAATTGCAAAAACACCTGAGATCACACGACCTCTACCACCTAAATTAGTTCTTGGTGTAACAAAACTAAGCCGCAGCCACTGAAAAAACTGGAAAAGGCAAATGAACAAACAACAGTGGCTCCAGGGAACCGAGAGGAGCCCAAGCCCCCGGGGAGGGGAACCTGCCAACCTACAGAAATGAGAGAAATAAGCAAAAGGCAAGCACAAAAACAAAAAACAGAAAATGTCTTATCTGAGAGCAGGAGAAGAGGCAAGACTCAGCAAGCTTCCAAGTGAACCAGGAAACAACGTTGAGACAAGAACAATTGATCACCTGCACCATGATGGGGGAAACCTCCCTTATATCCAGCCAGTCCGTGATCCCTGATTGCCAATCCTCATTGAATTGGTTAGTACTGTTTGTAACCAACAGAGGGAGCTTCTGCTCAGAATTCATTTCTAGAACATTGACAACAGTACCCCCCCCTTGAGGAGGGGTCACGAACCCTCATTTGTGCAACCAGGTCGGTCAGGATGAGCTCTGTAATATGCACGGATCAGTCTCCTAGCATGGATGTCCGAAGCAAACACCCAAGAAATGTCCTCCTGACCATAACCTCTCCACTTAACCAAATACTGGAGTTTCCGTCTAGAAAAACAAGAATCCAATATTTTCTCAACCACATACTCCAGATTGCCCTCAACCAAAACAGGGTCAAGAGGCGCAGCCATAGGAACCACTGGCTCGACAAACCTCTTCAATAAGGACTTGTGGAACACGTTATGGATCTTAAATGTCCCTGGAAGAAGTAAACGAAAGGAAACAGGATTAAGAATCTCCATGATCTTATAAGGTCCAATGAACCTAGGCTTAAACTTAGGAGATGCAACTCTCATAGGGATATTTCTTGAGGACAACCAGACCAAGTCCCCCACTTTAAACCGAGGACCATCAGTCCTATGCCGGTTGGCAAACCGCTGGGCCTTCTCCTGAGAGAGGGACAACCTCTCCACTACCTGGTCCCAAATCTGCTGCATACGCTCCACAACAGAGTCAACACCCGGACAAACAGAAGCCTCCGTCTGTCCCGAAGAAAATCGAGGGTGAAACCCAAAATTGCAGAAAAATGGAGACATCAAAGTGGCAGAGCTTGCCCTATTATTAAAAGCAAACTCAGCCAAAGGCAAAAAAGAGACCCAGTCATCTTGATCAGCAGACACAAAGCATCTCAGATAAGTCTCCAATGTCTGGTTTGTTCTCTCAGTTTGTCCATTGGTCTGAGGATGAAAAGCAGAGGAGAAAGACAATTGAACACCAAGTTTAGAACAAAAAGTCCTCAAAAATCTGGAAACAAACTGGACTCCTCTGTCAGTGTCATGTATAGTGTACAGTTCCTATAGCGTCTTGTGCTTGGGTGCGAGGAAAACACATGAGACACAGGTTGATATGAAATGACTTGTATTACTTCATACAAGCATGCAGAAAAGGTCACACAGTTTGCAGGAACAGAGGCAGGAGACACAGCAGGCAGTAACTTCAAGCTCTACAATAACTCTCCAAAGCAGGTTCAGGATCTCTTCTCTGTACCGTAATTCCTCTGCAAACATGGATTCACCAGACAGCAGGTTTCCAGAGTCCAAAAGTGTTCCAAAGTTCCTCAGTAGGAAATAGCTGGAGTCCAAAATCCTAGGTTTCCAGGAGTCAGGTCACAGGCTGACTGAAGCTTGATTCAGGAGCACTGATTGTTCAGCTGAGGCTGCTTAAGAAGCAAGAGGAGAGAATCAGGGCGGGAACATGAAAGCTGGAACCTCCATATTAACTGAGGGCAAGATAGCTGCAGCAAGACAGAAAGCAAAATGGCCGACGGAAAACTGAGTTTCAAGGAACATGTCAAAAGAGACAAAGAACCTTACATTACTCCCCCCTTAGGGACAACCTCCGGATGACCTCAGACCAAGCTTGTCAGGGTACCTCTGATGAAACTGGCGGAGCAGGCGAGGAGCATTTACATTATTGACTGGTTCCCATGAGTTGTCCTCCACTGGGTAGCCCTGCCATTTAATCAAATATTGCAACTGATTTCTGTACAACCTGGAATCTAGAATCCTTTCCACCATAAATTCTTCCTGACCATCGACCAGCACTGGGTCAGGGCAAGGAGAAGAGCGTCCAGGAAACGTATTGGGTGTTGCAGCCTTTAGTAGGGATACATGAAAGACAGGGTGGATTCTATAGTTCTGGGCAGTTGAAGACGACAAGCAACAGCACTTATAATCTTACTGATTTTATAAGGTCCAATGTACTTATGTCCCAATTTAGACGATGGAATCTTTATTTTAAGATTTCTGGTTGACAGCCAGACCAAATCTCCTACCTTGAAAGCTGGTGCAGGTTTACGAAATTTATCTGCTGCTTTCTTGTACCTTTCCTGAGCCAATTCTAGATTTTCCTTTAGAAGATCCATATTCTTTTGTAAAGAAGTGATTCTTTCAGCCACTGCCGGCAAGGGCGTATCTATGGGAAATCGAGGAAGAATGTTAGGATGATAACCTAAATTGGAGTAAAAAGGAGACTGCTTAGTGGAGGCGCTCTGAGAGTTGTTATAAGAGAACTCAGCCAGTGGAAGTAGATCCACCCAATCATCTTGTAGGTGGCAGATAAAGCAGCGGAGATACTGCTCCAGGGTCTGATTGGTTCGTTCTGTCTGTCCATTAGTCTGGGGATGAAAAGCAGAAGAAAGGTTTACTTTAATGTCCAATGCGGCACAGAAATTTTGCCAAAACCTTGAAGTGAATTGCACCCCTCGATCCGAAATGACCTCATCCGGTACTCCATGTAAGCGAAACACATTCTTAATCATTAAGTCTGATGTCTGTTTTGCAGTGGGTAAACCGACACAAGGGATAAAATGAGCTGCCTTTGTTAGACGATCAACCACCACTAGAATGGTGTTCTTCCCTTGAGAGGTTGGTAACTCCACAATGAAGTCCATAGAAATGGATCCCCACGGGCGGGACGGGGTGAGAAGAGGTTGTAACAGACCAGTTGGTGAGGAGCGAGGTGTTTTGCATCTTGCACAGACTTCACATGAAGTGACATAGTTTAAAACATCTTTCCTGTAAGTGGGCCACCAAAAGAAACGAGAAAGAAATTCTTGTGTCTTTAGAATTCCCCTATGCCCGGCTATCTTGGAATCGTGGATGAGTTGCAATACTCTCAATCTGACTGTTTCAGGTATATACAGACGTTGTCCCTGAATCCACACACCATTCTTAAAGGCAAGACTTACGTCCTTGGGGGTTGTGCCAAAAAGGAATCCGCATGGTATGCTTCCTTGATGTCCTTAAGTAGGTCTTGATTATGAATTACTCCTAGGAATCTAGAGTCAGGAAGAATAGTCTTAGGAGGAGTAAGTGGACGTGTCTCTGCTGAATGAATCCTAGAGAGTGCATCAGCCTTTCCATTGCGCGATCCTGGTCTATAAGAAATTACAAAATTAAATTGGTTTAGGAAAAGATTCCAGCGAGCCTGGCGAGGAGTCAGGCACTTAGCCGACCTGATAAATTCAAGGTTACGATGGTCTGTCAGGACGACTATTTGCTGTGCAGCTCCCTGAAGAAGGTGTCTCCATTCCTTGAAGGCGGCAATAATGGCCAACAATTCTCTATTGCCCACATCGTAGTTCCTCTCAGCCGAAGACAACTGCTGGGAAAAGAAGGCACAGGATGCAAGACATTCTTCTCACCTGTTCTCTGAGAGAGTATAGCTCCAACGGCACAGTCTGAAGCATCCACCTCTATTATGAAGGCAAGCTCGGGGTTGGGATGTACTAAGATAGGTGCGGTGGTAAATTTATCCTTTAAACAGGAAAATGCTTCCTGCGCTTGCGGGGTCCAGGAGAACCTAGACTGTTTCCGGGTAAGTTGGGTGATAGGTGACACTACCTCAGAGAAATTCCTAATGAAACGTCTATAGAAGTTGGCAAACCCGATGAAGCGCTGCACCTCCTTCACATTTCTAGGAATTGGCCAATCCTTGATGGCTTGGGTCTTGCTTCCATCCATACTAATCCCTTGCGTAGATAGTACATACCCCAGAAATTGAATTTTGGTCCAATGAAATTCACACTTTTCAAGTTTGATGTAGAGATGGTTTTGTCTTAGGCGTTCTAAGACCATTCTCACATGTCCATGATGTTCCTCTGTGGAGTTAGAAAAAATTAGAATATCATCAGAAATCACCACAAATGTATCTAGGAGATCCCTGAAGATGTCATTCACCAAGTGTTGGAAAGTGGCTGGGGCGGTACTCAGACCAAAAGGCATAACTAGATATTCAAAGTGTCCATAGCGTGACCTGAATGCAGTCTTCCATTCATCCCCAGGTCTAATACGGGCCAAGTTATAGGCCCCACGGAGATCCAGTTTAGAGAAAATTTTGGCGTGCCGCACTCTCTCCAACAACTCAGGGATTAAAGGCAATGGATAACGGTTTCTAATAGTAACCTTATTGAGTTCCCTATAGTCTATGCAGGGTCTCAGAGATCCATCTTTCTTCTTCACAAAGAAGATGGGTGCACCTGCGGGAGATGAAGAGGGGCGTATGAAGCCTTTGGCTAGATTTTCATCTATGTAGTCCTTCAAAGCTTTTAGCTCGGGCCCCGCTATGGGGTAGATCTTACCAAAAGGTATCTCGGCTCCAGGCAATAATTCGATTGGACAATCATATGGACGGTGAGGAGGAAGCTGATCAGCGTTCTTCTTGTCACATAAATCCACATAGTCCTGGTATACAGCTGGTAGTTCAGGGACTGACATGGTTCCTTTAGGAACAGAGCAAGCTGAAACTCCTTGACTCATCTGTTTCTCCGGAAAGTGTAATTCCTTGGTCTCCCAGTTAATCGTAGGATTCTACGCCTGTAGCCATGGTAGCCCTAGAATAATGGGAAAGTGGGGAGAAGAGATAAGCATAAAAGACATTTTCTCCTGATGATCTTTACCCATAAGGCCCCTCAAAGGCTCTGTTTCCTGATCCACTGGTCCAGAGGTCAGCAGGGAGCCATCCACAGTCTCCATCTGTACTGGAGTAGCCTTCTTCACTGAACGTATCCCCTGTTTCAGAGCAAAGGAGATATCCATAAAATTTCCACTTGCTCCTGAGTCGATCATAGCAGAGCTAGACACCCAGACTGAGTCAACCCAGAGTTTGATGGAAAGGAAGCAATGAGAATTGTTTCTTTTACAACTCAGCTGGGACACCGCTGAGGAAACTTGAAAAATTGCAGCGTTTATACCGTCATTGTCCCCAGAACTAACAGAGTTTAAGTCCGAAAAATCAAGATCTCTTGCAGCAGATCTCTCTGGAATCTGAGGCTCGGACATGACAGAGCTCCTCTCGCAACACTCACAGTGAATGACTGCTGCAGTAGTCTTACGAGAACGGCTGGGGCAGTTTATAATGAAGTGCCCTGACTTACCACAGTAAAAACATAGATTTTCCTTTATACGATGTTCTTTGCGTGCATCACTAACCCGTCTTTGTAAAGAGTCCACCTGCATGGGTTCAGGTTCTGGTTCCCTTGTGATCCTACTCAAAGGTTCCTTAGCTGAGGAGGGAGGTAGGAAAAGGTTAGTGCGATTATTTTCGAACCATCTCTCTTGTCTGCGTTCAGTCAGACGAGCATCAATACGGATACAATAGTTAATAAAGTCACCTAACGCAGTGGGAGGGTCGGCACGAGCAAGTTCATCCTTAATCAGTGGAGACAACCCTTTCCGAAAAATAGATTTTTTGGCGGAAGTGTCCCAAGTGGTATCAAGAGCCCATCTCCTGAAATCCAAGGCATATTCGGCTACTGAACGCTTACCTTGGCGCAAAGTTAACATGGCTGCTTCAGCTGTTGCACCTCGATTGGGGTCATCAAACACCTGCCCCATGGCTGAAATAAAAGCATCAAGGTGATTCAAACAATCATCCTCAGTCTCAATCAGAGGGTTTGCCCACATCAAAGCCTTATTGGTAAGCAACATGATTATAGTAAGCACTTTGGATCGTTCAGTGGGAAATTGTGAAGCATGTGCAGAGAAAAATAGATTGCATTGGTTAATAAATCCCCTGAATTTCTCACGTTCACCGCCAAAACGAAAAGGAGGTAACTTGGGGATCCCAGAACTCGGGGTTATGGCAGGAGCCTGGACTCGTTCCTCTAGAGCCTCAATCCTGGCTCGTAATTCCTGGGTAGTTTGTCCAAACACTTGCAAATTATGATTAGTGAGGTCCTGTAGGCTTGCAAAACGGGTCTTTATAGTCTGTATATCTGCAAGGATTGTATCAGTCACTCCGCAAAGCTCCTTTATGCGGGCCTCCATCTTCCAGATCTTTTAAGGCAGAAGTGCTGGAAGGAGAAGAGAAAAGGAAAAAAAAAAAAAAAAAAAACAATAGTGTTTACCTGTGGTAACACTGCAGAGTAACATTTAAGGGAATGCGCTCTCTGGAATGGTTGTGAGAAGTCACAACCACTGTCATCACAGAAGGTATTAAACGGACATCTGATATCCACAGTCACGGCAGACACGGCTTTCCCAGACCCAGCAGACACTAAACATTGGCTCCTGAATCTTGTCATGTATAGTGTACAGTTCCTATAGCGTCTTGTGCTTGGGTGCGAGGAAAACACATGAGACACAGGTTGATATGAAATGACTTGTATTACTTCATACAAGCATGCAGAAAAGGTCACACAGTTTGCAGGAACAGAGGCAGGAGACACAGCAGGCAGTAACTTCAAGCTCTACAATAACTCTCCAAAGCAGGTTCAGGATCTCTTCTCTGTACCGTAATTCCTCTGCAAACATGGATTCACCAGACAGCAGGTTTCCAGAGTCCAAAAGTGTTCCAAAGTTCCTCAGTAGGAAATAGCTGGAGTCCAAAATCCTAGGTTTCCAGGAGTCAGGTCACAGGCTGACTGAAGCTTGATTCAGGAGCACAATGTAAGGTTCTATGTATATATTCCTGAAACTCAGTTTGTTCGTCAGCCATTTTACTTTCTGTCTTGCTGCAGCTATCTTGCCCTCAGTCAAAATGGAGTTTCCAGCTTGCATGTTCCCGCCCTGATTCTCTCCTTTGCTTCTTAAGCAGCCACAGCTGAGCAATCAGTGCTTCAGAATCTAGCCTGCAGTGAACCTGTGACTTGACTCCTGTAAGCCTTGGACCTTGTACTCCAGCTATTCCTACTGAGGAACTCTGAAGCACTTGTGGACTCTGAACCCTGCTCTTTGAAAGACCCACGTTTGCATGGACTTACGGTAACAGAGAAGAAGATCCTGAATCTGTATTGGAGAGTGATTGCTGAGCTTGGATTACTCTGGCCTGCTGTGTCTCCTGTTTCTGTGTCTGCAAACTGTGTGACTATTTCTGCCAACTTGTATGAAGTAATACAGGACTTTTCTATATCAAACCTGTGACTCCTGTGTTTTCATCGCACCCAAGCACAAGACGCTATATGAACTGTACTACATACATTACAAGATTCTGAAGCCAAAACGTTAGTGTCTGCTGGGTCTGGAAGGCTGTGTCTGCTGTACTGTGGATATCAGACGTCCGGTTGTACTTTCTGTGATGACAGTGGTTGTGACTTCTCACAACCATTCCAGGTGAGCAATTCCCTTAAGTTTTTTCTTTTTGCAGTGTTACCACAGGTAAACACTATTGTTTTTTTTTTTTTCCTTTCTTTCTCTTTTTTGTCTGCTGTAACTCTGGATATCAGATGTCTGGTTGAAACTTTCTGTGATGATAGTGGTTGTGACTTCTCACAACCATTCCAGGTGAGCAGTTCCCTTAATTTTTTTTCTCTCTGCAGTGTTGCCACAGGTGAACACTATTGTTTTTTTTTTCTCTCCTCTTCTTCCAGTAATCCTGTCTTAAAAGATCTGGAAAATGGAGGCCCGCATAAAGGAACTTTGCGGAGTGACTGATAATATCCTTGCAGATTTGCAGAATATAAAGACCCGTTTTACAAATCTACAGGACCTCAATAATCACAATTTGCAAGTGGTTGGACAGACTACCCAGGATTTGCGAGCCAGGATTGAGGTTCTAGAGGGGCGAGTCCAGGCTCCTGCCGTAGCCCCGAGTGCTGGGATTCCCAAGTTGCCCCCTTTTCGTTTTGGCGGTGAACGTGAGAAATTCAGGGGATTTATTAATCAATGCAATCTTTTTTTTTCTGCACATGCTTCACAATTTCCCACTGAACGATCTAAGGTGCTTACTATAATTATGTTGCTTACCAACAAGGCTTTAATGTGGGCAAACCCTCTGATTGAGACTGAGGATGATTGTTTGAATCACCTTGATGATTTTATTTCAGCCATGGGGCAGGTGTTTGATGACCCCAATCGAGGTGCAACAGCTGAAGCAGCCATGTTAGCTTTGCGCCAAGGTAAGCACTCGGTAGCTGAATATGCCTTGGATTTCAGGAGATGGGCCCTTGATACCACCTGGGACAGTTCCGCCAAAAAATCTATTTTTCGAAAGGGGTTATCTCCACTGATTAAGGATGAACTTGCTTGTGCCGACCCTCCCACTGCGTTAGGTGACTTTATTAACTACTGCATCCGTATTGATACTCGTCTGACTGAACGCAGGCAAGAGAGATGGTTCGAAAGCAATCGTACTAACCTTTTCCTACCTTCCTCTCCAGCTAAGGAACCTTTGAGTAGGATTACACGGGAACCTGAACCTGAACCCATGCAGGTAGACTCTTTACAACGACGGGTTAGTGATGCACGCAAGGAACATCTTTTAAGGAGAATCTATGTTTCTATTGTGGTAAGTCAGGGCACTTCATTATAAACTGCCCCAGCCGTTCTCGTAAGACTACTGCAGCACTCATTCATTGTGAGTGTTGCGAGAGGGGATCTGTCAGGTCCGAGCCTCAGGCTCCAGAGAGATCTGCAGCAACAGATCTTGATTTCTCTGGACTTAAACTCCGTTACCTCTGAGGACGTTGACTGTGTAAACGCTGCCATTTTTCAAGTTTCCTCAGCGGTGTCCCAGCTGAGTTGTAAGAAAAACAATTCTCATTGCTTTCTTTCCATCAAACTCTGGGTTGACTCAGCTTGGGTGTCTAGCTCTGCTATGATCGACTCAGGGGCAAGTGGAAATTTTATGGATGTCTCCTTTGCTCTGAAACAGGGAATACGTTCAGTGAAGAAGGCTACTCCAGTACAGATGGAAACTGTGGATGGCTCCCTGCTGACCTCTGGACCAGTGGATCAGGAAACAGAGCCTTTGAGGGTTCTTATGGGTAAAGATCATCAAGAGAAACTGTCCTTTATGCTTATCTCTTCTCCCCACTTTCCATTATTCTAGGGCTACAATGGCTGCAGGCTCAGAATCCTACCATTAACTGGGAGACCAAGGAATTACACTTTCCAGAGAAACAGATGAGTCCAAAAGTTTCAGCTTGCTCTGTTCCTAAAGGAATCATGTCAGTCCCTGAACTACCAGCTGTATACCAGGACTATGTGGATTTATGTGACAAGAAGAACGCTGACCAGCTTCCTCCTCACCGTCCATATGATTGTCCAATTGAATTATTGCCTGGAGCAGAGATACCTTTTGGTAAGATCTACCCCTGGCGGGGCCCGAGCTAAAGGCTTTAAAGGATTACATAGATGAAAATCTAGCCAAGGGCTTCATACGCCCTCTTCATCTCCTGCAGGTGCACCCATCTTCTTTGTAAAGAAGAAAGATGGATCTCTGAGACCATGCGTAGACTATAGGGAACTCAATAAGGTTACTATTAGAAACCGTTATCCATTGCCTTTAATCCCTGAGTTATTGGAGAGAGTGCGACATGCCAAAATTTTTTCTAAACTAGATCTTCGTGGGGCCTATAACTTAGTCCGTATTAGACCTGGGGATGAATGGAAGACTGCATTCAGGTCACGCTATGGACACTTTGAATATCTAGTTATGCCTTTTGGTCTGAGTACCGCCCCAGCCACTTTCCAACACTTGGTGAATGACATCTTCAGGGATCTCCTAGATACATTCGTGGTAATTTATTTGGATGATATTCTAATTTTTTCTAACTCCACAGAGGAACATCATGGACATGTGAGAATGGTCTTGGAACGTCTAAGACAAAATCATCTTTACATCAAACTTGAAAAGTGTGAATTCCATAGGACCGAAATTCAATTTCTGGGGTATGTACTGTCTACACAAGGAATTAGTATGGATGGAAGCAAAACCCAAGCCATCAAGGATTGGCCAAGTCCTAGAAATGTGAAGGAGGTACAGCGCTTCATCGGGTTTGCCAACTTCTATGGACGTTTCATTAGAAATTTCTCTGAGGTAGTGTCACCTATCACTCAACTTACCCGGAAAGAGTCTAGGTTTTCCTGGACTCCCCAAGCCCAGGAAGCATTTTCCCGTCTAAAAAATAATTTACCACTGCACCTATCCTAGTACATCCCAACCCGAGCTTGCCTTCATAATAGAGGTGGATGCTTCAGACTGTGCCGTTGGAGCTATACTCTCTCAGAGAACAGGTGAGAAGAATGTCTTGCATCCCTGTGCCTTCTTTTCCTAGCAGTTGTCTTCGGCTGAGAGGAACTACGATGTGGGCAATAGAGAGTTGTTGGCCATTATTGCCGCCTTCAAAGAATGGAGACACCTTCTTCAGGGAGCTGCACAGCAAATAGTCGTCCTGACAGACCATCGTAACCTTGAGTTTATCAGGTCGGCTAAGTGCCTGACTCCTCGCCAGGCTCGCTGGAATCTTTTCTTAAACCAATTTAATTTTATCATCTCTTATAGACCAGGATCGCGCAATGGAAAGGCTGATGCACTCTCTAGGATTTACTCAGCAGAGACACGTCCAATTACTCCTCCTAAGACTATTCTTCCTGACTCTAGATTCCTAGGAGTAATTCATAATCAAGACCTACTTAAGGACATCAAGGAAGCATACCATGCGGATTCCTTTTTGGCACAACCCCCAAGGGACGTAAGTCTTGTCTTTAAGAATGGTGTGTGGATTCAGGGACAACGTCTGTATATTCCTGAAACAGTCAGATTAAGAGTATTGCAACTCATTCACGATTCCAAGATAGCTGGGCATAGAGGAATTCTAAAGACACAGGAATTTCTTTCTCGTTTCTTTTGGTGGCCCACTTGCAGGAAGGATGTTTTGAATTATGTCACTTCATGTGAGGTCTGTGCAAGATGCAAAACACCTCGCTCCTCACCAACTGGTCTGTTACAGCCTCTTCCCACCCCGTCCGCCCGTGGGGATCCATTTCTATGGACTTCATTGTGGAGTTACCAACCTCTCAGGGGAAGAACACCATTCTAGGGGTGGTTGACCGTCTAACAAAGGCAGCTCATTTTATCCCTTGTGTCGGCTTACCCACTGCAAAAAGACATCAGATTTGATGATTAAAGATGTGTTTCGCTTACATGGAGTACCGGATGAGGTTATTTCGGATCGAGGGGTGCAATTCACTTCTAGGTTTTGGCAAAATTTCTGTGCAGCATTGGACATTAAAGTAAACCTTTCTTCTGCTTTTCATCCCCAGACTAATGGACAGACCGAACGAACCAATCAAACCCTGGAGCAGTATCTCCGCTGCTTTATCTGCCACCTACAGGATGATTGGGTGGATCTACTTCCATTAGCTGAGTTCTCGTATAACAACTCTCAGAGTGCCTCCACTAAACAGTCTCCTTTTTACTCTAATCTAGGTTATCATCCTAACATTCTACCACGATTTCCCATAGAAACGCCTTTACCAGCAGTGGCTGAAAGAATCACGTCTTTACAGAAGAATATGGATCTTCTAAAGGAAAATCTGGAATCGGCTCAAGAAAGGTACAAGAAAGCAGCAGATAAATTTCGTAAACCTGCACCAGCTTTCAAGGTAGGAGACTTGGTCTGGCTGTCAACCAGAAATCTTAAGTTAAGGATTCCATCGTCTAAGTTGGGACATAAGTACATTGGACCCTATAAAATCAGTAAAATTATAAGTGCCGTTGCTTGTCGTCTTCAACTGCCCAGAACTATGAGAATCACCCTGTCTTTCATGTATCCCTACTAAAGGCTGCGACACCCAATACGTTTCCTGGACGTTCTCTCCTTGCCCTGACCCAGTGCTAGTCGATGGTCAGGAAGAATTTGTGGTGGAAAGGATTTTAGATTCAGGTTGTATAGAAATCAGTTACAATATCTGATTAAATGGCAGGGCTACCCAGTGGAGGACAACTCATGGGAACCGGTCAATAACGTTAATGCTCCTCGCTTGCTCCGTCAGTTTCATCAGAGGTACCCACACAAGCCTGGTCTGAGGTCATCCGGAGGTTGTCCTTAAGGGGGGAGTAATGTAAGGTTCTATGTATATATTCCTGAAACTCAGTTTGTTCGTCAGCCATTTTACTTTCTGTCTTGCTGCAGCTATCTTGCCCTCAGTCAAAATGGAGTTTCCAGCTTGCATGTTCCCACCCTGATTCTCTCCTTTGCTTCTTAAGCAGCCACAGCTGAGCAATCAGTGCTTCAGAATCTAGCCTGCAGTGAACCTGTGACTTGACTCCTGTAAGCCTTGGACCTTGTACTCCAGCTATTCCTAATGAGGAACTCTGAAGCACTTGTGGACTCTGAACCCTGCTCTTTGAAAGACCCACGTTTGCATGGACTTACGGTAACAGAGAAGAAGATCCTGAATCTGTATTGGAGAGTGATTGCTGAGCTTGGATTACTCTGGCCTGCTGTGTCTCCTGTTTCTGTGTCTGCAAACTGTGTGACTATTTCTGCCAACTTGTATGAAGTAATACAGGACTTTTCTATATCAAACCTGTGACTCTGTGTTTTCATCGCACCCAAGCACAAGACGCTATATGAACTGTACTACATACATTACACTGATTGTTCAGCTGAGGCTGCTTAAGAAGCAAGAGGAGAGAATCAGGGCGAGGAACATGAAAGCTGGAACCTCCATATTAACTGAGGGCAAGATAGCTGCAGCAAGAAGAAAGCAAATGGCCGACGGAAAACTGAGTTTCAAGGAACATGTCAAAAGGACAAAGAACCTTACAGTCAGACACAATGTTCTCAGGAATGCCGTGTAACCAAACCACGTGCTGAAGGAACAAAGGCACCAATTCGGAGGAGGAAGGCAACTTAGGTAATGGCACAAGATGTATCATCTTGGAAAACCTATCACAAATCACCCAGATAACGATCATTCTCTGAGAAACAGGGAGGTTGGAAATAAAATCCATAGAGATATGGGTCCATGGTCTCTTGGGCACAGGCAATGGCATCAACAAACCACTAGAGCGAGAGCAAGGCTTGGAGCGAGAGCAAGTCCCACAGGACTGCACAAACTCCCTGACATCACGAGACAAAGTAGGCCACCAAAAGGACCGACTCACCAAGTCTCTGGTACCAAAAATTCCGGGATGACCGGCCAACGCGGAACAATGAATCTCAGACATCACACTCTTCTTCCACTGGTCTGGGACAAACAATTTCCCAACAGGGCAGTGCTCGGGTTTATCCTCCTGACACCCTTTCAGAGCCAGTCTCAAATTGGGCGAGATGGCGGAAAGAACTACACCCTCTTTCAAAATAACAGCAGGATCAGATAACTCAGGAGAGTCCGCAAGAAACTCCTCGAGAGGGCATCCGCCTTAACATTCTTAGTGCCAGGTAGAAAGGAAACCACAAAATTAAAACGTGTGAAAAACAAGGCCCACCTGGCCTGTCTAAGATTAAGTCGCTTGGCTGATTCCAGATAAACCAGATTCTTATGGTCCATGTGGACCACCACCTGATGTTTGGCTCCCTCCAGCCAATGTCTCCACTCTTCAAAAGCCCTTTCATGGCCAATAACTCCCGATTACCACGTCATAATTACGTTCAGTTGGAGAAAATTTTCGAGAGAAAAAGGCACAAGGGTTACTTTTAGAAGTCTCAGGATCTCTTTGGGACAAAACGGCACCTGCCCCAATTTCAGAGGCATCAACCTCCACCTGAAATGGCAGAGAAACATCAGGCTGCCGTAGAACAGGAGCAGAAGTAAATCTCTGCTTAAGTTCCTGAAATGCAGAGACTGCCTCAGGAGGCCAATTCACCACATCAGAACACTTTTTGGTCAAATCAGTCAATGGTTTAACAATAACAGAGAAATTACCAATAAATTTACGATAGAAATTGGCAAAACCCCGGAATCTCTGAAGAGCCTTTAATGAAGTAGTTTGGACCCAATCACAGATGGCCTGAACCTTGACCGGGTCCATTTCAATAACAGATGGAGACAAAATGAATCCCAGAAATGAGATCCTCTGTACCCAAAAAGACACTTTGATCCCTTCACATACAGAGGCATTCTCTCTCAAAATCTGGAACACAGTCCGAACATGTTTCACATGAGAGTCCCAGTCATTGGAAAAAATCAAGATATCATCCAAATAAAGAATCAGAAATTTATCCACAAAATCCCTGAAAATGTCATTCATGAAGGACTGGAAGACGGAAGGAGCATTAGTGAGCCCAAAGGGCATCACTAG
>JARQOD010000003.1:430718258-430760599 GCA_033576555.1 Oophaga sylvatica | reverse complement strand
AAAAAAAAAAAAAAAAAGAAAAAAAAAAAAAAAAAAAAAAAAAAAAGAGAAAAAAAAAAAAGAAAAAAGAAAAAAAAAAGGAAAAAAGAAAAAAAAAAAAAGAAAAAAAAAAAAAAAAAAAAGAAAAAAAAAAAAGAAAAAAAAAAAAAAAAAAAAAAAAAAAAGAAAAAAAAAAAAAAAAAAAGAAAAAAAAAAAAAAGAAAAGAAAGAAAGAAAGAGAGTGGAAGAAAGAAAGAAAGGGGAAGAAGAAAGAACAGAGGAGAAAGAAAGAAAGAAAGAAGAGAGAGAAGAGAAGAAAGAAAGAAAAGAAAGAAAGAAAGAAAGAGAAGAAAGAAAGCAGGGAAGAAAGAAAGAAAGAGAGAGAAAGAAAGAAGAGAAGAAAGAACAGAGAAGAAGGGAAAGAAAAGAAAAAAACAGAGATGGAGAGAGAAAGAAAGGGGAAAGAAAGAACAGAGAGAGAAAGAAAGAAAGAACGAACAGAGAGATAGAGAAGAAGAAAGAGAAGAAAGAAAGAAAGAAAGAAGAAATAGGGGACAGAAAGAAAGAACAGAGAGAGAAAGAAAGAAGAAAGAAAGAACAGAGAAGAAGGGAAAGAAAGAAAAAACAGAGAGGGAGAGAGAAAGAAAGGGGAAAGAAAGAACAGAGAGAGAAAGAAAGAAAGAACGAACAGAGAGATAGAAGAGAGAGAGAGAGAGAGAAAGAAAGAAAGAAAGAGAGAAAGAAAGAAAGAAGAAAGAAAGAAAGAAAGAAAGAGGGGAAGAAAGAAAGAACAGAGAGAGAAAGATAGAGAAAGAAAGAAACAGAGAGAAAGAAAGAACAGAGAGAGAAAGAAATGGACAGAAAAAAGAACAGAGAGAGAAAAAAGAAAGAAAGAAAGATGAATGAAAGAAAGAAACAGAGAGAGAGAGAAAGAGGGAAAGAAGGAACAGAGAGAGAAAGAAAGAAAGAAAAAGGGGAGAGAATGAAAGAACAGAGAAAGAAAGAAAGAAAGAAAGAAAGAAAGAAAGAAAGAAAGAAAGAAAGAAAGAAAAGAAAGAAAGGGGAAAAGAAAGAAAACACATAAAGGGAGAGAGAAACAGACAGAGAAAGAAAGAACAGAGAGATAGAGAGAAAGAAAGAAAAAACAGAAAGAAAGAGGGGACAGAAAGAAAGAACAGAGAAAGAAAGAAAGAAAGATAGGGGAAGAAAGAAAGGACAGAGAAAAAGGGGAAGAAAGAAAGAACAGAGAGATAGAGAGAAAGAAAGAAACAGAGAGAAAGAACAGAGAGAGAAAGAAAGAGGGGACAGAAAAAAAAACAGAGAGAGAGAAAAAAGAAAGAAAGAAAGAAAGAAAGAGAAAGAAAGAACAGAGAGCTAGAGAGAGAAAGAAAGAAAAAGAGAGAGAGAAAAATAAGAACAGAGAGAAAGAAAGGAAGAAAAGAAAGAAAGAGGTGAAAGAACAGAGAGAGAAAGAAATAAAGAAAGAAATGGGAAAGAAAGAACAGAGAGATAAAGAGAAAGAAAGAAACAGAGAGAGAGAAAGAAAGAACAGAAAGAGAAAGAAAGGGGACAGAAAAAAAGAACAGAGAGAGAAGAGCAGGAAACTGACCCCAGCAGAGAAAAAATATAGTGTAGTGGAGAAGGAGTGCTTGAAGATTAAGTGGGCCATGGAGTCCCTATGCTATTATTTGCTCGTGCGTCAGTTTCGTTTAGTAACGGACCATTCACCGCTCTTCTGGATGAGAAACACAAACAAGAGGAATGCTCGAGTCACCGGATGGTTCCTGTCCCTGCAAAACTTCAGTTTCTCAGTGGAACATTGGGCGGGGAAGTAACATGGAAATGTGGATGCCCTGTCACAGACCCCCTGTATGGTGAAAAATGTTCAACTCCACAAGTTTGAACAGAGTGGGAGTATGTGAGGCAGTGACTGGTGTCATGCGTGAGGGTCGCTATGTGTCGCCCAGGTTGTGCACAGTAGCATATTGAGGCCGCAGGAGTGCATTGCAGTCACAGGCATAGCTGTGTTTGAAAATACAAAACAAAAGTATGTTTTGGTCTTGGGCAAGCTATTTGTCCAAGGCAGATTTAAGAAAACCTGCCATGGGTTTTTATTTTTTTAAAGGACTACAGGATGGTAGTGGTATGGCCCGTTTCCTTCCCGGACTGGTTTTCCATGTGGCCTACGACCACAGGTTGTAAAAACCCCTGCAGCAAGGGGTTGGGTGTGTCAGTTTTTGATTTGCAAGCGTGCAGAGTTGGAGGCTCTGCAGAGCTCGGCCTGTGTGAAGTAACACGGAGCCAAGCAGAGCCAAAAGGCCTGGCACCCCTCAGAGTAGCACAGGGGTGCAGTCGCCCAACCGGCAACCATTCTCGGATGTGGACTCTCTTGTTTCCCAGCTGCAATCCGGAGGATAACGTGTGCTGTTTATTGCTGTGATTTTGGACATTAAATATATTTTGCTTTGAACTTTGCTGGGTCACTGCCTGTCTGTCACACTTCAACAACCCCACTGCACTACAGGCCTTACATAGCCTTCCAAATATTTTAATGACTCCACTTAGCCATCTATAAAAAGAAAAACTGGGTCTGAACTGAAAAAGTAAGTTGATGTGTATGCAAAATGTAAATGCATATCAAACACATGACCATTAAACAGAGAAAACAAAAAACAAGAAACAAATATCCTAAAATAAAACAAAATAAAAAATATATTGCAAAACATGCATGAAGTTGGAATAATAATAATAAGGGTATTTGGTAAACATAATTTTGATCAAAAGAATGTACAAGCCATCCCGCCACGTCAAGGCAACCCTTTGTGGGACAGTCCTACTCTAATATTAAAAACCTTTCCACTTGTCAAGTGACGTAAATGTGAACAAGGCAGAGGGACTGAACCCACCAGTTGAAGCATAGGCCAGACAGGATGGATTTTTCAGCTCAAAAGCAGGGCGGTCACACCCTTATATGCACAAGATGCACTAAGAACTAAATGAAAAACTGGGTCTGAACTGAAAAAGTAAGTTGATGTGTATGCAAAATGTAAATGCATATCAAACACATGACCATTAAACAGAGAAAACAAAAAACAAGAAACAAATATCCTAAAATAAAACAAAATAAAAAATATATTGCAAAACATGCATGAAGTTGGAATAATAATAATAAGGGTATTTGGTAAACATAATTTTGATCAAAAGAATGTACAAGCCATCCCGCCACGTCAAGGCAACCCTTTGTGGGACAGTCCTACTCTAATATTAAAAACCTTTCCACTTGTCAAGTGACGTAAATGTGAACAAGGCAGAGGGACTGAACCCACCAGTTGAAGCATAGGCCAGACAGGATGGATTTTTCAGCTCAAAAGCAGGGCGGTCACACCCTTATATGCATGACTGCTGTCTGTCACACTTCAACAACCCCACTGCACTACAGGCCTTACATAGCCTTCCAAATATTTTAATGACTCCACTTAGCCATCTATAAAGCATAATGGGCCCCACACAGTCTTCCATACAGTATACTGGGCCCCATATTGCCTACCATATAGTATAATGCATCCCATAGTTCTCGATATAGCATAATGCACCCCATAAGTCTCCATATAGTACAATGCACCCCATAATCATCCATATAGTATAATGCACCCAATAGTATTCCATATAGTATACAACACAAGTCCTCAATACAATATACTGCCCTCCCATTTGTCCTCCATACAGTATACTGAACTCCCCATAGTCCTCCATACCATACACTGCACTTCCCACAGTCCTCCATGTAGAACACTGCACTCACCATAGTCCTCCATACAGTATACTGCACTCCCCATAGTCTTCTATACAGTATATTGCACTCCTCATAGTCCTCCATACAGTAGACTGCACTCCCAATAGTCCTTCATATTGTATACTGTACACCCAATAGTACTCCATATAGTATACTACACTCCCATAGTCTTCCATACAGTATACTACACTCCCCATAGTCCTACATACAGTATAGTGCACTCCACATAGTCCTCCATACAGTATACTGCACTCTGCATAGTCCTCCATACAGTATACTGCACTCCCCATAGTCCTCTGTATAGTATATTGTACTCCCCATAGGTCTCCATACAATTTACTGAACTCAGCTTAGTCCTCAATACAGTACTTCTGCACTCCCAATAGTCCTCCACACAGTATACTGCACTCCCAAAAGTCCTCCATATTGTATATGGCACTCCCAATAGTTCTCCATATAGTATGTTGCACTCCTATAGTCCTCCATACATTATACTGCACTCTCCATAGTCCTCCATACACTATACTGCACTCCCTATAGGCCACCATATCTCATACTGCACTCCCAAAAGTCCTCTATATAGTATAATGCACTCACCTGTTGTGAATGTGCTAGAAATGAATTCTGAGCAGAAGCTCCCTCTGGTGGTTACAAACAGTACTGAACTATGCAATGAAGATTGTGAAGATTGGCGATCAGGTGTTACTGACTGGTCTTATATAAGGGAGGTTCCCTCCCATCAGGGTTGCCGGTGATCAATTGTTCTGGTCTCAACTTTTGTTCCTGGTTCACTTTGAAGCTTGCTGTTTCGTGCCTGCATCTTCTGCTAACAGATAAGACATTTTAGTTTTTTGTGCTTACTTTTTGCATTTTGTCCTGCACTTCTGTGGGGGTCTGCCAGGTCCCCTCCGGGGGCTTGTGCTCCTCTCAGTTTAGTTCAGCTAGTTGTTTGTTCATTTGCCTTTTCCAGTTTTTTCTTTGGCTGCGGCTTAGTTTTGTTACACCAGAGAACTAATTTAGGTGGTAGAGGTCGTGTGATCTCAGGTGTTTTTGCAATTAGTGTGTTGGTATTTTTTTAGGGTTTTTTGGATTGCAGTAAGTTACCTTCCTATCCTTTTCTGTCTAGGAAGATTGGGCCCCAACGTTTGCTCATACTATTTTCTGTCTGTGTCTGTATTTCCTCTTGTCTAACCGCCATTACATGTTTGGGGGCTTCCTATGTTCTTTGGGGATCTGCTCCGGGGCAGATAGTTTTTCTCTTTCTATCTTAAGGCCTCTTTCACACATCCGGCGGGCGCCTAAACGGCGCCCCTGGCATTTAGCCGCAGCGCCGCATCCGGTATTTTGTATGAAAACACGAATGCGGCAAAAAACCGCATCCATCTCATCCCGGGGTATCCGGTTTGGCATCCGTTGACGCCGTATGCGCCGGATCCGGTTTTTTAAGAACGCCCTTTTTGGGGTTCCAAATATGATTGGCTACTGTAATCCTATATATACACTGCTCCTACAGCCCATCTTTGACAGGTTGTAGAGGAGCAAGTGCAGTTTGGAGAGAAGAGCAAGTAGCAAGTGATTGGCGAACATGGATGTCATTATCGGCAATATCTTCAGGAATCTTGTTGATTTTACTGCGGAGATGAATCGATTGAGGTTTATCGTTCTGGAGAAGGAGCGAAAGTTTGAGGAGCAGCGCATTAGACGTCAGCGAAGACGCCGCCGTATGTGGATCCACCCCATCACGGCACAGAGATTAACTCGTGGTGTCTATTCCAAACTGAACATGGAGCTGCGACAAAATCCAGATAAGTTCTTTGCCTATCTGCGGATGAACAAAGAAAACTTTGATGATTTGCTGGAGCGTGTTGGAGACCAAATTAAAAAATCGGACACCTACTGTTGGTTCTCGATATCTCATGGTGTCTCATGGTGACTATAAGGTAAGCTATATGTATTGGATCTGTTTGCTTGAGCGCACTTGTAATTTTATCATTAATTGAACATCACAGGCCAACTAGGAAACCATATGAGTAGCCCCAAATTTAGTTATAAAACAGTCTTTGTCATAGATGTGATTATGTTTGGTATCTCCAATAGTCGTAGCTGAGTTCTGGTATGTAATGCTGCGTTTCTGAAATAATTTGTATTTTCTAATTTGTTTTCAGATTTCTGGCAACTGGTGAGACGCTGGCATCGCTACATTTTCAGTATCGGATGGGAATCTCCACACTATCCGGGATAATAAAGTATACTTGTCGTGCTCTGTGGGATACTTTGGTTGGAGAATTTATTCCAGAGCCAACAACAGAGCGGTGGCTTGAAATAGCGGACCAGTTTCTACGCATCTGCCAGTTCCCCAATTGCCTGGGGGCCGTTGATGGAAAGCACATCCGCATTCAAAAGCCAAAAGGAACTGGATCTGAATTCTTTAACTATAAAAAATATTTCTCTATCGTCCTGATGGCTATTGCAGATGCGCACTACAAGTTTATCGCGGTGGACATTGGGTCTTATGGACGGTCTAATGACTCCCAAGTGTTTAAACTATCTGCTATGGGACGTAAATTGTATGGAAACAGTTTTAATTTTCCCCTCCCTAGGCCACTGCCTCAAACCTCAGGCCCACCGATGCCATTCGTGTGTGTAGGTGATGAGGCATTCCAGCTGTCCCAACACCTATTGAAGCCGTATGCCAGCAGAGAATTGACACATACAAAGCGGATATTTAACTACCGCCTCACAAGAGCCAGATGGATGGTGGAGTGTGCCTTTGGCATTATGACAGCAAAATGGCGTGTCCTTTTGACTGCAATTAACTTGAAGACCGAGACTGTTGATGATGTAGTGAAAGCGTGCGTGGTCCTCCATAATTTTGTCCTAACCAAGGAACCAATTTCTCTGGAGGACCACAATCAAGAAACAACTTTGCACGACTACAGCAACATTACCACTCGCAGTACAGTCACGGTTTCAAGAATGAGGGACAAGTTTGCTCAATACTTTGTGTCACCGGAAGGTAGTGTTGACTGGCAGGATGACAGAGTGTGATAAATGTATTGTTTCTTTTAATAATTTTCTTTACCCACAATAAACCTTTAATAGTTTTACTTGTCTACCTTCTTGTGTGTTTTCTACTGTAACCTTTTTGCCATTGTTGTGTCCATGGCTGTTTAACAAAACTATTTCACCTTTTGTCCAAAAAAGTGTACATTGTAGGCCATGGTTCCCCAAATCCAGTCATCAAGGCCCACCAACATGTCAAGTTTTCAGTCTTTCCTTTGTATTGCTCAGGTGATAATTGCCTCACCTGTGCAATACAAAGGAAATCCTGAAAACAATACCTGATGGTTGGCCTTGATGACTGGATTTGGGGACCCATGGCCTACAATGTACCCTTTTTTGGACAAAAGGTGAAATTGTATTAACAAAAGTATTTCACCATTTGTCAAAAAAAAGTGTACATTCTAGGCCATGTTTCCCCAACTGCAGTCCTCAAGGCCCACCAACATGTCAAGTTTTCAGTCTTTCCTTTGTATTGCTCAGGTGATAATTGCCTCACCTGTGCAATACAAAGGAAATCCTGAAAACATGATATGTTTTTGGTGGGCCTTGAGGACTGGAGTAGGGGAAACCTGGGTAGGGGATAATCTAAAAAAGTACACATTTTTAGTGAAAAGATAATAGAAACCCGGGACATAACTTTGTAAAAAAGTTTGCATTTATGAACCTTTTAGCCAAAGTTATCTGTACCTGTATAACAAATTTAAAACTTAACATCCTATAAATTAAAGACAGACAACAATGTTAAACCAATGAACAATTTATTGAAAAAAATTTTTTTTAATATAATTCTTATAAAATTAGGCCTTTTGGCCAAATGTTTAACATAGAAATAACCTTTTTTTTATATTAAACTTTATTTTTTTATTAAACTTTATTTATTCAACTTTATTTTTTTATTAAATTTTTTTTTTCATTAAAAAAATGATAAACAAACACATATTTAAAGGTCTGTGTAGTGTGGGGTGGAAATACTGCTGGAGGGGCTGCGGGACACTTCGACCGTGGGAGTGTGGAGAGTGTGGAGGGACGAACGGGATGGTGGTGGGGAAGGAACAGGAAGAGGTGAAGGGGTGGAAAGACCAAAAGAATGGGAAGACAAGGCAGAACAGGTGGGTGGTGGTGGAGTGGAGGGTTGTGCATGAGGAGCAGGTGACATAGTAGGTGTAATGTATGTGGTACAGTTCATATAGCGTCTTGTGCTTGGGTGCGATGAAAATACTTGAGACACAGGTTGATAAAGAAAGTCTTGTATTGCTTCATACAAATTGGCAAAAATAAACACACAGGTTGCAGACACAGAAGCAGGAGACACAGCAGGCCAGAGTAATCTAAGCTCAGCAATAACTCTCCACAACAGATTCAGATCTTCTTCTCTGTTACCGCAAGTCCATGCAAACGTGAGGCTCTCAAGAGCAGAGTTCAGAGTCCACAAGTGCTTCAGAGTTCCTCAGTAGGAATGGCTGGAGTACAAGGTCCAAGGCTTCAGGAGTCAGAACACAGGTTCACTGCAGGCTAGGTTCTGAAGCACTGATTGCTCAGCTGTGGCTGTTTAAGAAGCAAACGGAGAGAATCAGGGCGGGAACATGCAAGCTGGAAAACTCCATTTTGACTGAGGGCAAGATAGCTGCAGCAAAACAGAAAGCAAAATGGCCGACGAACAAACTGAGTTTCAGAAACAGATACACAGAACCTTACATTACTCCCCCCTTAGGGACAACCTCCGGATGACCTCAGACCAGGCTTGTGTGGATACCTCTGATGAAACTGACGGAGCAAGCGAGGAGCATTAACGTTATTGACTGGCTCCCATGAGTTGTCCTCCACTGGGTAGCCCTGCCATTTAATCAGATATTGTAACTGATTTCTATACAACCTGGAATCTAAAATCCTTTCCACCACAAATTCCTCCTGACCATCGACTAGCACTGGGTCAGGGCAAGGAGAAGAACGTCCAGGAAACGTATTGGGTGTCGCAGCCTTTAGTAGGGATACATGAAAGACAGGGTGGATTCTCATAGTTCTGGGCAATTGAAGACGACAAGCAACGGCACTTATAATTTTACTGATTTTATAGGGTCCAATGTACTTATGTCCCAACTTAGACGATGGAATCCTTAACTTAAGATTTCTGGTTGACAGCCAGACCAGGTCTCCTACCTTAAAAGCTGGTGCAGGTTTACGAAATTTATCTGCTGCCTTCTTGTACCTTTCCTGAGCCGATTCCAGATTCTCCTTTAGAAGATCCATATTCTTCTGTAAAGTCGTGACTCTTTCAGCCACTGCTGGCAAAGGCGTCTCTATGGGAAATCGTGGTAGAATGTTAGGATGATAACCTAGATTAGAGTAAAAAGGAGACTGTTTAGTGGAGGCACTCTGAGAGTTGTTGTAAGAGAACTCAGCCAATGGAAGTAGATCCACCCAATCATCCTGTAGGTGGCAGATAAAGCAGCGGAGATACTGCTCCAGGGTTTGATTGGTTCGTTCGGTTTGTCCATTAGTCTGGGGATGAAAAGCAGAAGAAAGGTTTACTTTAATGTCCAATGCTGCACAGAAATTTTGCCAAAACCTAGAAGTGAATTGCACCCCTCGATCCGAAATAACCTCATCCGGTACTCCATGTAAGCGAAACACATCTTTAATCATCAAATCTGATGTCTGTTTTGCAGTGGGTAAGGCGACACAAGGGATAAAATGAGCTGCCTTTGTTAGACGGTCAACCACCACTAGAATAGTGTTCTTCCCCTGAGAGGTTGGTAATTCCACAATGAAGTCCATAGAAATGGATCCCCACGGGCGGGACGGGGTGGGAAGAGGCTGTAACAGACCAGTTGGTGAAGAGCGAGGTGTTTTGCATCTTGCACAAACCTCACACGAAGTGACATAGTCCAAAACATCCTTCCTACAAGTGGGCCACCAAAAGAAACGAGAAAGAAATTCCTGTGTCTTTAGAATTCCTCTATGCCCGGCTATTTTGGAATCGTGAATGAGTTGCAATACTCTCAATCTGACTGTTTCAGGTATATACAGACGTTGTCCCAGAATCCACACACCATTCTTAAAGACAAGACTTACGTCCCTTGGGGGTTGAGCCAAAAAAGAATCCGCATGGTATGCTTCCTTGATGTCTTTAATTAGGTCTTGATGATGAATCACTCCTAGGAATCTAGAGTCAGGAAGAATAGTCTTAGGAGGAGTAATTGGACGTGTCTCTGCTGAGTAAATCCTAGAGAGTGCATCAGCCTTTCCATTGCGCGATCCTGGTCTATAAGAAATAATAAAATTAAATTGGTTTAAGAAAAGATTCCAGCGAGCCTGGCGAGGAGTCAGGCACTTAGCCGACCTGATAAACTCAAGATTACGATGGTCTGTCAGAACGACTATTTGCTGTGCAGCTCCTTGAAGAAGGTGTCTCCATTCTTTGAAGGCGGCAATAATGGCCAACAACTCTCTATTGCCCACATCGTAGTTCTTCTCAGCCGAAGACAACTGCTGGGAAAAGAAGGCACAGGGATGCAAGACATTCTTCTCACCTGTTCTCTGAGAGAGTATAGCTCCCACGGCACAGTCTGAAGCATCCACCTCTATTATGAAGGCAAGCTCTGGGTTGGGATGTACTAGGATAGGTGCAGTGGTAAATTTATCTTTTAGACGGGAAAATGCTTCCTGGGCTTGGGGAGTCCAGAAGAACTTAGACTCTTTCCGGGTAAGTTGGGTGATAGGTGACACTACCTCAGAGAAATTTCTAATGAAACGTCTATAGAAGTTTGCAAACCCGATGAAGCGCTGTACCTCCTTCACATTTCTAGGACTTGGCCAATCATTGATGGCTTGGGTTTTACTTCCATCCATACTAATTCCTTGTGTAGACAGTACATACCCCAGAAATTGAATTTCGGTCTTATGGAATTCACACTTTTCAAGCTTGATGTAAAGATGATTTTGTCTTAGACGTTCCAAGACCATTCTCACATGTCCATGATGTTCCTCTGTGGAGTTAGAAAAAATTAAAATATCATCCAAATAAATTACCACGAATGTATCCAGGAGATCCCTGAAGATGTCATTCACCAAGTGTTGGAAAGTGGCTGGGGCGGTACTCAGACCAAAAGGCATAACTAGATATTCAAAGTGTCCATAGCGTGACCTGAATACAGTCTTCCATTCATCCCCAGGTCTAATACGGACTAAGTTATAGGCCCCACGAAGATCTAGTTTAGAAAAATTTTGGCATGTCGCACTCTCTCCAATAACTCAGGGATTAAAGGCAATGGATAACGGTTTCTAATAGTAACCTTATTGAGTTCCCTATAGTCTACGCATGGTCTCAGGGATCCATCTTTCTTCTTTACAAAGAATATGGGTGCCCCTGCAGGAGATGAAGAGGGGCGTATGAAGCCCTTGGCTAGATTTTCGTCTATGTACTCTTTTAAAGCCTTCAGCTCGGGCCCCGCCAGGGGGTAGATCTTACCAAAAGGTATCTCTGCTCCAGGCAATAATTCAATTGGACAATCATATGGACGGTGAGGAGGAAGCTGGTCAGCGTTCTTCTTGTCACATAAATCCACATAGTCCTGGTATACAGCTGGTAGTTCAGGGACTGACATGGTTCCTTTAGGAACAGAGCAAGCTGAAATCTTTGGACTTATCTGTTTCTCTGGAAAGTGTAATTCCTTGGTCTCCCAGTTAATGGTAGGATTCTGAGCCTGCAGCCATGGTAGCCCTAGAATAATGGGAAAGTGAGGAGAAGAGATAAGCATAAAGGACAGTTTCTATTGATGATCTTTACCCATAAGAACCTTTAAAGGCTCTGTTTCCTGATCCACTGGTCCAGAGGTCAGCAGGGAGCCATCCACAGTTTCCATCTGTACTGGAGTAGCCTTCTTCACTGAACGTATTCCCTGTTTCAGAGCAAAGGAGACATCCATAAAATTTCCACTTGCACCTGAGTCGATCATAGCAGAGCTAGACACCCAGGCTGAGTCAACCCAGAGTTTGATGGAAAGAAAACAGTGAGAATTGTTTTTTTTACAACTCAGCTGGGACACCGCTGAGGAAACTTGAAAGATGGCAGCATTTACACAGTCAACGTCCTCAGAGGTAACGGAGTTTAAGTCCGAGAAATCAAGATCTGTTGCTGCAGATCTCTCTGGAGCCTGAGGCTCAGACCTGACAGATCCCCTCTCGCAACACTCACAATGAATGAGTGCTGCAGTAGTCTTGCGAGAACGGCTGGGGCAATTAATAATAAAGTGCCCTGACTTACCACAATAAAAACATAGATTCTCCTTAAAACGATGTTCCTTGCGTGCATCACTAACCCGTCGTAGTAAAGAGTCTACCTGCATGGGTTCAGGTTCAGGTTCCCGTGTAATCCTATTCAAAGGTTCCTTAGCTGGAGAGGAAGGTAGGAAAAGGTTAGTACGATTGCTTTCGAACCATCTCTCTTGCCTGCGTTCAGTTAAACGAGTATCAATACGGATGCAGTAGTTAATAAAGTCACCTAACGCAGTGGGAGGGTCGGCACGAGCAAGTTCATCCTTAATCAGTGGGGATAACCCCTTTCGAAAAATAGATTTTTTGGCGGAATTGTCCCAGGTGGTATCAAGGGCCCATCTCCTGAAATCCAAGGCATATTCAGCTACCGAGTGCTTACCTTGGCGAAAAGCTAACATGGCTGCTTCAGCTGTTGCACCTCGATTGGGGTCATCAAACACCTGCCCCATGGCTGAAATAAAATCATCAAGGTGATTCAAACAATCATCCTCAGTCTCAATCAGAGGGTTTGCCCACATCAAAGCCTTGTTGGTAAGCAACATAATTATAGTAAGCACCTTAGATCGTTCAGTAGGAAATTGTGAAGCATGTGCAGAAAAAAAAAGATTGCATTGATTAACAAATCCCCTGAATTTTTCACGTTCACCACCAAAACGAAAAGGGGGCAACTTGGGAATCCCAGAACTCGGGGCCACGGCAGGAGCCTGGACTCGCCCCTCCAGAACCTCAATCCTGGCTCGCAAATCCTGGGTAGTCTGTCCAACCACTTGCAAATTGTGATCATTTAGGTCCTGAAGATTTGTAAAACGGGTCTTTATATTCTGCAAATCTGCAAGGATATTATCAGTCACTCCGCAAAGTTCCTTTATGCGGGCCTCCATTTTCCAGATCTTTTAAGACACGATACTGGAAGAAGAGGAGAAAAAAAAAAAAAAACAATAGTGTTCACCTGTGGCAACACTGAAGAAAGAAAAAACTTTAAGGGAACTGCTCACCTGGAATGGTTGTGAGAAGTCACAACCACTATCATCACAGAAAGCTTTCAACCAGACATCTGATATCCAGAGTTTCAGCAGACAAAAAGAGAAGAGAAAAAAAAAAAAAAAAAAAAAACAATAGTGTTTACCTGTGATAACACTGCAGAAAAAAAAAATTTAAGGGAATTGCTCACCTGGAATGGTTGTGAGAAGTCACAACCACTGTCATCACAGAAAGTACAACCGGACATCCGATATCCACAGTACAGCAGACAAGCCTTTCCAGACCCAGCAGACACTAACGTTTGGCTTCAGAATCTTGTAATGTATGTGGTACAGTTCATATAGCGTCTTGTGCTTGGGTGCGATGAAAATACTTGAGACACAGGTTGATAAAGAAAGTCTTGTATTGCTTCATACAAATTGGCAAAAATAAACACACAGGTTGCAGACACAGAAGCAGGAGACACAGCAGGCCAGAGTAATCTAAGCTCAGCAATAACTCTCCACAACAGATTCAGATCTTCTTCTCTGTTACCGCAAGTCCATGCAAACGTGAGGCTCTCAAGAGCAGAGTTCAGAGTCCACAAGTGCTTCAGAGTTCCTCAGTAGGAATGGCTGGAGTACAAGGTCCAAGGCTTCAGGAGTCAGAACACAGGTTCACTGCAGGCTAGGTTCTGAAGCACTGATTGCTCAGCTGTGGCTGTTTAAGAAGCAAACGGAGAGAATCAGGGCGGGAACATGCAAGCTGGAAAACTCCATTTTGACTGAGGGCAAGATAGCTGCAGCAAAACAGAAAGCAAAATGGCCGACGAACAAACTGAGTTTCAGAAACAGATACACAGAACCTTACAGTAGGTATTTGGAAGGGGGAAGGAGATTGGTAGGTAGAAGTGTGGTAGGGGGTAGGTGGCTGGTAGTGGGTAGGTTGTTGGTACTGGGGAGGTGACTGCAGTTGGGGAGGTGGTTGGTACTGGGGAGGTGGTTGGACCTGGGGAGGTGGTTGATATTGGGGAGGTGGTTGGACCTGGGGAGGTGGTTGATATAGTGGAGGTTGATGGACCTGGGGAGGTGGTTGGTATTGGGGAGGTTGATGGACCTGGGGAGGTGGTTGGTATTGAATAGGAGGGGAGAAGGTATGGCAGGTGGAGGGGGGGGAAGATGGACGGCGGCTGTAGGGGGGGGAGGTGGTGGAATGACTGGGGTGGATTGAGGATGGGAGACAACATGCGCTAGAGCAGCGTGGCACGTGTGCATCACATACATCTGCTGGTCATAAGATAGCGGATCTATGCGCTCCGCAACCGACCTAAAAAAGCTGTAGTTCGGGGGTGTTCTTAACTCAGAACGCACAGTTTCCAGAAGTGTCTTGACCTCACCAACTAGTGAGGTTATCTGACGAACGCCTGCGGCAACTTGTTCAGATAGCAACTTAAGGCAGTTCTGGAAAGATGCGTTCATGTGTAAGAACTCGGGCGCATAGTTCTTTTCCTGACCCTTCTGACGCTGCCGCCCAGTACCCGCAGCTGTACTAGAGGTGGCAGGGTCAGAAGGGTGGAGTAAAGGGAAGGCTATATCCTGACCAGCAGATTCATGTAATGCAGCCGGCCACGATGCTCCAGCGCTGGTGGAGGGGACAGCGGGATCAAGTGTGTGTGAAGTCTGGGAAGGGGCAGATGTGGAGGGTTGGTCAAAGTGTCCCTCGGTGTTGGTCTCCTGAGGGATCGCTCTAGAAGGCTCCAACTCTGCGGGCGCCCGAGTGCTGGTCACCGTGCTGTGGAAGAAACAAAAACATAAAATTAATATACAGATGTGGAATGGCCCTGGCTGGTAAAAAAAAAAAGTTAACATTTTATGGTTATATTTACCTTCTGGTGACCATTGTTTCACGCAGGAACGCCAGAGCTCGTGCATATTTGTACTTGCTCTGGCGTCCTGAAGATCCACTCGGGGCCCGCATCTCTTTGTTAAATTCCTTCTTAAAGCGATCCCTCACAGACCGCCACCGCTTCATAATTCTCTCCCCTGAAAAGAGAAAGCACACATTGGTTACTATACAACAACCACACTTTAGTCCTCATGTCCCCCAGAGTTCATGTTTTCATTGTTTCCATAGTGTTTCACAAAAGAAAATAAGGAAAACAAGAAGCGTTGGTTACACGAGGACAGAAGTTTTGAAAAAAACCTTTACAGTCAGCAACATGAACTATACTTACGTAATTTAGTCTGGGACCTAGGATTGAGGTCCTCCCAGTGGTGCACCATTGCTGCTGCCACTTCCGTCCAGAGCCGTCGTGTCACAATTTGATCCGCATGCTGGCGGTCCCCCATGTTCCACAGCGGCTCCCTTTCTCGGACCAGGTCGATCATCAACTCCACGTCCAATCCCTCCTCCGTGTCCGAGTCGGGAGCACGCTGTGAAGCCTGTGAAATTAACAAAGGAAAAAAAAAATCATCAGACACATTGTTTGAAATTTTCAAAATTATACATGTTACAATGGGAAAATTAATGCACAAAACATTTTTAGATAACACGTTTTGTAAAAAATGAAAAATTATAGAAAATGGCAAAAAAAAAAACTTACACATTGAGAACCGCCGACAGTCTCACGACGACTCTGGGAGGCGCTGGGAGAAACCCTCTGGCTCCCAGATGCGAGAGACTAAAATTGAAAAGAAAAATTAGGATATTGGCAGGTGTTGAAGTATGTACTAAATGTTTTTCTATGTGTTGTGTGTACTGTGATGGTGTGTTTCTGCGATTGATGCAGGATACTTACGAATTGTGAGCCCACTCCGGGTATCTCTCCACCCCGTCCTTCTTCCTCTGGGAGCTCCTCGTCATCTTCAGATTCCTGTTATTAAAAAAAACCCAATCAAGACATATAGCCCACAGATGGATTGTGGATAGAAAAATTAAAAATACATATTTTTACCGCCAATTCCTGACGATGGCTAGGAGGGCTCCCAGAAGAAGATGTGTCCTGCTGTGGCGGCTCTGGCTCTGGCTGGGAGGGAGGAGATGGCGATGCCGGTAGTGCTGCCGCCGCTTCAGCCGCTGCCTCCTCCGCCAACACCGCCATTGCGGCAGCTGCAGCAGCTGTTTGACGTTGTCTGCTGTGGAAGAAACAAAAAGGGACAGTCAATATATTTCTATATTCCTTGGCCCTGGCTGAAAGAGAAAAACAAACATGTATTTTTATTGAAATGGGGGATGTAATCTTTACTTTCTACTGGCTTCCCTCCTTGCCCGCCTCTCCTCCTCTCGTCTATCTCCAGCCGCCGCCTCCCCCTCTTGTTGTAGTCTTCGGCTGTTAAGTAAAAAGGGACTGTAAATTTTATATTCCTTGTCCATGGCTGTAAGAAAAACAAACATGTAATTTACAGCAAAATGTGTGCTGTAATACTTACTTTCTGCGTGCTAGCCTCCTAGCTTGGAGGTCCTCTCCTCCCCTCTGCTCAACTTGCGCTTCAGCCGCCGCCGCCGCCGCCCGGTGAAGTCTTCTGCTGTTGAATAAGGACACAAAAAGGGACAGTGAATATATGTGGATTCCTTGTCCCTGGCTGAAAGAGAAAAACAAACATTTAATTTTTAGGCACGTGGGGGATGTCATATTTACTTTCTACTGGCTTGCCTCCTTGCATCCAGGATCGCCTGCGCCCTTGGATCAGCAGCATCAATTCTTCTGCTGTGGAATTAACAGACAAAAAGGAATTGTGTTTATATGTATTGATTGTCCTGTTTTAAAATATCACATTCAAACAAGGACATTATTCCGACCACATGCAATCATTTGTAGCCATCAACAGTACCATGGGTAAACCGTATCCCTGGACAAAAAAAAAAATAAAAAATAAATAAAAAATTAACAGTGTGAATCAACCGATCCCCAATAACAAAAAAAAAAAACAGTACAAACATAATGATAATAAAAACATGGACATTTCACATACGAGCATGAGTAGATTTAAGGTCAGAGGCACCCAAAAAAAAAACATTGCAACAAAAAGAAAAGTAGATCAACATTTGGATACTAAACACATGCAAATGTAATAGCAGCATGAGTAGATAAACCGTGACAGGCCACAAAGAACAAAGATTGCAAACAAAAAAACATTAGCATACTAAACAAATGCAAGAGACCATGAGTAGATAAACCGTGACAGGCCACAAAGAACAAATATTGCAAACAAAAAAACATTAGCATACTAAACAAATGCAAGAGAGCATTAGTAGAAAAACCGTCACAGGCCACAAAAAATAGACATTGGCAAAAAAAATGGAGATAAACATTACCATAGTAAACACATGCACATTTAACATAGCATGATGACTAGCAAAAGCATCATGCGGCCAAGAAAATGTTTAAAAAATTTTAAAGAAAAAAAGATTGAGCTAACAAAAAAAAAAAAAAATTTCACATAGCAGTACCCGTCACAGGCCATAAAAAAAATAAGGCAAAACAAAAATACACAACATCAACATATTAGGATAGTAAACACATGCACGTTTCAGATAGTAGCAGGACAAGCAACCACATCACAGGCCCAAAAAAAAAAGATTTAAAAAAAAAAAAAAAAAAACATTATATGATACACAAATAGATCCACATTTCATATTGTCGCAGGGAGACCAAGCACATCACTGCAAAAAAACAGTACCAGTAGATCTACATTATCAACATTCACAACAGTAGCAGGGAATACACAATAAAGTTCCCAAACAAATGCATTTTAAACTCGGGGACCCACCCCATCATCGGCAATTTAATTTCATACAATACCAGGGGAACCAATCCCCATCACAGAAAAAACATGAAATATAAAATGTACCAGGGTGCCAAAAATAAACATCAGCTCACACAGCATTGGTGACATATGTATTGTAAATTTTGGATTTGGGGGGGGGGGGCATATTTACCGTCTGTTTTCCTGGCGCTCCATGGTGCGGATCCTGGCTGCGAGTCTCCGGTGGCTGAGTCTCCGGTGGCTGAGTCTCCGGTGGCTGAGTCTCCGGTGGCTGCGTCGGTGGCTGCGTCGGTGGCTCTCTGTGGCTCTCTGTGGCTCTCTGTGGCTTCTGTGGATGTGTCTGATGTCCCACAAAATTTTTTTTTTATATGTTTGCTGAGGGGTGGTATCTGTCTGGTATCTGTTTGTTGTGGGCTGGTATATCAATTAAAAAACCGGATGCGGCTACCGGATGCGGCTCAAGCCGGATGCGGCGCATTGCGGCGTCCATAGACTTTCATTGTAAAAAAAAACCGCATGCGCCGCATCCGGCGCATGCGGCTTTTTCGCCGCAGACAAAAAACGTTACATGCAACGTTTTTTCCAGACACCGGACGGTGACCAGACACCGCATCCGGCACCAACCGGACGCGCCGCAGTGACATGCGGCGCCATCCGGCGCTAATGAAAGTCTAAGGGAAAAAAACCGCATGCGGTGCATACGGTTTTGTGATGCGGCGCTGCGGAAAAATGCCGGGGGCGCCGCAAGGAGAAAAACGGATGTGTGAAAGAGGCCTTAGGTGAAGTTAGCTTCTCAGGCTGTGACGAGGCGTCTAGGACCAACGTAGGTACGCTCCACGGCTGCCTTTAGTTGTGGTGGTTAGTCAGGGTACTGCAATCCAATAGCTTCCAACCTCTCTGGTGCATTGCCTTTTTTGCCTGCTCTCCTCAGCTACCAAATCATAACAGTATCACCGGCCTAAAACTGATAATTATATGGTACTCACAGAAGTATGGGTGCTGAGGAGGATTTTTTTTCTCTCAATGGAGTTTGCACAGTTGTCTGGCCGTGTGGATCATCTTGCCACTGAAGTTCGGAGTATTGCTACCTATCTTGCAGGGTTGCCTGTTGTGGAACCTAGGATTCCCATGCCAGATTTGTTTTTAGGGGATCGAGCTAAATTTCTGAATTTCAAAAATAACTGTAAGTTGTTTTTTGCCTTAAAATCTAAGTCCTCAGGGAACGCAGCACAGCAGGTTCAAATTGTCATCTCTCTCCTGTGCGGCAATCCTCAGGATTGGGCTTTTTCCCTGACACCTGGGGATCCTGTTTTGAGTAATGTTGATGCATTTTTTCAGGCTCTGGGGTTATTGTACGATGAGCCTAATGTCACTGATCAAGCTGAAAAAGCCTTGTTGGCATTAAATCAGGGGCTTGAGGACGCTGAGTTATACTGTCAGAGATTCCGAAGGTGGGCAGTCCTGACCAAATGGAATGACGATGCTTTGGCAGCCCTTTTTCGGAAGGGTCTGTCAGAGAATGTAAAGAATGTTATGGTGGGATTCCCTGTCCCTCTGGTCTCAGTGATTCTATGTCATTAGCGATTCAAATTGACAGACGTTTGCGTGAGCGTAGAGGTATGCGTGGAATAGTGTTGCCTTGTGAACCAGCTTCTGAACCCATGCAGTGTGATAGAGTGGCTTCTGGGGCACAGCGCCATGAGTTTCGAAAACGCAATGGGTTATGTTTCTACTGTGGTGATGCCTCTCATGCTATTTCAGTCTGCCCTAAGCGGGGAAGACGTTTTGCACTTTCAGTTGTCTTGGGTAGTGTTCAGACTACATTTTTGTTGACTGTTACCCTGATTTGCTCCCTGTCCACATTTTCTGCTCAGGCTTTTGTTGATTCTGGAGCAGCTATTAACCTGATGGATTTTGATTTTGCTAAACGTTGTGGGTTTCCCTTGATACCCCTACGGAAGTCTATTCCCCTACTGGGGATCGATTCTACCCCTTTAGCTGAGAATAAACCCAGTTCTCTACTCAGGTGATAATGAGGGTTGAACCTGATCATCAGGAGAGTTGCAAATTTTTGGTGCTGTATAATCTGCATGACATTATTGTACTGGGTTTCCCTTGGTTACAGTCTCATAATCCTGTTTTGGATTGGAAATCTGTGTCTGTAACCAGTTGGGGCTGCCAATGTGTTAATGCCAACACTCCTGTTTTTTCTGCCTCCCCCCAAGCTCAGGATGTTCCTGACTTTTTGACTGATTTTTCTGATGTGTTTAGCGAAAGTAAATCTGCATCCTTGCCCCCCCCATAGGAGCTATGACTGCGCTATTGAATTAGTGCCTGGTAGTAAATTCCCTAAAGATCGCCTTTTTAACTTGTCTGTACCTGAACATGACGCTATGCGGTCTTATATCAAGGAGTCATTGGAGAAGGGTCATATCAGACCATCCTCTTCACCCTTGGGTGCCGGTTTTTTCTTTGTGGCCAAAAAGGATGGTTCATTAAGGCCGTGTATTGATTATCGTCTCTTGAACAATATCACTGTGAAATATCAATATCCGTTACCCTTGATTTCTGACCTGTTTTCCAGGGTGAAAAGTGCTACTTGGTTTACCAAGCTTGACCTCAGGGGGGCATATAACCTTATTCGCATTAAGCACGGGGATGAATGGAAGACGGCATTTAATACCCCAGAGGGGCATTTTGAGTACCTAGTGATGCCCTTTGGGCTCACTAATGCTCCTTCCGTCTTCCAGTCCTTCATGAATGACATTTTCAGGGATTTTGTGGATAAATTTCTGATTGTTTATTTGGATGATATCTTGATTTTTTCCAATGATTGGGACTCTCATGTGAAACATGTTCGGACTGTGTTCCAGATTTTGAGAGAGAATGCTCTGTATGTGAAGGGATCAAAGTGTCTTTTTGGCGTACAGAGGATCTCATTTCTGGGATTCATTTTGTCCCCATCTGTTGTTGAGATGGACCCGGTCAAGGTTCAGGCCATCTGTGATTGGGTCCAACCTACTTCATTGAAGGCTCTTCAGAGATTCTTGGGTTTTGCCAATTTTTATCGTAAATTTCTTGGTAATTTCTCTGTTATTGTTAAACCATTGACTGATTTGACCAAGAAGGGTTCTGATGTGGTGAATTGGCCTCCTGAGGCAGTTTCTGCGTTTCAGGAACTTAAGCAGAGATTCACTTCTGCTCCTGTTCTACGGCAGCCTGATGTTTCTCTGCCATTTCAGGTGGAGGTTGATGCCTCTGAAATTGGGGCAGGTGCCGTTTTGTCCCAAAGAGATCCAGAGACCTCTAAAAGTAACCCTTGTGCCTTTTTCTCTCAAAAATTTTCTCCAACTGAACGTAATTATGACGTGGGTAATCGGGAGTAATTGGCCATGAAGTGGGCTTTTGAAAAGTGGAGGCATTGGCTAGAGGGAGCCAAACATCAGGTGGTGGTCCTCACGGACCATAAGAATCTGGTTTATCTGGAATCAGCCAAGCGACTTAATCCTAGACAGGCCAGGTGGGCCTTGTTTTTCACACGTTTTAATTTTGTGGTTACCTTTCTTCCTGGCACTAAGAATGTTAAAGCGGATGCCCTCTCAAGGAGTTTCCTTGCTGACTCTCCCGAGTTATCTAATCCTACTGTTATTTTGAAAGAGGGTGTAGTTCTTTCCGCCACCTCGCCCAATTTGAGACTGGCTCTGGAAGGGTGTCAAGAGGATAAACCCGAACTCTGCCCTATTGGGAAATTGTTTGTCCCAGACCGGTGGAAAAAGAGTGTGATGTCTGAGATTCATTGTTATGCATTGGCCTGTCATCCCGGAATTTTTGGTACCAGAGACTTGGTTAGTCGGTCCTTTTGGTGGCCTACTTTGTCTCGTGACGTCAGGGAATTTGTGCAGTCCTACGGGACTTGCTCTCGCTCCAAGCCTTGCTCTCGCCCTAGTGGTTTGTTGATGCCATTGCCTGTGCCCAAGAGACCATGGACCCATATCTCTATGGATTTCATTTCCGACCTTCCTGTTTCTCAGAGAATGACCGTTATCTGGGTGATTTGTGATAGGTTTTCCAAAATTATACATCTTGTGCCATTACCTAAGTTGCCTTCCTCCTCCGAATTGGTGCCTTTGTTCCTTCAGCACGTGGTTCGGTTACACGGTATTCCTGAGAACATTGTGTCTGACAGAGGAGTCCAGTTTGTTTCCAGATTTTGGAGGATTTTTTGTTCTAAACTTGGTGTTCAATTGTCTTTCTCCTCAGCTTTTCATCCTCAGACCAATGGACAAACTGAGAGAACAAACCAGACATTGGAGACTTATCTGAGATGCTTTGTGTCTGCTGATCAGGATGACTGGGTCTCTTTTTTGCCTTTGGCTGAGTTTGCCCTTAATAATAGGGCTAGCTCTGCAACCTTGATGTCTCCATTTTTCTGCAATTTTGGGTTTCACCCTCGATTTTCTTCAGGACAGACGGAGGCTTCTGTCTGTCCAGGTGTTGACTCTGTTGTGGAGCGTATGCAACAGATTTGGGACCAGGTAGTGGAGAGGTTGTCCCTCTCTCAGGAGAGGGCCCAGCGGTTTGCCAACCGGCATAGGACTGATGGTCCTCGGTTTGAAGTGGGGGACTTGGTCTGGTTGTCCTCAAGAAATATCCCTATGAGAGTTGCATCTCCTAAGTTTAAGCCTAGGTTCATTGGACCTTATAAGATCATGGAGATTCTTAATCCTGTTTCCTTTCGTTTATTTCTTCCAGGGACATTTAAGATCCATAACGTGTTCCACAAGTCCTTATTGAAGAGGTTTGTCAAGCCAGTGGTTCCTATGGTTGTGCCTCCTGACCCTGTTTTGGTTGAGGGCAATCTGGAGTGTGTGGTTGAGAAAATATTGGATTCTCGTTTTTCTAGACGGAAACTCCAGTATTTGGTTAAGTGGAGAGGTTATGGTCAGGAGGACAATTCTTGGGTGTTTGCTTCGGACATCCATGCTAGAAGACTCATCCGTGCGTATCACAGAGCTCATCCTGACCGACCTGGTTGCCCAAATGAGGGTTCGGTGACCCCTCCTCAAGGGGGGGGTACTGTTGTGAATGTGCTAGAAATGAATTCTGAGCAGAAGCTCCGTCTGGTGGTTACAAACAGTACTGAACTATGCAATGAAGATTGTGAAGATTGGCGATCAGGTGTTACTGACTGGTCTTATATAAGGGAGGTTCCCTCCATCAGGGTTGCCGGTGATCAATTGTTCTGGTCTCAACTTTTGTTCCTGGTTCACTTTGAAGCTTGATGTTTCGTGCCTGCATCTTCTGCTAACAGATAAGACATTTTCTTCTTTTAGTTTTTTGTGCTTGCTTTTTGCATTTTGTCCTGCACTTCTGTGGGGGTCTGCCAGGTCCCCTCAGGGGGCTTGTGCTCCTCTCAGTTTAGTTCAGCTAGTTGTTTGTTCATTTGCCTTTTCCAGTTTTTTCTTTGGCTGCGGCTTAGTTTTGTTACACCAGAGAACTAATTTAGGTGGTAGAGGTTGTGTGATCTCAGGTGTTTTTGCAATTAGTGTGTTGATATTTTTTTAGGGTTTTTTGGATTGCAGTAAGTTACCTTCCTATCCTTTTCTGTCTAGGAAGATTGGGCCCCAACGTTTGCTCATACTATTTTCTGTCTGTGTCTGTATTTCCTCTTGTCTAACCGCCATTACATGTTTGGGGGCTTCCTATGTTCTTTGGGGATCTGCTCCGGGGCAGATAGTTTTCCTCTTTCTATCTTTAGGTGAAGTTAGCTTCTCAGACTGTGACGAGGCGTCTAGGACCAACGTAGGTACGCTCCACGGCTGCCTTTAGTTGTGGTGGTTAGTCAGGGTACTGCAATCCAATAGCTTCCAACCTCTCTGGTGTATTGCCTTTTTTGCCTGCTCTCCTCAGCTACCAAATCATAACACTCACCATAGTCCTCTATATAGTATAATGCACTCCCAATAGTCCTCCATACAGTATACTGCACTCCAAATAGTCCTTCATCCAGTACAATGCACTTCTCATAGTGCATACAGACAATCGCAAATTCAAGTCTCTTAAGCCACTAAAAAAAGAAAGTGAAAAATAATAGTTTTCTAAAATGTAAAAACATAAAAATTCAAATAACTCTCTTTTCCTCAATTAAAAATAAAGATATATATATATATATATAGTGTATATATATATATAGTGACAGAGTCACTGGTGAAGTGATAGAGTGGCGATATATGTCACTGCTCATGATTGCATCAGTGATGTAAAACCAGAATAGTTTCCTCCAGCACACTCCGTGTTGGGACGGTTTATTGAAAGTTATATTATGGGCTGATTTTAGCGGACATTCATAGAGCAGGAGGGAGAATGTCCACTTATCTCCACCTGCAGTATCCTGACAGGACCTGTGTGATGTCGTGATCATGTGATCAATAACATGATGGAGGAGTCACATGGTCTGGGTTTAAATGGTTGAAGGCGAGAGTTTTCAGTGTTCAGTGTGTGTCTGGAGAGAGAGCACTCCAGGAAAGTGTGTGCTAAATCTGAACTGTGGACATCGCCTCCGCTAGGAAAAGGACTGTGTTTTGTTACAATAAACCAAGCATGTTCCAGTTATACCTCTGTGTTCAGCTGAGTGAGCCGCTCTACCACAAACATATACAGTATATATATATATATATATTTATATTTAGAATTATATTTATATACTAGCTGAAGAGCCCGGCGCTGCCCGGGCATAGTACCTAACTACGGTTAGTTATAACAAATTGTAATGATTATATCTATATACAAGTATTCAGCTTTCTCCCCATTATGTAGATAGGGCCAAAATAGTTTGGCGATTTGGAACGTGCGGGGGTTAAAATTTCCATTCAACACATAGCCTATGATGCTCCTGGGGTTGAGATGTGCGGGCATGCAAAATTTCATGCCCGTAAGTACAACGGTGCAAATTCCTATCCCGGGCCAAATTATTTGCCGATTTGGAATGCGCGGGGTTAAAATTTCGACTCAAAACCTAGCCTATGACGCTCCCGGGGTCGAGACGTGCAGGTATGCAAAATTTCATGCCCGTAAATACAGATTCCTATGCCGGACATACACACAAGCATTCAGCTTTCTCCCCATTATGTAGATAGGGCCAAAATTGTTTGGCGATTTGGAACGTGCGGGGGTTAAAATTTCCATTCAACACATAGCCTATGATGCTCCTGGGGTTGAGATGTGCGGGCATGCAAAATTTCATGCCCGTAAGTACAACGGTGCAGATTCCTATCCCGAGCCAAAATTATTTGCCGATTTGGAATGCGCGGGGTTAAAATTTCTACTCAAAACCTAGCCTATGACGCTCCCGGGGTCGAGACGTGCGGGTGTGCAAAATTTCATGCCCGTAAATGCAGATTCCTATGCCGGACATACACACAAGCATTCAGCTTTCTCCCCATTATGTAGATAGGGCCAAAATTGTTTGGCGATTTGGAACGCGCGGGGTTAAAATTTCGATTCAAAACATAGCCTAGGACTCTTTCGGGGTCGAGACGTGCGGGCGTGCAAAATTTCATGCCCGTAAGTGCGACGGTGCGGATTCCAATCCCGGACAAACATACCCACATACATACACACATACATACATTCAGCTTTATATATTAGATTTATAATAAATATATATAGAAATATGTAAAATAGAAATATAAAAAAGGACTTCAGCCTTTTCTGGGTCTTGTGGGGAAAGGCAGAGATATCAAAGGACATGGACAGGAGCCAGCTCAACCCTGTTGAAACCTCATCACAGTCGGAGATGGATGAGTTCCCCTTGTGTGTCCTGGCTGGTGACGAGGATGAGATGGTGAATCATGAGACTGAAATTCCTGAACTGGGGATTTCTGGGAAGATTTTTGGGACTGCCCAAATGCAGGACTTAACACTGAAAAATGCACTGGAAAATGTGACTGTGATACAGGGCCGGCTCCAGGTTTTTATGGGCCCCGGGCGAAAGAGTCTCAGTGGGCCCCCTTAACACAGACCACGATTCATGATGCACAGATACTGCAGAGAAATATGGGTATAGCACAATGCCAAACACTTCTCTTCTTCCATTACATGACTGATACCTATTGTAAATTGTACAATAGCTCAAAAACCGCCAAATCCTCACAGCGCACAGAACAGACTGGACAGTACAGTCCTCCATACAATATTATGGGCACCACATAGTCTCCCCCTCATCACCCATATAATACCCCATGCAGGATGTCACCCCGCCATCCCCCATATAATGCTCCATACAGAATACTGGACACAATATAATGCTCCATACAGAATACTGGACCACATATAATGCTCCACACAAAATATGGAGCTCTCCTCTACACTGTGCTGCGTTCTGCACTGTTACGGCTCAGGAAAGGGCGCTGTGGAAAGACTCCCCATTATCATCATCATTGCCTGCCCATTATCATCATCATTACCTGCCCATCATCAACATGACTGCCTCCCCTCATCATCATTGCCTTCCCATTATCATTGCCTCCCCATCATTATCATTGCCTCCCCATTAATATCATGATCATTGCCTTCCCATTATCATAGCCTCCCCATCATCATCATTATCATAGCCTCCCCATTAATATCATCATCATTGCCTTCCCATTAATATCATCATCGCCTCCCCATTAATATCATCATCATCATTGCCTTCCCATTATCATTGCCTCCCCATCATCATCATTATCATTGCCTCCCCATTAATATAATCATCATTGCCTTCCCATCATCATTGCCTCCCCATCATCATCATCATTATCATTGCCTCCCCATTAATATCATCATCATCGCCTTCCCATTATCATTGCCTCCCCATCATCATCATCATCGCATCCTCACCACCATCACTGCCTGCCTCCCCCACCACCATCACACATACAGCACCGCAGGCAGCACTCTCTCACATACACACAGGCAGACACACACACACACACACGCCTCACCTGTCCGGCGTCCGCGCTCTCTCTGCCAAGGCCGGCGGCTGAATGATGACGTCATTCAGCGGCGCTGCTGTGAGAGAGGAAGCGCCGGCGCAGGCGCCCCCTGGAGCTCGGAGCTGCGGCAGCGGAGGCACGGGGAGAGGTGAGTATTGCGCCAGCTGCCGTCGGGGCCCTGAGCAAGCGGGGGGGGCCCAATGGCGGAGCTGACACCGCTAATGGGCGCCGGGGTGCCCGACGGCGAGTGGGCCCCCCCGCCTGCTCAGGGCCCCGGCACTTGCCCGGGTGTGCCGGGTGCTGACGCCGGCCCTGCTGTGATAAATGGGGTTGTCCAAGAGCCGAGGGCTGACACCAGGTTCCCGTACTTTACAGTCAATGGGGAGTTGCTATATCGGGACCAGTAAACATAGAGGGGAAGTATTAGAGCAGCTATTAGTCCCAGAACTTTATAGACGTAGGGTACTAGATCTGGCCCATGCTCTCATCTTGGGGGGGCACCTAGATGTAGATAAGACCCAAGAACGAGTCCTTTAGAGGTTTTACTGGCCTGTGTGTCACAGGGACATTGTTAATTTCTGCCGTTCATGCCCTACCTGTCAGCTAACTGCTCCCGTATCATACTTGCGCAGTCCCCTCGTTCCATTACCCATAATCGAGGTCCCGTTTGACCGGATTGCCATGGACCTGGTTGGGCCCTTAGGTAAGTCTGCCAGGGCTCATCAATACATCTTGGTGGTAATGGACTACGCTACGCGGTACCTGGCAGCGGTACCACTGAGATACTCCTCAGCAGACAGCCTTCTCTATATATACCCGGATGCTGTTTGGACTACAAGGAGCCCCAGCTACCTTCCATAGGCCTAAAGACCGGATACTAGTCCCACACAAGAAGTACGTCGCAGCTTCCTTGGATGACATCGTGATCTTCAGCCCGTATTGGGGAAGTACCTGAAGAAGATCCAGGCGGTACTCGATTCACTAAGTAAGCGGAGTTTACCATAAACCCAAAGAAGTGCGCCCTCCGGCCCTTGGGCTATATCGTTAAAAGGGGCGAGATAAAGCCGCAAATAGACAAAGTGGAGGCAATCCAAAAGCGGCCACAGCCGATCTCCAAAATGCATGTTAGAGCGTTTCTAGGAATTGTGGGATATTATCTGCGATTTATCCCGAACTTCGCCATGATAGCCGTCCCCTTGACTGATCTTCTCAAGTGCACAAAGTTGATGATGGTCAAATGGTCCTCTGAAGTGGAGATGGCATTCCAGGAGTTGAAGCTCGTCCTTTGCCGACAGCCAGTCTTGGTTGCACCAGACTTCACAAATGAGTTTGTGCTCTAGACGGATGCCTCCAAAGTCAGTTTAGGAGCTGTGCTGTCCCAGGAAATAGATGACAAGGAACACCCAGTCTTATACCTGAGTAGGAAACTCTCCTCCTGTGAGAAGAACTATGACAACGTGAACAAAGAGTGCTTGGCCATCAAGTGGGCAATCGACACCCTGAGATATTACCTGTTAAGCAGAAGGTTCAGGCTAATATCTGATCTTGCACCCCTGAGATGGTTGAGAGCAAAGAAAGGGGAGAATGCTCGGGTAACTAGGTGGTTTCTGGCACTCCAGGACTTCACTTTCCATGTGGAGCACAGGCCAGGGAGGTTGCATGAGAACACAGATGCCCTGTCCAGAGTCCCCTGCTTAGCCAGTGAAGGTGCCAAAACTTTGGGCAGAGGGGGGATATGTGACAGAGTCACTGGTGAAGTGATATAGGTGAGACATGTGTCACTGCACATGATAGTGTCAGTGATGCAAAACCAGAATAGTTCCCTGCAGCACACTATGTGTTGGGACGGTTTATTGAAAGTTAAACTATGAGCTTGTTTTAGTGGACATTCATAGAGCCAGAGGGACAATGTTCATGTATCTCCACCTGCAGTGTTCTGCCAGGACCTGTGTGATGTTGAGATCATGTGATCAATCACATGATGGTGGAGTCACATGGTCTGGGTTTAAATGGTTGAAGGTCAGAGTTTTCAGTGTTCAGTGTGTGTCCAGAAAGTGTGTGCTAAATCTGAACCGTTGACATCGTCGCCTGTGAGTGGGCTGATCACGGCTTTGAAAAGGACTGTGTTTTGTTACAATAAACCAAGCATGTGCCAGTTATACCTCTGTGTTCAGCCGAGTGAGCCGCTCTACCACAAACATATATATATATATTTATATTTAGAATTATATTTATATATATATATATTTATATATTTATAATAAATATATATAGAAATATAAAAAAATACAATTCTACATATAATATGAATCCTGTACTCAGATCTGGCCTCCTGACTCCTTTACTCGGATCTGGTCTCGGGTCATAGTGTTTCTATTTTTATGATCCAAAAATGGAAATAACAATTGGACTTGTGATCAGAACCTTACTTCCTTTCCATTGATCTGCAGGTTTTTGACCTGCGTTTTACCTGTGCCCTCATCGCATTCCCTCTTTTTCTTGTTTGTCAAGGTATTTTACCACCACAGACATCATTAGACTCGTGACAGCAGATACAGAGAAATTACATGAATGGGACAGAAATGTGGATATCTCCAAAGTGCCTGTTAGATGAGTCCCTTATCAGATCACCTTTGTCTTCTACTATCCAACATCATTATCTTGTCGATCTCCATGTGCAGCTTTCCTTTGTTGTCTGCATGACCTGAGTCTCCACATATCAGTTCATATGTGGACCGCATTGTACTGGTTCCATTTGGTGGCCATATACATTGTAAAAAATCATAAGTTGATATCTATAAGTTTTAGAAAGTAAAACATTTGGGTTTTGATTCATCATTGACATTGCTCCTGCTTTTCGTCTAGTTTTGTATATTTTGCACCTTTTTTTGCTCACAATTCATTATTCTATTTGAACTTTTTGTGACGTCTACTTTACATGTGCCCACCTGTTTCTTATTTTTCTCACTTTGTAGCCAAAGTTTAGCAATTCCTGATATTTTCAGCTGATTCATCAATTGTGATTTTTTGAAAAAGTGACAAAATTTGACACAACTCTCCTCCAGTTCCCCACGCCTGGAGAGACTTTCCTCACTTACCGTATATCAAAAGGTTGCGACATTTTGAAAATAAATTGCTCAAAAAGTTGCAAAAAATGATCAGTGACAGCAAAAAGAAAGAGCCCATTTTTGACTTTGCACCAAATTCATGAAAGGCACAAGCCATTTTGATGAATTTGGTGCAATAAATGTCAAGTCAAAAATAGAAAAATTGTAAATGATGAAACCGGAACTTTGCTGTTTGCATAAAACAAAACACAAGTTGGTCTTGGGTGATCCAGAGAATGTGCTTGGGTTAGATCAAGTTGTCCAACCAAAGCCGCCCATACACATTGGATTAATGTCGGACAAATTTCCCGATTACAATGGCCTCAGCTATCAGTCATATCCAAAATATACCCGCTATAATTCCACCATATGGAGGGGTCTGTTCTGAAGGGCATTGTTGGTCTTCCTCAGCACCTCCTCTATCCCAACAATCACCGTTTCCCTGCTTTGATTGATATAGAAGACGCATCTTAGTGTCACGGGTGTGTCAGATGCTGCAGTCTCTCTGCATCTGGCTGCAGAAGGCATCTGCGTTTGGCATTTCAGATGCCTTCTTAATCCTTCTGACTCTTGGACCAAGTGGCAACCTCCCTCTGGCTCTAATTGACACACCTGGACCTGGGTGTTTATAGACTCCCAGTCTGCTTCTGGGAATCGCCGGTGATATTCACATTTATCCCTTGTGAAGGCTTGGAGCTATAGTAAATGGCTATTTTCCTCTCTGGTGCTGTTGGAGGACGTTTGGTGTTATCTCTCTGAGTCTGCTTAAGATATGTGTTCCCCTCATTTGTCTACCCTATCTGTCTGTAGTTGTAGTGGGGACTGTTGTGAACATTTTGGAGACGACTTCGGAGCTGAAACTCCCTCTGGTGGTTGCTGAGGGTATTGAACCTATCTTGAATACCAAGAGTCCTACACCAGCAGATAATGAGTGGGTGTCAGGTGGTACTGACTGGCCTGATATAAGTGAGCTGATCTCCCATGATCCTCGCTGTTGATCAATTGTGCTTCCTGGTTTAGTTTGGAATTCAGCGTGCTTTCCTGCTGTCTCCTGCTTGCATTCAGATAAGTCTCTTTCAGTTTTTTTTACTGTGGTTTGAATTCCTTGCTTTTTGCTGCATTGCTTTTTGTCTTCAGCCGGGTCCCCTATGTGGGGCTTTGGCTGGTCTCCGTTCGATTTTTGTATTTGTTCATTTGCTCAGTTCTTGTGATATTTTTCTGCTGGGTAGCTACGTGTCCACACAAGAGATCTGATATAGGTGGTCGAGACCATGTGGTCTCAGTGTTTTTGGATTCAGAAGTGTTGGAGTTTTTCCTAGGGTTTTTCCTTTTCTATTTTTCCCTTCTATTGAGTACCATAGAATTTTCAGTATGGCCAGTGATTCTGTTATGTTATGGTAGCTGAGGAGGCAGGAGCAAAATACCGCATAGGCAGCCTAACACCAGAGAGGTTGGAAACTAATAGGTTGCAGACCCCTAAACTAACCGCACAACTAGAAGCAGCCGTGGAGCGTACCTACGGTGGTCCTAGACACCTCGGCACAGCCGGAGAGATAGCTATCCCTGAAGATGGAAAGTGGAAAGCTAACTGCCCCGGAGAAGACCCCAAAAGAGTAGAAGGCCCCAAACATATAATGGCGGTTAGACAAGATGATAATACGAACACACACAGAAAATAGATTGCGCAAACGCTGAAGCCCAAAACTGTCTAGATAGAACAGCACAGGAGAGAATACTTTCTGCAACCCAGAAAAACCCTAGGAAAAACTCCAACACTTCTGAATCCAAAAACACTGAGACCACACGGTCTCGACCAGCTATATCAGATCTCTGGTGTGGACACGTAGCTACCCAGCAGAAAAATATCACAAGAACTGAGCAAATGAACAAATACAAAAATCGAATGGAGACCAGCCAAAGCCCCACATAGGTGACCCGGCTGAAGACAAAAAGCAATGCAGCAAAAAGCAAGGAATTCAAAACACAGTAAAAAAAAATGAAAGAGACTTATCTGAACGCAAGCAGGAGACAGCAGGAAAGCAAGCTGAATTCCAAACTAAACCAGGAAGCACAATTGATCACCGGCGAGGATCATGGGAGATCAGCTTACTTATATCAGGCCAGTCAGTACCACCTGACACTCACTCGTTATCTGTGGGTGTAGGACTCTTTGTATTCAAGATAGGTTAAATACCCTCAGCAACCACCAGAGGGAGCTTCAGCTCCGAACTCGTCTCCAAAATGTTCACAACAGGGGACTGTCTAGTGCCTACCCTGTCCTCTCCCTAGCCAAGGCTAATTGCTAGGGTCAGGCACGGTTTAGGTTCCTGCTCAGCAATAGGTTCAGAACCTATATAGGAACGTTTAGGACAAACAGGGTGATTTTAGAACTGCTGATGGGTCTCCACTCCCCACATCCCTAGTGTTGGGCTCCCCCCTCCCTCTTACCCTCTTGTTGCACTTAAGGTACTGCCACACTACACAATCCTGCTAGCGATCTCGTTAGCGTCGCATACTAATGAGATCGCTAGCGGGATTGTTTCTATATCGCTAGTAGCTACCTAACTTAGCGATGTCGTTAAGGACGCTATCGCGGTTAGCGATCTCCTTAACGACTTTAGCGGTACAAAAGTACCGCTAAATCGCTAAGAAAAGGTGCTACACTTAGCGATTATACTTACCCAGCGGGAGTGCCGGCGATAAAATAGGGTCCGGAACGATTCCAGCGACGAGCGAGATCACAGCAGGATCTCAGCAGGGAGCTCGTCGCTGGTAGATGCCGCACACTACAACATCGCTAACGGGATCGCTAAATAGTGATGTTTTTTAGCGATCCCGTTAGCGATGTTGTTTAGTGTGGCATACCCTTTAGTCTTCCCACACTGTGCATAACACCTACATCATCAGCACAGTGCTGCCAATCTCTCTTATCTTATCAAGAAAACAAGAATCTGTAACAGAAACTGGTGGAAAATTTTAATTTACCCAGTTTTATCAATCAAAATATCACGTATGTGAAAAATAAAGTTTATTTGTGGGGTCAAAATTGATGGATAATAGCGAAAGTTTTCTTTTGTCTGATGTTGTCACAAAAAGCTTTTTTTGCCTTAAAAAAATGATCGAGTTTTCCTCATTGCTTAATGAACTTAAAAAAAAAAAGTAAAAAATTTTTTACAAATGGCTTTAAGATGCCCCAGAAAAAAAGCAGGAAAAGAAAACTTCCAGAAAAAAAATCTAGAAAATTGCTGTTTACTGAAGCGTTTGCTTGTTTTTTGTTTTTTTAATGTTTTATAATGTTGACGTGGATTTTGTTTTCCAGACGTTTGTGTCTAGTTTAAAAAGTTCCTAAATTTTTGCTCAAATGTACTCCCACACTTCTCCCATGGAGTGATTTTAGGTATATCAGTAATTTTTGCACAACTTTTGTGTCGTTTTAGCTTTACAGGGAACTTTTTTCTCTAAAAAGCTGCAAAAAAGAAAAAAAACTACAGTATATATTTTCTACAATATTAATTAACCACGTGCACCATTTTGAAGAATTTGGTCCAAAAAATGTCATTGAAAACTGTAATATAAAAAAAGCAAATGATGGATTGGGCACATTATGGATTGAAGACATTTTCAATTTGTATTTTTTACTTTTTGTGGGAACGTAGAAAAACAGCAATTCTTCAATTTTAGGATTTTTCTGCATTTTGTTTTTACTGCAATTATTTTGTCAATACCAAACTTTTTTCGATTTTTTGTGAGCAAGTCCGGATGGTGATAACTTTTCAATTTTCTGTTAATTGGCTAAAGATGCAGAGATTGAGTCTATGAACACAGCGACATCTATTGCATACTTTTTGTTTCTTTATTGATTTTGATATCAGCTTTTTTGTTTAGGAAGAGGCTTTTTTATATTTTTAAATATTTTATTTAACTTTATTATATTTTTTCTTGTTTAGCTAAGGTCTACTCTTGACCTACATCCTATGATGATAATTGTTTTCTATGCTCTGAAGACTCCTGACCCCAAAAATAATAAATGGATGGACCAGGAAAAAGTTTAAAAGGCAACAAACTATCATCCTCACCTTTCCCTCATTTGTCTCTTCCAACAGTTTTCTAAAGGCCTTATTAGACCCATTCCGCACTCTGGTCTCTTCATTACCAATGCCTCCAGGAATGGCTTCCTTAGACCCACTCTGCACTCTGATTTCCTTGTCACCAATGCTTCCAGGGATGACTTCCTTAGACCCACTCTGCACTCTGCTCTCCTCTTCACCAATGCCTCCACCAATGGCTTTCTTAGAGCCACTCTGGTTTCCTCTTCTCCAATGCCTCCAGTGATGGCTTTCTTTGACCCACTCCGCACTCTGGTCTTCTCTTCACCAATGCCTCCACCAATGGCTTTCTTAGATCCACTCTGGTATCCTCTTCTTCAATGCCTCCAGTGATGGCTTTCTTAGATCCACTCTGGTCTCCTCTTCACCAATGCCTACAACAATGACTTTTATTAGACCCACTCCACACTTTGGTCTACTCTTCACCAATACCTCCAGCTATGGCTTTCTTAGACCTACTCTGCACTCTGGTCTCCTTTTCACCAATGCCTCCAGCACCGGTTAGGTTTGTATGCATGTTCCATTGCTATAACATATGCATCTCTATGTGACGACATGGAGCAATGTGGAGAGAAGAGGAGACCAGAGCTGGAATGGGGAAGTGAGTACATTAGCAAGCCAGCAAGGTCCAGCAGGGAACTGAGGAGGGAGGTAAGTATGATATATATATTTTTTTTCCTTCAAGGCCAATATGGAAGCAGCAGAATGGTTCTGGCTGTAGATATCTTTTTGCTGGATTCACAAGTCTCAAATATCCAAAAATTTGGATTTGGCAGAATTGGTAAATTTTGGAAAATTGTGAATTAATTTAGAATTGATTTGGCCAGTCTTAATTTTAAATTTTTCATTAAGGTCTAATAGGTTATTTGTGAATAATCTCATGGAAAAATAGAACCAAGTGGCCGGTGAGTGCTCCAAAGTCACCTCCAAATTGGGGTCCATTATGTGTCAGTGGCTAGACCCACCGGGGGATGTTAGATACTCTAGTTAGGATAGTCTGACTTTGATGTGTTTTTATTGGTTTGGGAATATATTTTACAAAACAGATGCAATCCATTTTAGGAAGGTTTCCTTCTACAGATTTTACTTTTAGCTTTTACACTGCACCAAAAAGTTCAACCTCTAACCATACTATTTGTTGTAGTTTTTTAAGCCCTTTTTTTGGCATTTCCAAAATACATCCAATAAATTATATAATCTATACGGTAATCTAAGTGAAAAAAAGCCATAGGGCTCAAAATAAAAGAGTAATTTTATGAAGTTATAAAAAAAAAGTCAAAACACTTTGTCCCCATAAACATACACATAAAACTAATTGAAAAATGTCAATGTGTATTAGGGTCTTTATTCTTAAGTTCTATGGACAGTCAGATAGAGAAATAAGATAATAAGATTTTCCATTCTTCATGATGTTTACCAAGAAATCAAAACAGACTCAGTTAAAGAACAAGATTGTTATCTCCTTCCCTCCTTCCCTGTCCTTCTGACCATTAGTGAGATGGCTGCAGTGTGAGAAGGAGCCAGGAGGGTGTGGGGTGGTCTTGTATAAATAGGATGGAGTTTGGAGCTTATGACATTCTCTGACTCCATCTCCAGTCACCATGAGCTTCATCCTCGGACTGATCCTGTTGTGCGCAGGAGCCTCTTATACAGCTGCCGGTAAGACTTTCTTCTCCTTCTACCATTTCTCTAACTCCATGCCTGACACCCATAGACATAGACCATAGACATTGACCATTTCTATGAAATATGCATTAATGCTATATATATTTTTAAATATGATTAGTCATTTTATTTAATATACACCAATGAGGCATATATATGGCCTAATAGAGAAAGGCATTTTTTGTGAAGGCTGTGAGACATCTAGAATTAATAGGAACCATACGCAGGCTTATATATATACATTTGGGCTAGTCAAGAGCTGAAGAATATACAGCAACATACAGGTGGGACTCTTCGGTGATGGCTTTCCCCAGCTAGTTTGTAAGCAGCTGTAGATGGCTCCTTAGGATCTTTTAAGCCCATAATATCCAGAAAGTTCTTATATGTTAATACGATTAATCCCCAATCCCCAGTTTTAAGAGTGCCGTAAAAACGCATTTGTTCAGACTGGCCTACCGCCTCAACGCATTAACCTAACTATCCCTCTTGGCCCATTCAAAAATGTTTTTACCATAATCAGGTACCTCGTATTATGTTCTCACCCGCTTTATGCATTTAATAGTCCTCTGTGTCTGTACTGTTACATACTTTGGCTGTTAACTGGTTCATGCAGAATTACATGAACACCCGATTCTTACACTATGGCTGGTCCGAACAATGAAAGCAATTGTTACCATCTACCTTTCGTGTCTCCCCTTTTTCCTCATAGATTGTGAGCTTGCGAGCAGGGCCCTCATTCCTCTTGGTATCTACTCTGATCTGTGTTTATTGTTATGCTGTAATGTCTATTGTCTGTACAAGTCCCCTCTATAATGTAAAGTGCTGCGGAAAATGTTGGCGCTATAGAAATAAAATTATTATTATTATTATTATTATTATTATTATATGTATAAGCTTGGATATGACCTCTATTGATCTAGATGGCCCACAGCCCCACAAAAAGATCCTATAGATCCTAAATATGTCAATAGTTTTCAACTGCCTCTTGTAGGTTCTTATCCATTGGACGGCGGGTTTCACACGTCCATGAAACACTGACCGTGCTCGGATGAGAAGACCGTGCCCGATGTCCTGAGCTAACTGCTAAGAAGACATATTTGATGTAGTTGGCTCAGGATAGGAAGCCCGGTGGTTGGCCCAGTGGTCAATTCAGTGGTTGGCCCACTGATCATTACGGTAGTCATCCTGGTGGTCAGTCACGGTCTTCTGATCCGAATACAGCCCATGTTTTACAGGCATGAGAAGCCATTTTAAATTATTGTGGTGGCTGCAAACTGATGATATCTATCCATTAATATAATATGGACTAACGAGCACTGATAATAAAGTAATTTCGAAATTAGTTTATTTTTCATTGAATTTCATAGTTTTTTTTGCTAGTCTTAAGAAATTGATATTGTCTTCATTTCTTACATCCAACATAAATTACAGGTCAATTACCAGATCACAAATAGTGCTATTGTACCTCACTGTCCTTATTATTGAGTCCCTGGGGATTGATCTCGTAGACTGTGGATGGAGCCCATTGGGGGAAAGGAGGTTGTGAGTAAATAGTTAAGAAATTAGTTGATGAGTCGCAGCTTGGACATCCTAGTCCTTGTTCCAAAAACTTGTCTAAATGATGACACGAGTTCACACTACAGGAGAATAAAAATACAAAATAACTCACTTGGCCCGTGCGAAATTTTCGCACATTGGTCATCGGGGGCGCAGGCAATTTCAGAAAAAGCAAGCTGGTCAAATGTAAATGTATTTCATGAGATGATGAACACAGACAGGTATTTATATATGTAGATTGGTAATACAATAAATTGGTTTGATAAGTAGAGGCCAAAAAATGTCTTCCGGTTGAGGTGCCACCTGCAGGTCACTGTTTCTTTCTGCAGGTTTATGAAAATGAATGTTTAAACTGTATTTAGTGATACAATCGTGAATGTGTGGTTTGTTTGGCTCTTTTTTTGCTGAAGGAGGCAAGTTTACCTTTCAAATGGTGTATAATTTGTGTGTGTGGGGTGAAGTAATCAACGAAAAAGCAGTGCATGTTTACAATTGTGTTTGCATATGTGACTTACCTACAGTGAAGTGTGCAATCCTCCAATGTGCCTGAAATAGGCTGGGCAAGCACTTGAGCAAGCTAGAAAGACCCCAAGGCATGTATCATTTGTGCGTGTGGGTGCAGTATGAACAGAGATACAAAGTAATCACTGAAAAACAGTGTTTAGAAATAATAGAATAGATTAAAATTTTTGTCATCTTTTTTGTCTCCAGATTTTCAGTGTACTCAAATACCTGGAAAACTTAAACAGATCGATGCTGGTGCTGGACAAGTATATGGTGTGAATGATGACGGAAACATCTTCTTGGTGACCAGCAGCTTACAACAAGTTCCTGGGCAACTTGTCCATGTGTCGGTAGGACCGGCTGGAGTCTGGGGAGTCAATAATGCCAGTGTTGTCTTCAAACTTCAAAACAATCAATGGCAGTCTGTAACAGGTGAGAAGGTTTCACACTACATTTTCAAGATGTCTCTGTGTCTAGTGGCAATGCTTCCTAGATAGGTGTTTGCCGAATGCTTAGTTGGCCAACAGTCATTTTGATAGGGCGTCCATGTATTTTCAATGATGTAATCTGTAATTAAACCCAATTAAATCCAATGTCAAAGAGAAAAGAAGCATTACATGAAGCTGATAGGTTGGGTATGTAATGTTGGACAAGACAGGTTTTACAGAGTGAGAGAAACTTTTTGTATCCACTTTTCACCATGGCCAAGAGATCGGGATTCTAATGGAGGACCACCCTTAAAACCAAAACATTTGTTAATAAAGTGTATGACAATGGGTTTTCTCAAGGACAAGGGCTTCAGTTCATTGGGTCTAATTTGTTCATAGTAACAAAGGGTGACAACGATTGAGGAATTATTTACGTTGAAAACCATAACTGCCTTGCATCCTGTATGTAACAAGTGTTCTTTCCGTTCTTGATATCTACAGGACTCTTGAAGCAGGTGGACGCCGGTGGGAATCAGTTCCTGGTTGGAGTGAACAGTAACAACAGCATTTATTGCTTGAAACAGAGTTGTGTAACTTCAAAGTCTTCATTGGTGTCATTTAGCCCTGTGGATGGAAAACTGAAATATTACAGCTGCGGTTCTGCCGGTTGCTGGGGTGTTAACGGCGACAACAATATCTTTTTCCGTCAAAATGTGAGCCCCGATGCGTGTCAAGGAAGTCAATGGCAGCAGGTTGATGGCAGACTCCTCATGTTGGAGGTCAGCACCGATGGATTTGTCTATGGGGTCAACGAGGCTGGAAATGCTTTCAGAAGGTGAGGTCTTGACTCTCTTACTTTACTAGGCCGATACAATTTGGACCCCTCTCCCCGCTTCCTATTTTTCTTACTACAGATTAAAAAATTAATACCTACTGATATCACCGAGAACCATATCATGTTTCCATGTGGAACATTCTAGTCACTTGACACTACCCCATTTTTTGTAATAAACTTTCACAACCTTTTGAACATAACAGAGGCCAAAACAGAGAAAACAAGAGCTTACAATGGTCTTCCCACTCTTACCACTTGTGTCCTATTCATAGAGGACACAAGATTTCTGTTCTCCAAAATTTCAGACCTCCACTGATTATAGGAATGCAGGGTGTCCCATGTCCCCATTACAAAGATGGAGAGGACTATAAAGTTGTCCACTGGTCTGACAAATATGTTTTATCCTAGGGGAGCACTGCAGAATTGATACATGTTATTGACGTGAAACCCATTAGAATTTCTCCTCCGAGTACATATTGAACTGTGTTCCTCTGCTCCATATCTGTATCACTGCTAATGCTATTCTTTTTTTTTTAGGGATGGTATCTCTGCCAATTACCCAACTGGCACAGTGTGGACTCTTCTAGATTTCTGTGCAACCTTCAAGCATATCACTTACGATTCTGGATTCCTTTGGCTTCTGTCTCGGGCTGGAGACATTTATAGGTGCAATAATCAAAACTAAAACCATCACGATGAAACTAAAGGTGAAAAACATCCATCCACTGATCTGATTATCTTGCCCATCATGTGCCCGCTCACTAGTCAACGTAGGGCAGTTGCGGCATTGAAATTCGGGGATACACAATGTTTTTGGGGGAAGCATTTTTTAACAAATAGAAATCATTGTTCAAATATCTTTTCAGTAAAAAGAAATAATATTTTCTGTGTTTTTTGTTTGGAGAGCAAATAAAGATATTTTCAAATTAATTATTGCTTTTTTATTTCCCACTTTCCCCATAGATATAGAAAAACACTATAAGGGGACTATTACTTTTTCTGACTACGGACTCAAAGAACTATCAGGCAGGTAACTGCCAAAATCTGCCGGCATAGAGCTTTCACAGATTGCTCCTGCTGGTGATTCAGCGGCTTCCGCTGATGTCACGCCAACAAAGCAGTGGCTTCTCAACTGCTCTACTCTGTTCACGGGTGTGATTGTCAACGTCATTACTATTGACAGCCGGCTCTCCACTGCCTAAATGGGGGGAGCCAGCTGTCAATTAGCATGACGTCGGCAGTCACACCCCTTCAACAGAGCAGCCCAGAAGAACAAGAGCTGATCTGTTGTCATGGAGCAGCCATTAATTCATTTATTAATTGCGACACCGATCACTAAGTTTATTGTAAAGAATGCAGCATCTGCAAGATGAGATATGTAGGCTGAACAACAAGAAAACTAAGGCCGGAGTCACACTAGAGAGGATTACGAATGAGTGCTAAGCGAGAAAAAAATTGCATAGCACTCGGACCAATGTTAAACTATGGGGCAGCTCGCATGATCCTTTTTTTTTCCGACTCGCCAATGCAAGTCTATGGGTGCGAGCAAACAACGGATTACACATGGACCATGCATGTGACTTGCGAGAAATACGCACCAGTGTCCTTAGAAAAAACTGCAACTCAGTGCGCTATGCTGTAAAATCACACTCACAGGTTAAAATAGAATAGATAGAATACATGTATACACATACAGTCATGGCCAAAAGTTTTGAGAATGACACAATTATTATATTTTCACATGATCTGCTGCCCTCTGGTTTTTATGTGTGTTTGACAGATGTTTTTATCACAGACAGAAATATAATTGCAAACATATGAGTAACAAAAGCTTATATTGACAGTTAGAATGAGTTAATGCAGCAAGTCAATATTTGCAGTGTTGACCCTTCTTCTTCAGGACCTCTGCAATTCTCCCTGGCATGCTCTCAATCAACTTCTGGACCAAATCCTGACTGATAGCAGTCCATTCTTGCACAATCAATGCTTTCATTTTGTCAGAATTTTTAGGTTTTTGTTTGTCCACCCGTCATTTGATCATTGACCACAAGTTCTCAATGGGACTAAGATCTGGGGAGTTTCCAGGCCATGGACCCAAAATCTCTATGTTTTGTTCCCTGAGCCATTTAGTTATCACCTTTGCTTTATGGCAAGGTGCTCCATCATGCTGGAAAAGGCATTGTTGATCGCCAAACTGCTCTTGGAGGGTTGGGAGAAGTTGCTCTTGGAGGACATTCTGGTACTATTCTTTATTCATGGCTGTGTTTTTAGGCAAGACTGTGAGAGAGCCGATTCCCTTGGCTGAGAAGCAACCCCACACATGAATGGTTTCAGGATGCTTAACAATTGGCATGAGACAAGACTGGTGGTAGCGCTCACCTTGTCTTCTCCGAATGAGGCGTTTTCCTGATGTCCCAAACAATTGAAAAGGGGATTCATCAGAGAAAATAACTTTACCCCAGTCCTCAGCAGTCCACTGCCTGTACCTTTTGCAGAATATCAGTCTGTCCATGATGTTTTGTTCTGGAGAGAAGTGGCTTCTTTGCTGCCCTCCTTGAGACCAGGCCTTGCTCCAAGAGTCTCCGCCTCACAGTGCGTGCAGATGCACTCACACCTGCCTGCTGTCATTCCTGAGCAAGCTCTGCACTGCTGGGAGCCCGACCCCGCAGCTGAAACACTTTTAAGAGACGGTCCTGGCGCTTGTTGGTCTTTCTTGTGCGCTCTGGAGCCTTTTTGGCAACAATGGAACCTCTCTCCTTGAAGTTCTTGATGATGCGATAGATTGTTGACTGAGGTGCAATCTTTCTAGCTGCGATACTCTTCCCTGTTAGGCCATTTTTGTGCATTGCAATGATGACTGCATGTGTTTCTTTAGAGATAACCATGGTTAACAGAAGAGAAACAATGATGCCAAGCACCAGCCTCCTTTTAAAGTGTCCAGTGGTGTCATTCTTACTTAATCATGACAGATTGATCTCCAGCCATGTCCTCATCAACACCCACACCTGTGTTTATGGAGCAATCACTGAAAAGAGGTTAGCTGGTCCTTTTAAGGCAGGGCTGCAATGATGTTGAAATGTGTTTTGGGGATAAAGTTCATTTTCTAGCCAAATATTGACTTTGCAAGTAATTGCTGTTAAGCTGATCACTCTTTATAACATTCTGGAGTATATGCAAATTGCCATTAGAAAAAGTGAAGCAGTAGACTTTGTAAAATTAATATTTGTGTCATTCTCAAAACTTTTGGCCATGACTGTAGTATAGGTGTGTATATATATATATATATATATATATATATATATATATATATATTATGTATACTGTATATA
>JARQOD010000003.1:430676628-430718158 GCA_033576555.1 Oophaga sylvatica | reverse complement strand
CCCAACACCACTCTATCACACTGCATGGGCTCAGCAGCTGGCTCACAAGGCAACACCACTCCACGCATACTTCTCCGCTCACGCAAACGTCTGTCAATTTGAATCGCTAATGACATAGAATCATTGAGACCAGAGGGGACAGGGAATCCCACCATAACATCCTTTACATTATCCGACAGACCCTTCCGGAAAAGGGCCGCCAAAGCGTCGTCATTCCATTTGGTCAGGACTGCCCACCTACGGAATCTCTGACAGTATAACTCAGCGTCATCAAGCCCCTGATTTAATGCCAACAAGGCTTTTTCAGCTTGATCAGTGACATTAGGCTCATCGTACAATAACCCCAAGGCCTGAAAAAACGCATCAACATCACTCAAAACAGGATCCCCAGGTGTCAGGGAAAAAGCCCAATCCTGAGGATCGCCGCGCAGGAGAGAGATGATAATTTGAACCTGCTGCGCTGCGTTTCCTGAGGACTTAGATTTTAAGGCAAAAAACAATTTACAATTATTTTTGAAATTCTGAAACTTAGCTCGATCCCCTAAAAACAAATCTGGCATGGGGATCCTAGGTTCCACAACAGGCAACCTAGCAAGATATGCAGCAATACTCTGAACCTCAGTGGCAAGCTGATCCACACGGCCAGACAACTGTGCAAACTCCATTGGGAGAAAAGATCCTCCCCAGCACCCAGAGATACAGAGGGAAAAAAAAAAAAAAAAAAATGCAACAAACAGAAAAATATCTCTGACAACTTTTCTTCCTTCAAAATATTTTTTCCCTTCTGTGAGTACCATACAATTTTTATGGCCGGTGATACTGTTATGTTACGGTAGCTGAGGAGTGCAGGTAAAAAAGGAAATACACCAGAGCAGTTGGAATCTATGAGATTGCAGTACCCTGACTAACCACCGCAACTAGAGGCAGCCGTGGAGCGTTCCTACGTTGGTCCTAGACGCCTCGTCACAGCCCGAGAAACTAACTACACCCAAAGATAGAAACAGGAAAGCCATCTGCCCCGGAGCAGAACCCCAAAGATAATAGAAAGCCCCCAAACATGTAATGGCGGTTAGACAAGAGGAAATACTGACACAGAAAGAAAATAGTATGAGCAAACGCTGGGGCCCAAACTATCTAAATAGAAAAGGACAGGAAGGGTACTTACTGCAATCTCAGAAAACCCTGAAAAACACCAACTCTACTAATTTCAAATCACCTGAGATCACACGACCTCTACCACCTAAATTAGTTCTCTGGTATAACAAAATCAACACAGCAGCCACTGAAAAAAAACTGGAAAAAGCAAAAGTACAAAATACAGTGGCTGGACTAAACTGAGAGGGCAAAAGCCCCCGGAGGGGACCCTGAAGGCCCCACAGAAGTGCAGGACAAAATGCAAAAATATAGCAAAAACACAAAAGAAGAAATAGTCTTATCTGATAGCAGGAGATGCAGACACGACACAGCAGGCTACAAGGGAAACTGGAAAGAAGGATTCAGACCAGAACAATTGATCACCGGCAACCCTGATGGGAAAATGACTCCCTTATATAAGACCAGTCAGTAACACCTGATTCCCAGTCCTCATAATCCTCACTAGTACCGCTTGTAACCACCAGAGGGAGCCTCTGCTCAGAACTCATCTCAAACCCATTCACAACACCTGTGCCTTCTTTTCCCAGCAGTTGTCTTCGGCTGAGAGGAACTACGATGTGGGCAATAGAGAGTTGTTGGCCATTATTGCCGCCTTCAAAGAATGGAGACACCTTCTTCAGGGAGCTGCACAGCAAATAGTCGTCCTGACAGACCATCGTAACCTTGAGTTTATCAGGTCGGCTAAGTGCCTGACTCCTCGCCAGGCTCGCTGGAATCTTTTCTTAAACCAATTTAATTTTATCATTTCTTATAGACCAGGATCGCGCAATGGAAAGGCTGATGCACTCTCTAGGATTTACTCAGCAGAGACACGTCCAATTACTCCTCCTAAGACTATTCTTCCTGACTCTAGATTCCTAGGAGTAATTCATAATCAAGACCTACTTAAGGACATCAAGGAAGCATACCATGCGGATTCCTTTTTGGCACAACCCCCAAGGGACGTAAGTCTTGTCTTTAAGAATGGTGTGTGGATTCAGGGACAACGCCTGTATATTCCTGAAACAGTCAGATTGAGAGTATTGCAACTCATTCACGATTCCAAGATAGCTGGGCATAGAGGAATTCTAAAGACACAGGAATTTCTCTCTCGTTTCTTTTGGTGGCCCACTTGCAGGAAGGATGTTTTAAACTATGTCACTTCATGTGAAGTCTGTGCAAGATGCAAAACACCTCGCTCCTCACCAACTGGTCTGTTACAGCCTCTTCCCACCCCGTCCCGCCCGTGGGGATCCATTTCTATGGACTTCATTGTGGAGTTACCAACCTCTCAAGGGAAGAACACCATTCTAGTGGTGGTTGACCGTCTAACAAAGGCAGCTCATTTTATCCCTTGTGTCGGCTTACCCACTGCAAAACAGACATCAGATTTGATGATTAAAGATGTGTTTCGCTTACATGGAGTACCGGATGAGGTTATTTCGGATCGAGGGGTGCAATTCACTTCTAGGTTTTGGCAAAATTTCTGTGCAGCATTGGACATTAAAGTAAACCTTTCTTCTGCTTTTCATCCCCAGACTAATGGACAGACCGAACGAACCAATCAAACCCTGGAGCAGTATCTCCGCTGCTTTATCTGCCACCTACAGGATGATTGGGTGGATCTACTTCCATTAGCTGAGTTCTCGTATAACAACTCTCAGAGTGCCTCCACTAAGCAGTCTCCTTTTTACTCTAATCTAGGTTATCATCCTAACATTCTACCACGATTTCCCATAGAAACGCCTTTACCAGCAGTGGCTGAAAGAATCACGTCTTTACAGAAGAATATGGATCTTCTAAAGGAGAATCTGGAATCGCTCAGGAAAGGTACAAGAAAGCAGCAGATAAATTTCGTAAACCTGCACCAGCTTTCAAGGTAGGAGACTTGGTCTGGCTGTCAACCAGAAATCTTAAGTTAAGGATTCCATCGTCTAAGTTGGGACATAAGTACATTGGACCCTATAAAATCAGTAAAATTATAAGTGCCGTTGCTTGTCGTCTTCAACTGCCCAGAACTATGAGAATTCACCCTGTCTTTCATGTATCCCTACTAAAGGCTGCGACACCCAATACGTTTCCTGGACGTTCTTCTCCTTGCCCTGACCCAGTGCTAGTCGATGGTCAGGAAGAATTTGTGGTGGAAAGGATTTTAGATTCCAGGTTGTATAGAAATCAGTTACAATATCTGATTAAATGGCAGGGCTACCCAGTGGAGGACAACTCATGGGAACCAGTCAATAACGTTAATGCTCCTCGCTTGCTCCGTCAGTTTCATCAGAGGTACCCACACAAGCCTGGCCTGAGGTCATCCGAGGTTGTCCCTAAGGGGGGAGTAATGTAAGGTTCTGTGTACATGTTCCTGAAACTCAGTTTGTTCGTCAGCCATTTTACTTTCTGTCTTGCTGCAGCTATCTTGCCCTCAGTCAAAATGGAGTTTCCAGCTTGCATGTTCCCGCCCTGATTCTCTCCTTTTGCTTCTTAAGCAGCCACAGCTGAGCAATCAGTGCTTCAGAATCTAGCCTGCAGTGAACCTGTGACCTGACTCCTAAAGCCTTGGACCTTGTACTCCAGCTATTCCTACTGAGGAACTCTGAAGCACTTGTGGACTCTGGAACCCTGCTTTTTGAAAGACCCACGTTTGCATGGACTTACGGTAACAGAGAAGAAGATCCTGAACCTGTTGTGGAGAGTGATTGCTGAGCTTAGATTACTCTGGCCTGCTGTGTCTCCTGCTTCTGTGTCTGCAAACTGTGTGACTATTTTTGCCAACTTGTATGAAGTAATACAAGACTTTCTATATCAAACCTGTGTCTCATGTATTTTCATCGCACCCAAGCACAAGACGCTATATGAACTGTACTACATACATTACACCCCTCTTTCTTTCCTTCTTTTTTTCTTTCTTTCCTTTCTTTCTTTCTTTCTTTCTTTCTTTCTTTGTTCCTTTTTTCTTTCTCCTCTTTCTTTCTCTCTGTTCTTTCTTTCCCCTTTCTTTCTTTCTCTGTTCGTTCTTTCTTTCCTTCCTTTTTTTTCTTTCTTTCCCCTCTTTATTTCTTTCTCTCTCTGTTCTTTCTTCCCCTCTTTGTTTCTTTCACTGTTCTTTCTTTCTCCTCTTTTCCTTTCTTTCTCTCTATTCTTTTCTTTCTTTCCCCTTTCTTTCTTTCTTTATCTGTTATTTCTTTCCCCTAATTCTTCTTCTTTCTTTCTTTTCTTTCTTTCTTTCTTTCTCTTTCTTTCTTTCTTTCTTTTTCTTTTTTCTTTCTCCTCTTTCTTTCTCTCTGTTCTTACTTTCCCCTTTCTTTCTTTCTCTGTTCGTTCTTTCTTTCCCCTCTTTCGTTCTTTCCTTTTTTTTCTTTCTTTCCCCTCTTTATTTCTTTCTCTCTCTGTTCTTTCTTCCCCTCTTTGTTTCTTTCACTGTTCTTTCTTTCCCCTCTTCTTTCTTTCTTCTTCTCTCTATTCTTTCTTCTTTCCTCCCCTTTCTTTCTTTCTTTATCTGTTATTTCTTTCCCCTAATTCATTCTTTCTTTCTTTTCTTTCTTTCTTTCTTTCTTTCTTTTCTTTCTTTCTTTCTTCTTCTTTTCTTTTTTCTCTCTTCTCTCTCTGTTCTTTCTTTCTTCTCTCTTTCTTTCTTTCTCTTTCTTCTCTTTCTTTCTTTCTTTCTTTTCTTTTCTTTCTTTCTTTCTTTTCTTTCTTTCTTTCTTTCTTTCTTTCTTTCTTCCCCTCTTTTCTTTCTTCTCTCACTCTCTGTTCTTTCTTTCCCCTTTCTCTCTTTCCTTCTTTCTTTCTTTCCCCTCTTTCTTTCTTTTTTCTCTGGCTCTCTGTTCTTTCTTTCCCTTTTCTCTCTCCCTGATCTTTTTTCTGTCCCTTCTTTTTTTCTCCCTCTGTTCTTTCTTCTCTCTCTCTCTTTTCTTATTTTTCTTTATTTCTGTTCTTTTCTCTTCTTTCTTTCTTTTCTTTCTTCTTCTTTCTTTCTTCTTTCATTCTTTCTCTCTCTGTTCTTTCTTTCCCCTTTCTTTTTCTCTCTCTTTCTTTCTTTCCCCTCTTTCTTTCTTTCTTTCTTCTCTCTCTCTGTTCTTTCTCTCTCTCTTTTTCTTTCTTTCTCTCTCTATTCTCTGTTCTTTCTTTCTCTTTCTTTCTCTCTCTGCTCTTTTTTCCCCTTTCTTTCTCTCTCCCTCTGTTTTTCTTTCTTTCTTTCTTACTTTCTCTTTCTTTCTCTCTTTGTTCTTTCTTTCCCCTCTTTCTTTTTTGCTCTTCTCTGTTCTTTTTTCTGTCCCCTCTTTCTTTCTCTCTGCTTTCTTTCTTTCTCTCTTTTTCTTTCTTTCTCTTTCTTCTCTTTCTTTCTTCCCCTTTTTCTCTGTTCTTTCTTTCCCTTTCTTTCTTTCTTTCTTTCTTTCTCTTCTTTCTTTCTTTCTTTTCTCTTTCTTTCTGTTTCTTTCTTTCTTTTCCTCTTTTTCTTTCTTTCTTTCTCTTTTCTCTCTGTTCTTTCTTTCTTTCTTTCTCTCTCCTCTGTTTTCTTTCTTTCCCCTCTTTCTTTCTTCTTCCTCTTTCTTTCTTTCTTTTCCTTTCTCTTTCTTTCTTTCTTTCTTTCTTTCCTTCTTTCTTTCTTTCTCTCCCCCTTCTTTCTTTCTTTCTTTCTTTCTCTTTCTTTATTTCTTTCTCTGTTCTTTCTTTCTTTTCTTTCTTCTCTCCTCTTTCTTTCTTTCTTTCTCTTTCTCTCTCTCTGTTCTTTCTTTCTCGTTCTTTCTTTCCCCTTTCTTTCTCTCTCCCTCTCTATTCTTTCTTTCTCTCTTTTCGTTATTTCTTTCCCCTATTTCTTTATCTCTCTATTCTTTCTTTCCCCTCTTTCTCTCTATCTCTCGTCCTTTTTTTCTTTCTTTTCTTTTATTTCTCGCTCTGTTCTTTCTTTCTTTTTTTCTTTCTTTCCCTCTCTTTCTTTCTTTCTTTCTTTCTTTCTTTCTTTCTTTCTTTCTCATTCTCTGTTCTTTCTTTCTCTCTCTCTGTTTCTTTCTTTCTATCTCTCTGTTCTTTCTTTCTTTGTTTCTTTCTCTGTTTTTTCTTTCCCCTCTTTCTTTCTCTCTCCCTCTCTCTTCTTACTTTGTTTTCCCCTTTATTTATTTCTCTCTCTCTGTTCTTTCTTTCTGTCCCCTCTTTCTTTCTCTCTCTGTTCTTTTTTTCTTTCTCTCTCTGTTTTCTTTTTTCTCTCTTTCTGTTCTTTCTTTCTTTTCCTCAGTACCAGCCAGTGTGATCAGCAGTACTAAATGGGTGTGGTTGGGGTGTGGACATGGGTGTGACTAGTTGTGAAATGGGTGTGGTCGGGGCGTGACCTAAAATTTGCTGTGTCGCGCTGTGCATGCCGTAACCTTTGTCCCTCTTTCCCCTCTTCAAAAGTTGGGAGGTATGCTATAGGGCCCACCAAATCCATTGCTATCTGCTCAAAGGGTATGATGGGTAGAGGCACCAATGAACTCCGGAACTTCGCAAGAGGTTTGGTTAGTTGTCACTTGGGACAGGACTCACAATACCGTTATACCTCTGTATACACTCCGGACCAAAAGAACCACTGCAGTATGCATTCTTGGGTTTTCTTTACCCCTAGGTGTCCTCCCAGCATGTGTGTATGCCATCTCTAGCACCGCCCGATGGTATGACTGGGGAACCACCAGCTGTTCTACCACTTCATCTCGGATTTTATCAACTCTGTATAATAAATCTTGGTGGATAGCCATGCGGGGAAAAAACGTTTCTGCCCCGGGTGCTGAGCCACTCCATTTATTTCCACCACCATTTCTCGTGCACGTGCCATGGTAGGATCCTGGAGCTGCGACTGTCCCGAACTTACCAGGGGACACTTCCAGCTTGGTGATCGGTGGGGTCTCCTCGACCTCTCCTGCCAATACCTTTAAGAGAAACCTATTGGGGTTACACACTGTCCCTAGGTTGGCGACCCCTACAGCAGGTATCCCTGACTTTGGATCTTCGGGTTCCGCGCCCGGAATAACATTTACCATGGGAGGGTTAACCCTGGTCTCCCACAGGGACCAGAATAAGGGCAAGTCTCTTCCCAACACAGTCCCATATGGAAAGGTCTTCACCACTCTCACCACATGTTTTATTTCTCCACATGGTGTGGATAAAGTAACCTCTGCGGTCAGGTGTTCTCAGAGTTCCTCATGGATACACACCACCCCACTTTCCATCCATTGGGGTTGTCCCCAGCAACAAGTGACCCACGGACTAGAGTCACTAAACTCCCCGAGTCCAAGAGAGCCTCCATTTGGTACCTGTTGACGAGTACCCGGCACAGTTGGGGTTCCCTGGCGGCAGTGCCTGTAGTGGCTGTGTAGACGGGCTGGGCATACATAGACACTCGGCGAGTATACCCGCAGTCCATGGGTTCAGTTATTAGGGGGCAGTTGGCAGCCAAATGTCCAGGCCCTTGGCACCACCAACACTTAATAGCTGTAGCACAACTAGACCTTGGGGACGTTATAGGGGAAGCGAGTCTCTTGTCACTCTCACCTTGGGTTACCCCCTTATTATGGGCTCAGTCCTGGTTGACCCCAGCAGAGAGATGGGGACCTTTCCCAGGCTCCTGGGCTGGTAGTGCCTGACATGACAGCCGAAGTGGAGCAGTGTCCCATATAAAGTCCTGAGTGGCAGTATAACGCTCAACTAGTCCAACCACCTGCTCCAGAGAGCCCAGGTCCCCTTGCCCCACCCAACGCTGTATGGCTGCTGGCAGAGCCCTCACCAGCTGGTCAACCACCACCCTCTCTACCATCTGGAAAGGGGTTAAGGTCTCAGGCTGAAGCCATCTTTTTGTCAGCTGCAGGAAGTCATATGCCTGAGACCTGGCGGAACGAGACTCCGCAAAGGACCACTGGTACACCAACTGAGCCCGCACATGTGTATTTGTTGGCATATGCAACAGATTAGGACTTATTATAAGTAAAAGGAGGACTTTATGCTGACCTGACAATAGATGGCGATGTTGTGCAACGTTTAATTCTGTTTAATGTATTATATAAGAAATAGTCTCACTTGTAGTTTCACTTTCGTTTTGTTCCTGTTTCCTGATGCAATGCTGAAATGACTGTGCATTCTTCCCTTTACCTCATGTTGTAAGAAGTAAAAGCTTGTTATCCCATGAAGCCTGCTCTGTGAAGTTTTTTACTGCCAAGGTGTGGATTCAGAAGCTGTGCAACAGTATTAATCCCCAGTTGTGCAAGGATCTCACCTCTCAGCTTCACACAGTCCATGACATCCTCCCGACTGAGGTCCAGGTAGGCCTTCTGGGCATCTCCCGTCAGGAAAGGGGCCACCACTTCAGCCCACTGTGACATCGGCAAGCTCTCCCGCTCTGCTGTGCGCTCAAACATGGTGACGAAGGCTTCTATATCATCCTCAGGACTCAGCAGGCAGGCAGACAGGCAGAGACCCAGCAAAGTTCAAAGCAAACCGTATTTAATGTCCAATCTCACAGAAATAAACAGCACAGGTATCCTCCAGATCGCAGCCAGGAAACAAGACAGATAACCTTCTGCTGCAGGGTTTTTACAAGGAATCTGTGGCTGTAGGCCACATGGAAAACCCGGCCAGGAAGAAAACGGACCGCCCACTATCATCCTGTAGTCCGTTTCAAAAATTAAAGCCCATGGCAGGTTTTCTTAAATCTGCCTTGGACAAATAGCCTGCCCAAGACAAACACTTATATTATGCATTGCATCATTTACAATTTCTCTATTTTTGACTTGACATTTATTGCACCAAATTCATCAAAATGGCTTGTGCTGTTCATGAATTTGGTGCAAATGTAAAGGTTCGTCGGATGACGTAAACAGCAAGAGACAGAGAAGGGGTTAACATGAATTTACTCAAACCAGTTTCAAAATAGGTATTCAGGGAAAACCTCCACACAGGGAGGTGATTAAGCAGATAAAGTATCCAGCTCTGTTGGCCTTGGGTCCCTTAATCTTGGGTCCACTGAAGCGTGAATACAGTTCCTTCTGCTGATTCCTCGGAATTGACACAGTACACTGGGAGCACAAGGTCGTACAGGCCGCAGGAGTGACTAGGCCCCGCATGGGATCGCAAAGTTCAGGAAAAGACGGGACATCTGCTGTACTGTAAGTTATGGGCCGAGTTCGTGGAGGGACACCCGGTATTGGCTGCAGGAGTCGGTCAGTCTGTGGAGGGCTGGCGTCAGTGGCGTTAACAATCGGAGTTGATTAGAGGGAGTCAACCTTCGTCCTGCTCTCTAGTCGCCTTCCCGCCAAGTCCTCTTCTTTCCCGTGCTCTGCCACTTTTATGTCTCACACGCCCCTTTCAGTCAGGTGCTCAGGCTCTCCCCACACAGACAAGTCACTTCCCTGCAACAGTGATGACGGCCCCGATAGTTCCGGCTCTGGAGCGTATCTCGAACCGACAACACTGCTCACCTCCTTAAGTCAAAAATGGGCTTTTCTTTTTGCTGTCACTGATCATTGTTTGCAACATTTTGAGCAATTTATTTTCAAAATGTCAAAGCTTTTTGATTTAAGTGAGGAAAGTTTCTCCAGGCATGGGGAACTGGAGGAGAGTTGAGTCAAATTTTGTCACTTTTTTAAAAATCACAATTGATGAATCAGCTGAAAATATCTGGAATTGCTAAACTTTGGCTACAAAGTGAGAAAAATAAGAAACAGGTGGGCACATTTAAAATAGACATGAATCAAAACCCAAATGTTTTACTTTCTAAAACTTATAGACATCAACTTATGATTTTTTACAATGTATATGGCCACCAAATGGAACTAGTACAATGCAGTCCACATATGAACTGATATATGGAGACTCAGGTCATGCAGACAACAAAGGAAAGCTGCACATGGAGATCGACAAGATAATGATGTTGGATAGTGGAAGACAAAGGTGATCTGATAAGGGACTCATCCAACAGGCACTTTAGAGATATCCACATTTCTGTCCCATTCATGTAATTTCTCTGTGTCTGCTGTCACGTATCTAATGATGTCTGTGGTGGAAAATACCTCATCAAACAAGAAAAAGAAGAGAGAATGCGATGCGGGCACAGATAAAACGCAGGTCAAAAAACAGCAAATAAATGGAAAGGAAGTAAGGTTCTGATCACAAGTCCAATTGTTATTTCCATAATTGGAACATAAAAACAGAAACACTATGACCCGAGACCAGATCCGAGTAAAGGAGTCGGGAGGCCAGATCTGAGTACAGGATTCATATTATATGTAGAATAATATTTTTTTATATTATTATTATTTATTTATATTGCACCATTGATTCCATGGTACCGTACATGAGAAGGGGTTACATACAAATTTCAGGTATCACTTGCAGTAAACAAACTAACAATGACAGATTGATACAGAGGGGACAGGACCCTGCCCTTTCGGGCTTACATTCTACAGGATGGTGGGGAAGGAGACAGCAGGTTGGTGGGTTGCAGCAGTTCCGGTGTTGGTTGAGGCGATATCTCCGGTAGTGGTGAGGAGGTAACAGGGTCATTGCAGGGTGTAAGCTTTCCTGAAGAGGTGGGTTTTTAGGTTCCATCTGAAGGATCTGAATGTGGTTGATACAGTGTCTTGCGAAAGTATTCGGCTCCCTGGAACTTTTCAACCTTTTCCCACATATCATGCTTCAAACATAAAGATACCAATTGTAAATTTTTGGTGAAGAATCAACAACAAGTGGGACACAATTGTGAAGTTGAACGAAATTTATTGGTTATTTTAAATTTTTGTGTGAATGCAAAAACTGAAATGTGGGGGGTGCAATATTATTCGGCCCCTTTAACTTAATACTTTGCTGCGCCACCTTTGCTGCGATTACAGCTGCAAGTCGCTTGGGGTATGTCTCTATCAGTTTTGTACATTGAGAGACTGAAATTCTTGCCCATTCTCCCTTGGCAAACAGCTCGAGCTCAGTGAGGTTGGATGGAGATCGTTTGTGAACAGCAGTTTCCAGCTCTTTCCACAGATTCTCGATTGGATTCTGGTCTGGACTTTGACTTGGCCATTCTAACACCTGGATATGTTTATTTGTGAACCATTCCATTGCAGATTTTGCTTTATGTTTGGGATCATTGTCTTGTTGGAAGAGAAATCTCCGTCCCAGTCTCAGGTCTTTTGCAGACTCCAATAGGTTTTCTTCAAGAATGGTCTTGTATTTGGCTCCATCCATCTTCCCATCAATTTTAACCATCTTCCCTGTCCCTGGTGAAGAAAAGCAGGCCCAAACCATGATGCTGCCACCACCATGTTTAACAGTGGGGATGGTGTGTTCAGGGTGATGAGCTGTGTTGCCTTTATGTCAAACATATCATTTGGCATTGCTGCCAAAAAGTTCGATTTTGGTTTCATCTGACCAGAGCACCTTCTTCCACATGTTTGGTGTGTCTCCCAGGTGGCTTGTTGCAAACTTTAAACACCACTTTTTATGGATATCTTTGAGAAATGGCTTTCTTCTTGCCACTCTTCCATAAAGGCCAGATTTGGGCAGTGTACGACTGATTGTTGTCCTATGGACAGACTGTCCCACCTCAGCTGTAGATCTGTGCAGTTCATCCAGAGTGATCATGGGCCTCTTGGCTGCATCTCTGATCAGTCTTCTCCTTGTTTGAGATGAAAGTTTAGAGGGACGGCCGGGTCTTTGTAGATTTGCAGTAGTATGATTCTCCTTCCATTCAATATGATCGCTTGCACAGTTCTCCTTGGGATGTTTAAAGATTTGGAAATCATTTTGTATCTAAATCCGGCTTTAAACTTCTCTACAACAGTAGCATGGACCTGCCTGTTGTGTTCCTTGATGCTCTCTGTGCTTCAAACAGAACCCTGAGACTATCACAGAGCAGGTGCATTTATAAAGAGACTTGATTACACACAGGTGGATTATATTTATCATCATTAGTCATTTAGGACAACATTGGATCATTCAGAGATCCACAATGAACTTCTGGAGTGAGTTTGCTGCACTGAAAGTAAAGGGGCCGAATAATATTGCATGCACCACTTTTCAGTTTTTGTATTTCCACAAAAATTTAAAATAACCAATAAAATTTCATTCATCTTCACAATTGAGTCCCACTTGTTGTTGATTCTTCACCAAAATTTACATTTGGTACCTTTATGTTTGAAGCATGATATGTGGGAAAAGGTTGAAAAGTTCCAGGGAGCCGAATACTTTCGCAAGGCACTGTAGTCGGACGTGCTGGGGCAAAGAATTCCAGAGGATGGGGGATATTCGGGAGAAGTCTTGGAGGCGGTTGGGTGAGGAGCGAATAAGTGTGGAGGAGAGAAGGAGGTCTTGGGAGGATCAGAGATTACGTGAGGGAAGGTATCAGGAGATTAGTTCAGAGACATTTGGGGGAGACAGGTTATAGATGGCCTTGTAGGTCAGTATTAGTAATTTGAACTGGATACACTGAGGGAATGGAAGCCAGTGAAGAGATTTGCAGAGGGGAGAAGTGGAGGAGTAGCGAGGAGAGAGATTAATTAGTCGGACAGCAGAGTTAAGGATGGACTGGAGAGGTGTGAGGGTGTTAGTAGGGAGGCCACAGAAAAGGATGTTGCAGTAGTCGAGGTGGGAGATGATGAGGACATGCACAATCATGTTAGTAGATTGAGGGTTGAGGAAAGGACGGATTCTGGAAATATTTTTGAGCTGATGGCTACAGGAGGTAGAAAGAGCTTGGATGTGCGGTTTAAAGGACAGGGCAGAGTCAAGAGTTACTCCGAGGCAGCGGACTTCCGGTACGGGGGAAAGCGTGATGTCGTTAATTGTGATAGATAGGTCAGGTAAGGAAGATCTGTGAGATGGAGGAAAGATTTGTCCACATTGAGTTTGAGGAAGCGGGAGGAGAAGAAGGAGGATATGGCTGATAGACACTCCGGTATTCTGGACAGCAGAGAGGTGACATCTGGGCCAGAGAGGTAGATCTGAGTGTCATCAGCATAGAGGTGATACTTGAATCCGTGGGACTTTATGAGGTGCCCCAAGCCAAGTGTATAGATTGAGAAGAGTAGGGGTCCTAGAACAGAGCCTTGGGGTACTCCAACAGAGAGAGGTTGGTACGAGGAGGTATTGTGAGAGTGGGAAACGCTGAATGTGCGGTTGGAAAAATATGAGGAGATCCAGGATAGGGTGAGGTGGTCAACAGGGTAGAAGGCAGTGGTCAACTGTGTCAAAAGCAGAGGACAGTTCTAGAAGCAGGAGTATAGAGTATTGTCCGTTCACTACTTTGGCTGTATGTGGGTCGCTAGTAATTTTGGTCAGGGCTGTCTCAGTGGGGTGACGGGGGTGGAAACCAGATTGTAGATTGAATTGTCAAAGAGCAAGTTAGATGAGAGGTGGTAGGAAAGTTCAGCGTGGACGTGCTGCTCCAGGAGTTTGGAAGCGAATGGGAGCAGCGATATTGGGCGATAGCTGGACATAGCGGTTGGGTCGAGGGTTGTCTTTTTAAGGATAGGCGTGATTGTGGCATGTTTGAAAGCAGAAGGGAAGGTACCGGAAGTTAGTGATAGGTTGAAGAGGTGGGTTAGGGATGGGATAATAGTGGTGGTGAGGTGGGGGAGGAGGTTGGATGTGGTCAAGTGCACAGGTAGTGAGGTGCGATTTGGAGAGGAGACAATTAAGCTCCCCTTCGGTGATGTTGGAGAGGGAGGTTACGGGGTTTGGGCATTTGTCTGGTATGCAAAGGGTTTGTGGTGGTTAAACAATGAAGACTTGCCTTGTTTGGTCGATCTTATTTTTGAAGTGTGTGGCAAAGTCCTCAGCAGAGATGAGGGAGGTAGGAGGGGGCAGTGGTGGGCGGAGGAGGGAGTTAAAAGTTTTAAATAACTGTTTGGGGTTGTAGGATAGGGAAGATACGAGGGTTGTGAAGTAGGCCTGTTTAGCAGAGGTGAGGGCAGATTTGAAAGAGTGTTGCTTGTTTGAATGCAGTGAAGTCGTCTTGCAAATTTGTTTTTTTCCAATGCTGCTCTGCAATCCTGGACACTTGCCGGAGCTTTTTAGTGGTGTTATTGTGCCAGGGTTGTCTGTTGGTACGTCGCACTCTGCCATGAACAAGAGGGCCGACCATGTCAACAGCTGATGCGAGATTGGCATTGTAGAAAGCAGTGGCACTGTCTGTGTCGTGGAGTGAGTATATTGATGCCAGTGGTAGAATAGAGTCAGAGAGTGTGTGGGTGTCTAGGTGTGCAAGGTTTCTGTGGGGGTGCGCGTGTTGCTGGACATGGGTGACAGGAGAGGAGGACAGGGATGAGAAAGTGAGTAGATGGTGGTCAGATAGAGGGAGAGGGGAGGTGGTGAAGTTAGATAGAGAGCAGAGCCGGGTGAAGACTGATGGAAAATCAGAGTGCACCTGAGAGCTGGAGGAACCGGGAAGAACGATGCAGACAATCTTCTCTTAAAGCTGAGGTTGAAGATTTATTTGGAGATACACGACAGGATAGATTACAGATAATCAGTGAGCTGAAGCGTACAGGCCCAGAACAGGGATGCAGACGGACAGAGATTCGCAGAGAAGTCTGGCGATGAAATCGCAAAAAGCAAATGGCAAAATGGCACCGTACTAAGACATAGGTGGCTTTTTATACCTTATACAAACAAAGGAATCCTGCCTTTTGCCGCATAGGGCGTTCACATAATAATCTACAAGAATATGCATAGTATGATGACATTAATTAACAACATTAACTGATATTTCTCCACATTAATTGACTTTTCTACACACACCATTAAAACACATGAAAGTCACTGACCTATCCATAAGTTCATACCTTTTGACACTTAATTTTCTCTTCCTCTAGTCTACATCCATAAATTCAGGCATTTGACATTTTAATGGTTTTTGTTTTCCTACCAACATTATCACATACACACATACTGACCATATATTTATTAACCTATTCAACTATGGATTCCAATTTTCCTCCATGAACGCCAGCTTCGGCTTTGCTAGACATGATCTCATTTCTTCCTATCTCCACAAAATACAGTTTATTATTTCTCTCTTATAAGTTGAATCTAGAGTTCTAACTTTTCACAAGATGGCTTACTGATTCATCATGGCCGCTGATTATATTATAGCTGACCATTCTCTTACAAAGACCAGGTCTAATGTATGTCCGTCTGTGTGGATGGCTGAGGAGGACCACTGAGTAGGGGAAGGGACAGGAGTTTGGAGGCTGCTGAATGAAGGGTATCAGTGGGGATGTTGAAGTCACCCATGATGATAGTGGGGATGTCAGTGGAAAGAAAGTGAAGAAGCCAGGTAGAGAATTGGTCAATGAAGGTAGTGGTCGAGCCTGGAGGTCGATATATGACGACCACTTGGAGGTTGGAGGGAGAGTAGATGCGGACAGAGTGGACTTCAAAAGAGGGGAGGATTAGGGAGGGAAGAGGTAGGATTGGGTTAAAGGTGCAGTTAGAGGAAAGGAGAAGACCTATGTGTCGACCCGCCACCACAATTGTGGATTACCAGGGCAATGGGGTACTCAGAGCCGAGCCCATGGAAGTCTATGGGATTGTCACAGGTAGCGGTGGCTCGGTCTGTGGCCCTGGCGGTCTGGCGTATGTTGGGGGAATATTTACAGGGGATAGATTTATATACAGTTCGTGACGCCACCTGTAGTATTCTGGTAATTTGTACCAGCGCTGCTATAGATCTCTGAGGGGATGGTGATGCAGCTAGATGTCGGGTCCCCTACAGGTGGGACTCTTCCCTCAAGTCGGTAGTTAGGTAGGGATTGTGCGGACATGCAAATCAATAACTCAGTCTCACACGGTCAGCGTCTTTCCATACCTTTACTTGTAAGATGGTAAGACAGGTCCCAGGGAGGCTGATGGGGTTGATGGAGGATGAGCTTTGAGGCAACAGCTAAGCAAGTTAGGGGCCTCCTTTACTGTCCAATAACGATGAGTACAACCAGCTTGCAGCGTAGTTCCCTCTTTAATTTCAGCTATTCCAGAGCTGTTCTGCCAGTCAGATTTGTGGTGAAGTCTTCCAATTGATGAAACTAGGTTCCTGCTTTTGTCTGCGCTTGACTCAAAGTCCCTATTCCACCTGACTCCAGTTACGTACTGACTATATGGGGCTGTTTGCCGCGACCTAGGGTCCGGTAAATCCCTGGTTTTCTTACCACTATGCTTGTAGCTAATAGTGATCCTTCGGTCCCCAGTGACCGGTAGCAATGTGCAGGACTTTTCCAAGCCAAAAGCACTTTTCCAATAATCTTCCTTCCACTTTGCCCTTCGATTTGCTCGACTCTTAATAGATAGTTCAGTCTTTCTTCCAGTGGGGCACAGCTCTGACTAGGCTAAGGTGAATTAGACCACCTGTACCAGCCTCCACTTTCTGAACTGCTGACAGGCTCAAACTGGACACGTCTACTCTGTCCAAGGACAGGAAACTGACTGACTAAAAATCACTCCCTTCCACACCCCTGCTGGGTGTGTCAGAAGTGTACATGATGTCATGAAGAGACCTTAACTGTTACCTCTCCACTCATCCTCCTGGTATTGTGTACCAGGGCTACACATTCCCCCATGGTAAACGACAGCACTCCCGGGCTGTAAAATATAAAAGAGACATTTTGTTTATGCATTTAAAACATTAACAATAACATTAATTCGTCCCATCCGGGAGGTGAGGATATCTTGAACGTTGCGAACAATAACATTATATATAGAAATACAAAAGTATTAAATAGCATTCAATAAATATACAGTATTCTTGTGAAGGACCCGCACCAAACCTTCAACGTAGGTCCTGGGTGGGCTGCAGGACATCCAAATGCAGACCTCACTCAGTGCCACACCACACGGGTTTTTGGTTCAGAGGTAAGTCAAGGTTTCATGTGAAACCATTAAAAAGGCACTTTAGTGCAACTATTTACAGGATACAGTTTTTGGGCTGGCTCAGTCCTCAGCCTCTGAGTCCATTGTAAAACATAATAGGGAAAAAACACATATATATATATAGACTTTTTACAATATTCACATGAATTCGTTATAATCACTGCTGATATCTAATGGGTAACTTCCCTTTGGTGGTTCGCTCTGATCTACGTGGTGTAGCTTCAGGTATATCAAGTTGCGATCTGTCTGCACTGCGTAACGGCAAACTATAGAACTGCCTTAATCTTTCTATGGATCTGGCAAGCGTACTGATGGCTGGGCGGTGTGAGTCAGCTTCACCAGGGGATCCCATAGTATGGGGCGCTGCTTCAGATGATCCTTCTTGAGATTCCACAGGTTGAGGTGTTGCTGGAATGGGTAACTCCTGAGCGGGCTCAACTGGCACCACAGGCACAACTGGAGGTAGAACTTCCTCTTGTGGCTGATAAAACTGCAACACTGGAATTATCACAGCATCTCCCAGTCGGGGCCAATCCGCAGGAAAATCTCCCAGATCTGTGTGTAGGACCTCTTCCTTTCTTTCTCCTTGATTGAGGACAGGGTTCTTTTCACAACGCTTTAAGTGTTCTGGACACAATTTCAAATGATCTCTGGACACAGTGATTGTTGTTCTTCCTCCGTCCTTACTGACGACACAAACTTTTCTGTTGTCATATTTAGAATCTTGTATGATGTAGGGTTCTTGCTCCCACTGGTTATCCAGTTTGTGCATCTTCCTTTTTCTTTTTAATACTACCTCTCCAGGCATCAAAGGCTTGGCAGGAGCATTTCGGTTGTAAACATCTTCCTGTTTCTCCCGTGCCTTATTGAGACTTTCCTCTACACAGATTTGTACTCTTCTGTATTGCTCTTGCCGATTGACGTCCCAGTTTTCAACAGCGTCGTCTGCCTCCGGTTCTACCACTCCAAGTTCTAAATCCATTGGTAGTTTTCCGGGCCTTGCTCTCATAAGATAGGCTGGAGTGCAGTTAGTTGAGCTTACAGGTATATGGTTATACAAATCAACCAAATCAGGTAGTAAATCCGGCCATCGATTCCTGTCTTCCAACGGTATGGATCTCAACAAGTCAAGGACAATATGGTTCATTTTTTCGCAAAGACCATTGGTTTGAGGGTGATATGGTGTTGTTCTAATTTTCTTGCACCCGTACATGTGACAGAATTCCTTGAATAAATCGGCTTCAAAAGCAGGTCCCTGATCGGTTAATACTTGCTCCGGATACCCATGCGGTCTGCAGAAGCTTGCTTGAAAGGTTTTCGCGGCCGTCACTGCGGTCTGGTCCTTAACTGGAACAACCACCAGAAATCTGGAGTAATGGTCCACCATAGTCAAGGCGTATGAGTATCCAGATCTACTTGGCGACAATTTGACGTGGTCCAGGGCCACAATCTCCAGGGGACGAGTCGTCCGGATAGGTTGCAGGGGTGCCTTTTGACTACCGTAGTCCTTTCTTCTGAGACCACAGGGTCCACAGTTCCGACACCACCTCTCGACGGAGCTGCGCATCCCTACCCAGTAGAACCGGCATCTCAACAGGGTCTCCAGCTTTCTCCAGCCAAAGTGTCCTGCTTGATCGTGGTACGCTTCCAACACCATTGGGACGTCTGCCTTGGGGACCACTATTTGCCAGACCATTTCATGGGTTCTGGGGTTGACGTATCTCCTGCACAACTTCTCACGGTATAGGAACAACCTGCTTTTCTCGTTCCACAGGAGCTTGGCTGACATAGGTGCATCCTTTTCCAGAGAGGAGCCTTCCTGTTTTAACAACTCCTTGATGCGGCTGACCACTGGATCACTGTCCTGAGTCTCTTTCCAACTGTGATGGGGTAAAGGATTTAATGTTGCACCATACTGCTTTCGGTGGACTCGATGCTCGTGGACTACCCCATTTCGATGGAACGCAGGTAGCTCAATTTCTTCCAGGTCGTCCGATTCTTCTTCCGTATCAGAGTCATGCGGCATTCGGGACAACGCATCAGCATTAGCATTCTTTCGACCTGCCCGGTACTTGATAGTAAACTGATAATTGGACAACCGAGCCATCCATCGCTGCTCCATGGCGCCCAGCTTGGCGGTTTCCAGGTGCGTTAACGGGTTGTTGTCTGTGTACGCCGTGAACTTATTGGAGGCCAGATAGTGCTTAAATCTTTCAGTAATGGCCCAGACCAGCGCCAGAAACTCCAGCTTGAAGCTGCTATAATTTTCCGGATTCCTTTCAGTTGGCCTGAGTTTTCTGCTGGCATACGCGATGACTTTTTCTTGGCCATTCTGCTTCTGACTGAGAACTGCTCCCAACCCTTCATTACTGGCGTCGGTGTACAACAGGAACGGTTGGCTGTAATCAGGATAGGTTAAGATCTCATCACCTGTAAGGATCTCTTTCATCTTTTGGAATGCTTCAGCCTGTTCTTTACCCCAATTAAAGGGAGGGTTTCTGCTCTTCAGGGATTGTCCTACTAGGAGGTCCTGTAAAGGAGCTGCCTTCTTCGTGTAATCTTTCACGAATCTCCTGTAGTAACCCGTTAGTCCCAGGAACTGTCGCACTTCCTTAAGGTTCTTCGGCTCCGGCCACTTCTGGATGGCAGTGACTTTCTCTGGGTCCGGCGCTACTCCTTCCGAACTGACGATGTGCCCCAAGTATTGTACCTTCTGTTTGAGTAGATGGCATTTTGAGGGTTTTAATTTCATCCCGTACCTGGACAGGGACTCAAACACTTCTGCCAGGTGCTTCAGATGGTCCTCATATGTCTTGGAATACACGATAACGTCGTCTAGGTATAGCAGCACGGTTTCAAAATTGAGATGCCCCAGACAGTTTTCCATCACTCTCTGAAATGTTCCTGGGGCACTACTGAGCCCAAACGGCATTCTGTCGAACTCACAGAGCCCCATTGGGGTGGTGAAAGCCGTTTTCTCACGATCCTCCTCAGCCACAGCCACTTGCCAGTAACCACTAGTCAGATCAAGGGTAGAAAAGTAGTTAGCCGTTTTCAGAGCAGCTAATGATTCCTCTATACGTGGTAACGGGTATGCATCCTTGTGTGTTATGCGGTTCACCTGCCTGTAATCCACACACATTCTCATACTACCATCTTTCTTTTTAACCAGAACTAGAGGGGCTGCCCAGGGGCTACAACTATCCCTTATCACCCCAGCTTTCTTCATATCATTCAACATTTCTTTAGCCTTCTGATAATGAGCTGGAGGTATGGGCCTATACCGCTCTTTGATGGGAGGATGACTGCCTGTAGGGATATGATGTTGTACTCCCTTAATTGTCCCAAAATCAAGTGGATTTTTGCTAAACACTTGGGCGTACTCTTGCACCACCCGTAATACCCCTTGCTTCTGGTGAGCGGGAGTGGTGTCCGTCCCAATATGGAGTTGCTGACACCATTCCGCCACCTGAGTTGCTGGGTCATTGTCCTCCGCTATTTGACAGGAGTCTAAGGACTCAGCCGGGAGAATAGAATTATTATCAACAGCATGAAGTTTAGCAATGGTTGCATAACGGGGTAAATTTACCTCATCATCTCCCCAATTGAGAAGCCGTACCGGTACTCTTCCATTCACCACCTCTACTACTCCTCTAGCAGTCATAAGTGTAGGTCTATGTTCTGAATGGTGGGGTTCTACTACAGCTTGGTAATTCTGTCCTCTCAGACCTATGGCTGCCCTGCACCAAATGATCATTTCACTCATTGGGGGTATCACAATAGGATCCGAGTCAGTGACCCGTACATTACCAATTTCGCCGTCGGTAAGCTTCGCTTGCTGCTGACACACCAGGGCCCGGATCTCTCTTTGGATTACTCCTTTCTGCCTTGGTCGGGCAATCTCAGCGAGCTGTTGGAGCAAGAACACAACTTCTCCCAAACAATTACCGATAATGTTAGTACCCAAAATGATATTTAAACCGTTCTCCTTATTTACAGTCTTTACTACCAGAAGCCCTTGGTCTTTCAACTCCTCTCTGCCCACCTTTACATCTACACATTTTGTTCCGAGTACTTCTACAGGAAGACCATTAGAAGCATACACAGTAAAGTCAAGGCTCGGAGGTTTAAGACTGTCCATTGACCAGTACTTGGTATATAGAGCATCAGGTATTAGGGTCACCTGGGACCCAGTGTCTAACAATGCTGGAACAGCAATACCATCTAGAATAATAGACAGGTAGGGTCGCCCGCCCACATACCTGCGGTTCCAGTCTAGGGGGCCTGACGGGTATTCTCCTGGGTGTTGGCCCTTGGACCCAGGTTCTGCCCGTTTAAAGGACACTGTGTCGACAGATGACCTTTCCGGTTGCAGCGGTAACAGATGATCTCTCTACGAGGAGGGTGTTGATCAGAGGTTGCTCCTGGGGGTGGCGTTGTCCTCCTCCGGGGAGGCGACGTCTTCTTTCTTCTCCGGTGCATCCACGGGACGTCTTCTGGGCAGTCAGCTAACAAGATCTTCCCTTCCTCCTCTTTCCGCAGCTGCAGGGCACTCATTACAGCAGCCAGATTTTTAGTCAGCTGGCGCACCTCTGAGCGCAGACAGTCCAATTCACTAGGAGGTGTCACCTGCGCTTTGGCTTCAGCCACTAGCGGGGAAAAGGGGGTTACTGCCGGTTCCGGAGTGACTTCAGCCCGATGATGTTGGGTGGCCACCTCAGGTTTGCCCAGGGGCCGCAGCCCTTTTATTGCCATGTCCTTTAGGGCATCAAAGGTAGCATCCGGATGATCTAAGGACCACCAATTTACAGTTCTGCGTTCCTCTTGGGATCTCAATCCCTGTATAAATTGTTCTTTCAGCATTCTATTCTCGTCGATAGCATTTAAATTGTTAATTTGCTTGAGGGCTCTCAGGGCTCCCTGTAGTCGGCAAGCGTAGTCCCGGATGCTGTCACCTGGCTGTTGTGAACAGTGATAGAAGGCCATCCGGAGATCCGTTTCTGTGCGGTCTTCAAATATGGCATGTAGCTTAAGGAAGATCGCAGATACCGACTCCTGATCAACGGTATCCCAAGTCTCCACTTCCCTCTCAGCAGCGCCAGTTAGCTGCCCTATTAGCACAGCAGCTTTTTGTCTCTCAGGCATGGAGTACATTTCTAGGATGCTGCATAACTTCCGCTTGAAGCCTGCTAAAGTGCCTGGCCCACCGCTGTATTGGGAAGCCATTTCGCCCCAGGCATATATGGGAGCGTTAGTGGCATGATCGGGACTACCGGACTGGGTGCAGGGCCTGCGCCTCCATCTGGCGCTACAATACCAGACGGTGCGGAATTGGGGCCTCCGGCTGGGGCCGCACTGTCAGCCGGTTGTTGTGACATCTTAGCGCCCCCTTGGTTAAACGGAGCCTACCGGTTTCAGATGCTGTTACTTCACAGGCACCGCAGTGAGAACAGGACCTTCGTCGCAGGCGCTCTGATGTCAGAGCGTTCACTTCCTGTTGCAGGACCTGCCGATGAGTCAGAGCCAGGGGCGTGTCCAAGACTTTGCGCGCTCTCTCAGGTACGCCCACCTTCTTCTCCAGCGCCTTAGGGCGCGAATCTGGCGGCAAATATGGCGGTATTTGGCGCCAAACAACAGCAACAGTCTTTTTCACCAAAACACTCCACAGGCACACAGGGCTCGCAATGCTGCAAGTTTCGGATCCTGTTCGTGACGCCAAAGTTTTGTGTCGACCCGCCACCACAATTGTGGATTACCAGGGCAATGGGGTACTCAGAGCCGAGCCCATGGAAGTCTATGGGATTGTCACAGGTAGCGGTGGCTCGGTCTGTGGCCCTGGCGGTCTGGCGTATGTTGGGGGAATATTTACAGGGGATAGATTTATATACAGTTCGTGACGCCACCTGTAGTATTCTGGTAATTTGTACCAGCGCTGCTATAGATCTCTGAGGGGATGGTGATGCAGCTAGATGTCGGGTCCCCTACAGGTGGGACTCTTCCCTCAAGTCGGTAGTTAGGTAGGGATTGTGCGGACATGCAAATCAATAACTCAGTCTCACACGGTCAGCGTCTTTCCATACCTTTACTTGTAAGATGGTAAGACAGGTCCCAGGGAGGCTGATGGGGTTGATGGAGGATGAGCTTTGAGGCAACAGCTAAGCAAGTTAGGGGCCTCCTTTACTGTCCAATAACGATGAGTACAACCAGCTTGCAGCGTAGTTCCCTCTTTAATTTCAGCTATTCCAGAGCTGTTCTGCCCAGTCAGATTTGTGGTGAAGTCTTCCAATTGATGAAACTAGGTTCCTGCTTTTGTCTGCGCTTGACTCAAAGTCCCTATTCCACCTGACTCCAGTTACGTACTGACTATATGGGGCTGTTTGCCGCGACCTAGGGTCCGGTAAATCCCTGGTTTTCTTACCACTATGCTTGTAGCTAATAGTGATCCTTCGGTCCCCAGTGACCGGTAGCAATGTGCAGGACTTTTCCAAGCCAAAAGCACTTTTCCAATAATCTTCCTTCCACTTTGCCCTTCGATTTGCTCGACTCTTAATAGATAGTTCAGTCTTTCTTCCAGTGGGGCACAGCTCTGACTAGGCTAAGGTGAATTAGACCACCTGTACCAGCCTCCACTTTCTGAACTGCTGACAGGCTCAAACTGGACACGTCTACTCTGTCCAAGGACAGGAAACTGACTGACTAAAAATCACTCCCTTCCACACCCCTGCTGGGTGTGTCAGAAGTGTACATGATGTCATGAAGAGACCTTAACTGTTACCTCTCCACTCATCCTCCTGGTATTGTGTACCAGGGCTACACACCTACTCCATCTGTGTCTGTTGCCAGTGCGAGGAGTGTGGGTGAAGTGGAGGCCGCCGTAACACAGCGCAGCAGGGGAGGCGGTGTCAGAGGGTGTCAGCCATGTTTCTGTGAGGGCGAGGAAGGCAAGATTGCGAGAGAGAAAGAGGTCATAAATCACATGAAGCTTATTGCAGATAGAACGGGCATTCCAGAGTGCTCCAGAGAGAGGGAGCAGGGGTGGGTGTCAACAGCACGGGTTTTAAGTTGGAAAGATTGCAGTAGTTCTTATTAGCTAGGGAGCGGTAGGAAGGGGTAGTAATGGTGGGTATGTGCTGTGGGGGTCCAGGATTGGGAGATATGTCACCAGCAGTGAGGAGAAGCAGAAAAAGGGAGAGCAGGTGGGAGAAGGAGAGTGGGCGGCTTGTTTTATGTTTTATTAGGACAGATTTGAGGTTGAGGAGCAGGTCAGCAGAGGAGGTCAGGTGGGGAGGTAAGAGTGAAGGGAAGATGATTATTTGGTTAGAGGGTGCTGGGGTTTGGGGATAGCGAAGGAGAGTGAGAATTAATGGCGCAAACACTGTGAGGGCATATGTAAACATGGTGAAGGAGTAAAGGGTATGCCACACTAAACAGCGTCGCTAACGAGATCGCTAAAAAATGTCACTATTTAGCGATCTCGTTAGTGACGCCTGTGTGTGTGGCATGTAGCAACGACGTGGCCCCTGCTGTGCCCCTGCTGTGATCTCGTTCATCGTTCACATCGTTCTGGACCCTATTTTTATCGTTGGCGTCCCGCTGGTGAGCATATATCGCTGAGTGTGGCACCTTTTTGTGAGCGATGTGCGGTGTTTTTGTACCGCCAAAGTCGTTAAGGAGATCGCTAACCGCGATAGCGTCCTTAACGACATCGCTAAATTAGGCAGCTACTAGCGATATTATAACAATCACGCTAGCGATCTCATTAGTATGCGACTTTAACGAGATCGCTAGCGGGATTGTTTAGTGTGGCAGTACCTTAAGATGGGTGAATAGAAAAGCCAAGTACAAATAATTAGAAGTGCTTACTCAGCAGACATACCCAAAAGAAACATAGTGTGGGGTCCTGACTCCTGCCGTAACTAGCTGCCATTGAAATAACTGCAGATTCTTGATACTTTTGCTGCAGTGATACTTATGCTGCAGAAATACACGTGCCTATATATATTTATTATAAATATAAAACTATATATAAATATAAATAAATATATAAATATAATTCTAAATATATATATATATATATATATATATTGTGGTAGAGCGGCTAAAACAAGCTCATAGTATAACTTTCAATAAACCGTCCCAACACATAGTGTGCTGGAGGAAACTTTTCTGGTTTTACATCACTGACGCCATCATGCGCAGTGACACGTATCTCCCCTCCATCACTTCACCAGTGACTCATATCCCCCCTCTGCCCAAAGCTTTGGCACTTTCACTGGCTAAGCAGGGGACTCTGGGCAGGGCATCTGCATTCCCATTCAACCTCCCTGGCCTGACCTCCACATGGAAAGTGAAGTCCTGGAGCGCCAGAAACCACCTAGGTACCCAGGCATTCTCCTCTTTCTTTTCCCTCATCCAACTCAGGGGTGCATCATTTATTATTATTATTATTATTACTAGCTATGAACCCGTTCTGAGCCCGGGTGGCAAGCATTTTTATTGGTATATTGTCTCCCATCCTGGTATGTGCTGCCCCCTCCAATCCTGGTATGCATGGTACCCCTCATCCCTATCCTGGTATGTATGGTACCCCTCATCCCTTTCCTGCTAAGCATGGTCCCCTTATCTCTATAATGGTATGCATGGCCCCCTCATCCCTATTCTGGTATGTATGGTATCCCCCTAATCCTGGTATGCATGGCACCCCATTCCTCATCCTGGTATGCATGGTCCCCTCACCCCCAATCCTGGAATGTATGGCCGCCTCATCCCTATTCTGGTATGTATGGCCCCTTCGCCCCTCAGGCAATCCTGGTATGCATGGCACTCCATTCCTTATGCTGGTATGCATGGTCCCCTTACCCTCCAACCCTGGTATGCATGGTACCCCCTCATCCATATCCTGGTATTCATCATGGTTCCCTTACCCCCCAATCCTGGTATGCATGGTCCCCTCACCTCCCAATCCTAGAATGCATAGTCCACTCACCCCCTCAGTCCTGGAATGCATGGTCCCCTCAACCCCAATCCTGGAATGCATGGTCCCCTCACCCCCCAATCCTGGAATGCATGGTCCCCTAACCCCCCAATCCTGGTATGCATGGTCCCCTCACCCCCCAATCCTGGTATGCATGGTCCCCCATCATCCCTATCATAGGATGTATGGTGCTCCCCCCACCCACCAATTCTGGTATGCATGGTCCCCTCACCCCTCAATTCTGGTATGCATGGTCTCCTCACCCCCCAATCCTGGAATGCATGGTCCCCTCACCCCACAATCCTGGTATGCATGGTCCCCTCACCCCCCCAATCCTGGTATGCATGGTACCCCTCACTCCCCAATCCTGGTATGCATGGTCCTCTCACCCCCCAATCCTGGTATGTATGGTACCCCTCACCCCCCAATCCTGGTATGCATGGTTCTCTAACCCCCCAATCCTGGTATGCATGGTCCCCTCACCCCCCAATCCTGGTATGCATGGTCCCCCATCATCCCTATCGTAGGATGTATGGTGCTCCCCCATCCACCAATTCTGGTATGCATGGTCCCCTCACCCCTCAATTCTGGTATGCATGGTCACCTCACCCCCCAATCCTGGAATGCATGGTCCCCTCACCCCACAATCCTGGTATGCATGGTCCCTCACCCCCCAATCCTTGTATGCATGGTCCCCTCACCCCCCCCAATCCTGGTATGCATGGTACCCTCATCCCCAATCCTGGTATGCATGGTCCCCTCACCCCCCAATCCTGGTATACATGGTCCTCTCATCCCCAATTCTGGTATGCATGGTCCTCTCTGTTAGGGGCCTGCGGAACGCACCTAATAGATATTAAGGAGAGGTGCGTTCGCAGCCCGGGGTCCACCGTGCAGGTAGAGCCTGCTGCTAGTAAGATGGCGTATATAGGCAGTATGAGTGAACTCTGTTATCCCGCAGAGTCACAGATGTAAACGCCGTAGCACTATATGGCGATATAAGCGGACTCTGTTAATTCACAGAGCCGCTGTAACAAAGACTGTGTCCTGTTAGACTCACAGGGAACACAGATGACTGCTAAGCGGATTGCAGTCTGTGGTCATGCAAACAGAACCCAAGCAGTAATCTCACAAGAGTAGCCGGTATTCTAATGACGTTTTCAGCCGAGCTCTGAACACGTGCATACAATCTCCTCACCAGAGGTGCCGGTATTCTAGGGGCTTATTTCACCCAGACCTAACCACATGCATACATGACCACACTGGCGCAAGCACGTAACAGATTTGATACTAGCGCACGGCCGTGCGGAAGGACAGCCTTTTATAGCAGCCACGAGAAAAAGACCTTCCAGGAAGGACCAATGGGAAGCTGCTTCAGAACATCAACAGCCACAGGACCTTCCTGAAGGACCAATAGGAGTGGCAGCTGTATCTGAGCATGTGACCCCTGATCTCCAATGGGAGATCTTGCCATGGGCATGCTCAGATGAAGCAACAAAGGACTTAGTCTTAAAGATGTCTGCTCGCCGCTGACCAGTACTGGCTACAATAGCAGAACCTGAAGAGGCAGCAGCAAGTCTCTGCACAGTATTAGACCAGGCGAGACGCTGGGACCGATGTCTTTGCTGAGCAGGCTCCACTGCAGCCGGAGATGGATGGGGGACCGCAGCGGGACTGGTTCGAGACTCCCCTTGTGCAGCAGCGGGAACTCGAACCCTAACACCCTCACCCCCCAATCCTGGTATGCATGGTCCCCTCATCGACAATACTGGTATGCATGGTCCCCTCACCACCCCAATCCTAGTATATATGGTACACTCATCCCCAATCCTGGTATGCATGCTCCTCTCACACCCCAGTCCTGGTATGCATGGTAGCCCTCACCCTCCAATACTGGTATGCATGGTCCCCTCACCCCCCAATCCTGGTATGCATGGCCACCTCATCCCCCAAACCTGGTATGCATGGTAGCTCTCACCCCCGATCCTGGTATGCATGGTCACCTCACCCTCAATCCTGGTATGCATGCTCCTCTCACCCCCCAATCCTGGAATGCATGGTAGCCCTCACCCCCAATCCTGGTATGCATGGTCCCCTCACCCCCCTATCCTTGTATGCATGGTCCCCTCATTCCCCCAATCCTGGTATGCATGGTACCCCTCACTCCCCAATCCTGGATTGCATGATCCTCTCACCCCCAATCCTGGTATGCATGGTCCGCTCACCCCAATCCTGGTATGCATGGTACCCCTCACCCCCCAATCCTGGTATGCATGGTCCCCTCACCCCCCCAATCATGCCAGGGAGTTAAATGGCAGCCGTTGGCGGGTAGCTTGAGCATGCTTCAGGTCGGCACAGATGGCTCCGTCTATGGTGTCAATGCAGCTGGACAGATCTTCAAGAGGTAAGGAAAGAATCAAATGGCAAAATTTGTGCCATCGGATTGGGATGACTTCCTATTTCTTGAAAAGTCCAGGAAGCTGAGATGTAGGAGGCTCTTTGAAGAGGTTCTCACATTGTAGAATCACATTTTAGCATCTCAAAAAAAAACTTAAATCCTTGTCCTCCAGAACAGTAGACCAGATTCAGTGAGAACAACCATCTTCATGTCACATATGTCCATTTTTTGTCAAAATGGAGTTTTAGCAATGACCTTTTAAAAAACATTGTTTTAATGATCTGTTTTTTTCTTTCTTTCAGGCTTGATATCTTTTATAAATGCTATGAGGTTACTTCTACTACCTATTAGGGAACTTGCCGAAGTTTCTAAAAAGTTCCTTTTTTTTGAGAGTTGAGGAGAGCAGTTACATTTCTTAAAAGAGTGACTTTTTAATTCGAGACGTGTGGAATTAAAAATTTTGAATAAAAATTTGAAAATTTCATTAAAATTGAATTTGAATTAAAATTTTTGTTGGAAACTTCTGCTTTGTTTATTCTTTATTGTTCAAGTGTTTTCCTGGGTCTTGTCTGGGGTCTGTATTTGGGGGGCTGTCCCAGACAAATAGTCCGGACATAAATGAAAAAATGTTGATAACTATAGCATTGAGGTAAAGTACACACAACATGTGCTATGTCACCAGATAAAGGGGTTTTCTATCTCAGAAAGTGATAGAATATCTCTTTGATCAGGAACCACAGCAAAGTGTCATCCTCAGTTGCCACAGCCTATTTATTCCCCGGTTTGGTGGGAGTCTGACTGTCTAGCTATATGATATCACTTTCACGATGTCAAAACATCTTATATCTATTGTAGGGATTCACGCTCTCAGGTAGGCATTAGGTAGCGTTCACACAGTCAATGCGGTTTGGTCCAAACAGGTGCACTTTTATTGCTTTTATAAAACCTCAAGGGATTCAAAACCAAAAAAAGCCTCTTCTGGGCATAAAGGTATCACAGCAAATAAACAGTTAATTCAGCAGGTACATATATGTCAGTGCAGGCTCACCCGAACAGATTACAGTTGTTTCTCCCAAAGCAAAATTTACACAAAGAAGTGGTACGGTTCTAGAAATCTAGGTATGCCCTTCATCCTGATCTCTAGTAGCTTCCAGCACCAAACAGAAGTGTTCAACTCTGGACACAATTCACACTGAACAAGTTGCAGCTTCCACATGTTCTCTGCAGGTCCAAAACACTTTCCTCCCCGACTCGTACAGTCTCCATTCCATTCAGAAAAAGACACTGGCTTGTAACTCTTTCAAAGCTACAGCTCACATTTTGGCTGGTCACTCATCAGTAGCACACTCGACTCTGCTCCATCCAGAAGACTGACACACCTTGCGAACACAGGCTGTGGTTCTTAGTTAAAGCTCGTCAGGTGCCTCTAATTAAGACCTGGAGTGCTAGGATTTAATCCAGTCCTACCTGGCCTTGCTACACTGGCCACTATATATGTGCTTTAGAACTTGCATTTTTTTCACAATGAAGTCAGTAGGGAAGAGAAAAAAGTTGAAATACTACAAGATTGAAAAAAATATGTTAAAACACGATGGGATTAAAAAAACCTAAAAAAGAAAAACAGAATGTGATATTTGACGTAGAATGTCTGGTTGCAAAAAAAACCTACAGCAAGAATTTCCTTAAAATTCTTATTTGGTGAATGTTTTTCTAGAAAAATGCTGTCTTCCCTGATGATTCAAGTGCAACAAAGGCCAAATACTAACTGTGGTGATCTCCAGGGCAATCACATTGATTAGATAATCAAGAATGAGCATTCCTAGACTACAGATCTAAACAGACTGCCAATCACCCGAACAAAATGCTCTTATGCCTATTAAAATGAGTTTTAAGCTTGGTTAAAAAATCATCGTTAATAACAGCACAAAATCCAGTGTGAACAAGACATGGGCTGCCAAGAACAGTGATATTGTATGCGCACAGAACGATCATGGTGTCATTTGTTCTATGAACATTTAAGTGCAGTCCTCCAAGTTATTAAACAAGTGCTGAACGGCTTGCATTTTGCCGATTGGCTGTCTTTTAATGGACTGTGTAAATGTAGCACTACTTTAATTTAGATCTGAATTACAACTAAATCTGGTGAACACTAACATTGATGATGCCTTTTTTCTTTGTTTTTTCTTGTGTTGTTCCAAAACATAAAAAGGAAATAAGCATGTGTATAATAAAACACGTGTAATAACTTTGGCTTACAGTTCTCACAGCTCCGCCTCATAGCTACTCAGCCCTCCTCCTCCAAAACCAGCTTCTCTGCCATTGCAGATCAACTTTCCTCTCTACTCTCAAGATCACATCTAACCACCTAAGCACTCGACCCGATTCCATCCCACCTCATCCCAAACCTCACCACAGTCTTCATCGCAACCCTAACCCATCTCTTCAACCTGTCACTAACAACTGGTGTTCTCCCCTCATGTTTCGAACATGCCTCGATCACACCCATCCTCAAAAAACCCTCCTTCAACTCATCCTCTGTGTCTAGCTATTACCCAATATCACTTCTCCCCTATGCCTCCAAACTACTGGAACAACACGTCCATCTTGAACTGATCTCCCACATTTCCTCTTGCTCCCTCTTTGACCGCTTACAATCTGGCTTCCGACTGCACCATTGCACTGAAACTTCCCTGACTAAAGTCAACAACGACCATATTATCTGTCAAATCCAAGGGACACTACTCTGTCCTCCTCCTACTGGACCTGTCCTCTGCCTTCATCACAATGGACCATTCCTTATTACTACAGACCCTCATTTCTTGGTATCACAGACTTGGCCCTATTCTGGATCTCCTCGTACCTAACAGACGGACATTCAGCGTCTCCCACTCACACACCACCTCCTCACCTCATCCCCTTATCTGTCGATTTCCCGCAAGGTTCAGTCCTAGGACCCTTGCTTTTTTCCATTTACACCTTCGGCCGGGGACAGCTCATGGAGTCTCACGGCTTTCAGTGTTACCTCTATGCTGATGACACACAGATCTACCTCTGTGTACCCAACATCACCTCCTTACTAACTAAAATCCCACAATGTCTGTCCACTATTTCATCTTTCTTCTCTGCTAGATTTCTAAAACTTAACATGTACAAAACAGAATTCATCATCTTTCCATCTCACTTAACCTCCCAAGAGACCTATCTATCAAAGTCAATGGCTGCTCACTCCCATCCTGCAAGCTCAGTGCCTCGGGGTAATCCTGGACTCTGATCTCTCCTTCAAACCACATATCCAAGCCCTTTCCACCTCCTACAGACTCCCAACTCAAAAATATCTCCTAACATTCCTCAACCATACTTAATCCATTCCCCCAATGTCAGTCCTCTATTTCATTTTTCTTCTCTGCTAGAATTCATCATCTTTCCACCATCTCATTCAACCCTCCAACTGACCTATCCATGAAAATCAATGGCTTGACTCTGATCTCTCCTTCAAATCTGAGATCCAAGTCCTTTCCCCTTCCTGCTGACTCCCAACTCAAAAATATCTCCCGAATAAACAGATTCCTCGAACATGAATTTGCAAAAACACTAGTCCATGCCCTCACCATCTCCTGCCTTGACTACTGCAGCCTCCTGTTTTGTGGCCTCCCTTCTGACACTCTCGAACCCCTCCAATCTATCCTAAACTCACTCTGCTGCCCTACTAATCCACCTGTAACCCCACTATTCACTGGCCTCTCCCCTCTTTCAATCCCTGCACCAGCTCCCCATTGCCTGGAAACTCCTGTTCAGAACCCTAACCTTGGCATACAAAGCAATCCAAAACCTGTCTTCTCCACACGTGTGACCTCGTCTCCTGGTACTTACCTGCACGCATCCTCCGTTCTTCACAAGATCTCCGTCTCTACTACAGTCTTATCTCCTCTTCCCACAATTGCAATCAAGATTTCTCCCACGCATCACCCTCCTCTGGAACTTTCTACCCCAACATATCATACTCTCGTCTACCATGGAAACCTTCCAAATTAACCTGAAGACCTACCTCTTCCAACAAGCCTACAACCTGCAGTAACCACCAAACTGCTACACGGCCAGCTCTACCCTCACCTACAGTATCCTCACCCAACCCTTGTAGATTGTGATCTTTCGCTGGCAGGGTCCTCTCTCCACCTGTTCTAGTCGGTGACTTTTATTGTTTAACCCCTTTCTGCCTTCTGACGTACTATTCCGTCCATGTGCCCTGGGACTTAATTCCCAAGGACGGAATAGTACATCATATGAAATCAGCTGCGCTCCCGGGGCCGGGTGTCAGCTGTGTCACGGACCACATCCCGGCATATTAACCCCCGGCACACTGCGATCATGCATGATCGCAGTGTTCCATCTGTATAGGGAAACATCGCGCAGGGAGGGGTCTCCCTGCGTGTTTCCCTGAGACCCTCAGAACAGCGCGATGTGATCGCGCTATTCCGAGGGCCTCCTCCCTGCAGATCCAATATGGCCATGGAGTCCTTCCAGGTCCTGCAGGGAGGTGACTTTCTCAGTGCCTCCTGAGAGCAGGCGCTGAGAAAGCCTCCTGTACTGCCTGTCAGATCGGTGATCTGACACTTTACAGTGTTGTCCCACCCTGGAACAAAGTAAAAAAGTAAAAAAAATAAAAATAACATGTGTAAAAAAAATCTTAAATAAAGAAAAAAAAAATTCCCCAATAAATTCATTTCTTTATGTAAATAAAAAAAAAAACAATAAAAGTACGCATATTTAACGACCCACTCTATAAAACTGTCCCACTAGTTAACCCCTTTAGTGAACCCCTAAAAAAAAAGAAAAAAACAAGGCAAAAGAACAATGATTTATCATCATACCGCCGAGCAAAAAGTGGAATAACACGCGATCAAAAAGACGGATATAAATAAACATGGTACTGCTGATGGTACGTCATCTTGTCCCGCAAAACACAAGCTGCCATATAGCATCATCAGCAAAAAATAAAAAAGTTATAGCTCGCAGAATAAAGCAATGCAAAAATAATTATTTTTTTATAGATAATTGTTTTTATTGTATAGAAGCGCCAAAACATAAAAAAATTATATAAATGAGGTATCGCTGTAATCGTACTAACCGGAAGAATAAAACTGCTTTATCAATTTTACCACACACTGAATGATATAAATGCCCACCCCAAAAGAAATTCATAAATTGCTGGTTTTTGTTCATTCTGCCTCTCAAAGATCGTAATAAAAAGCGATCAAAAAATGTCATGTGCCCGAAAATGGTACCAATAAAAATGTCAACTCATCCCACAAAAAGTAAGACCTTACATGACTCTGTGGGCCAAAATAAGAAAAAATTATAGCTCTCAAAATGTGATGATGCAAAAACTATTTTTTGCAATAAAAAGCGTCTTTTCGCGTGTGACAGCTGCCAAACATAAAAAGCCACTATAAATAGTAAATAAAAACCCCCTTTATCATCCCCTTAGTTAGGGAAAAATAATAAAATTAAAAAAATGTATTTATTTCCATTTTACCATTATGGTTAGGGTTAGGGTTGGGGCTAAAGTTAGGGTTAGCGTTTGGGCTAAAGTTAGGGTTAGGGTTGGGTTAGGATTAGGGTTAGTGGTGTGTTAGAGTTAGGTTTGTGGTTAGGGTTATGGTTAGGGTTGGGATTAGAGTTAGGGGTGTGTTGGGGTTAGAGTTGGAGTTAGAATTGGGGGGTTTCCACTGTTTAGGCTCATCAAGGGCTCTTCAAACGTGACATGGCATCTGATCTCAATTCCAGCCAATTCTGCGTTGAAAAAGTCAAACGGTGCTCCTTCCCTTCTGAACTCTGCCATGCGCCCAAACAGTAGTTTACCCCCACATATGGGGTATCAGCGTACTCAGGACAAATTGCACAATAACTCTTGTGGTCCATTTTCCTCTGTTACACATGACAAAGCAAAAGATTGGGGTGAAAATATCATTTTTGTGGAAAAAAATATGATTTTTTATTTTTAGGGCTCTACGTTATAAACTTCTGTGAAGCACTTGGGAGTAGAGTTGAGTGATACTTTCCAATACCAATAAGTATCGGATCGGAATTGGTATCGCCGATACCCAAAAAGTATCGGCGATACCCGATACCGATACCGGAAATCCAATGTAAGTCTATGGGAACAAAATATCGGAATTAAAAAAAACCCATTCTTGCCTTGTTGGTTAATTGTACATGAAGGAAAACAACAAAGAATAATGTAGAATGTATTGGGGGAGGTTGAGTAGACATTAAAGGCATAGATGTTTAACCCAATCAAATGGAATAGCATTAATATTTTTTTTTTTAAAGATGTTCGGATTGACGAAGAAATTGACAATGTTGTTAACCTTTTTTCTATTTTGGCAAATATGTATGTTTCACAACTTCCATGCTCTTCACCTTTTTAACTTTTGCCACACTTTCTCCTTCATAATCTTCAGCAGCATCATCTTTTTCATCCAATTATTCTTCATCTTCACCTTCTTTATCTTCTTCTTAAACTTCTTGCTATTCATCTTTTTGTTAACATTACTCATATTGTTCTTATTAAACTATTATTCTTATTATTCTTCTTCATATTCTACTTCATCTTCATCTTCTTCATCATATTCTTATTTGTGACAGAGATTCCTGTACTTGTAATCTGTAAAAGTATGAATTTTTCTTCCTTCCGTTCTTGCTGTCACAAAAGATTTAAATTACAACAGTATTTGTCCGTGTTCAGTATAGCCTGCAGCAGCAGGCATTTTCCAGGGGCACCACGAGGAGGAACGGACTCACCCCATACACTGCTTAGTCTTCTTCTGCTTATAATTTAGAGCATATATTTAGCTCTTCATTTTGGTCTTATACTTCATGTTCTTCTGCTTTTTGATCTTCTGCTTATTGTTCTTCTGTCTCTTATTCTGTATCTTGTAGTTTGTCTTAACCTTCTTTGGCCTGTTGGTGATATTCTTCTGGGTAATCTTTTATTTCTTCTTTGTGATGGTGTTCAGGCTGGTTGGCTTGATGCTCGTCGTCCTTGTGGTCGTCATCTTCTTCGGGGTGGTCATCAGGGTCGTCGTCTTCATTGTTGGAGATCCAGAGTGATTACCCAAAAAAACATTTAAAAAATCTTCAATTTGTAAATGTAGCTGAAGGTACAAGAAGGCTGACTAACTTCCGAAAACCAGCTGACGTTACTGGAACCCGGACGGGTATCAGATGTTACAAGAGACAATGGAAGTAACGAGGACCAGCTGACTGTGCTGGAACCCGGAGGGGCAGCAGAAGGAAAAGAGCCAATGGCACAACCGAGGACCAGCTGACGTTACTGGGACACGGTTACTAAGCAGGAGGTACCTGTGCTCCAAAGCACTACCAAGGACCAGCAGACGTTGCTGGAACTCGGATACCGAGATGGAGGCACCTAGGCCAAAGGCACTGCGGAGAACCAGTTGACGGTACTGGAACCCGGACGGGTAGCAGAAGGTACAAGAGCCAATGCAAGTAACGAGGACCAGCTGACTGTGCTGGAACCCGGAGGGGCAGCAGAAGGAAAAGAGCCAATGGCACAACCGAGGACCAGCTGACGTTACTGGGACACGGTTACTAAGCAGGAGGTACCTGTGCTCCAAAGCACTACCAAGGACCAGCAGACGTTGCTGGAACTCGGATACCGAGATGGAGGCACCTAGGCCAAAGGCACTGTGGAGAACCAGCTGACGGTACTGGAACCCGGACGGGTACCATAAGGCACCCATGAAAATGTAAGTTGACAGGCCGCAAGCCGTCCGCAGTGACCGAATCACACAGTCCTACAGTGGGTGCTTGTCCTATTGTCACAACGGAAACAGCCTTTATTTACATATCCCACAGCACACATAGGAATGACCTAAACTGCAGGCACCATAGAGTCGGCTAACCAGAATGCAACACGACAGGACAACTTATTGGAGGCTAATTGACATTGACACTGCCAGGAAACAGCTGTCGTGCTGTAACCAGGCTGGGCAGGAGTCAGTACCCGTGCCAAGTACTTCCGAGCAACAACTGGCGGTGTTGGAGCCCAGGGATGAGAAGAGAACAGGGTGGAGGAAGCAGGACTTTTTGACGTACACACAGCAGGGGAACAGCTGACATTACTGAACCCCAGTAACACAGGAGCAAGTGTTGACTGTGCTAACAGCACTTCCAGGCAACAACTGGCGGTGTTGGAGCCCAGGGTCAAGCAGGATGTTTAAATACTAGATCAAGTATTTTCCTTGTTACCTGTCAATTTTAAATGTCTATACTTCAAACAAGAGAAAGATTAGCTTTACTACCATAAGATGATGATTTCATTTAAAATAATATCTAGATAAATAAAGAATTGACAAACATAAACACATACATTAACATGTTGAACAGCAATGCAAACCACAAAATAAATTAGTTAAGGAATCTGCTATACGGTTGTACATAAAAGCATACAAGTACATATCTGAATCCATTAATGATGGATAAGTAACAGTATGTACACCATTTTTATTGTATAGACAATGAATGTCTGACTTCAAAACATCATCAGCATTACAAGTTATCTGTGACATTAATAAAATGTTACATTTGCTGAATAATGTCACTAAATAGTTTATAAAAATTATACAATTTCCATCATGTAATACTCATAATATGTGGCAATAATCATTTTTATTAACAAACATAACATTTAAAAAGTGCATAGTGCATAGTGAAAATTGCTATTTATGCCTGACTGTGGACTTGCAAGCATGACAACGGATAGATAAGGTATATATAGATGAGACTGCATAGCCACAGATGGTGAATGGCGATGTAATACTGTACCTCAATAAAGTGTGCGTCACTACTACATAATTTTTTTTATATAGCTTTATAAACAGGGTACGTGCATGTATGCTTGCGCCTTTGTTTGGACGCACAGACTGCCTTCCTGCTGTGACGCGTTGGGTAGTGAACAGTTGTGTGCAGTGTTCACTGTAGTCTGAGGTTTTCATTTTTGGAGTGCAGATCACGCTCCAGTTAGTTCTTCAACCACTGCTGGTTGTAGTCTGCTGAGCGTGTGTCACTGGCACATCCTTGAAATTTTTCTCTAATTGGTGCTGCTCCATTCTATTTCAAATAACTAAAATCTATTAGTGTGACGCGCTTCCATCCGTATACAATACATTGGTTGCAAACACTATAGAAGTACACAAAGGGGCCTTTCACACCTAGTGAACAGTTGTGTGCAGTGTTCACTGCAGTCTCTGCGGAATAACCACACTTAGGCCTTATAACTTTTCAGACTTTCTTTATCAATCTACCAAGATGAAGAAGGCAGGGAGTAAGGCACGTGGTCGTGGCCGTGGAGTTTCAGCAGGGAGAGGACGTGGGGATTCTGTGGCTGCTGCCGCCCCCAGTGACACAGCATCCACCAGTTTTCCCCGTGAGCGTTCCTTTATGCACACTTTTGTAGGAGGTCGGCGTACCCCCCTGCTGCGGGAAGAACAAATTGAAGCCGTTGTTGGTTGGATGTCAGCCAATGCATCGACTTCAATTGCTTCCACCTCCTCTCAGGACCACAGCACTGTTGAGCAACCATCTGTCTCTTCACCGCCTGCCAAATTGCCCAGGCAGTCAGAGAGTTCTGTACAGGAGCCAGCTGAGTGTCTGCTTCTGTTCTCAGAATCTGTTGGCTTGCAAACAGGGGCCCAGCCAAGCAGCATTCTGGAATGTGAAAAAGAGGGAGTATGCAGTGATGCGCAACAGCTGTGTCTCTCTGAATCTGAAGAGGCGGGTGAGACAGTGCCGATGGTCAGCACACCGCAGAACGCATCTGATGATGATGATGAGACTCAGGTGCCAGTTTCTGTTGAGCATGGTGCTGGCCAGACCACCCAACAGCAGCAGGTGTTGGAAGAGGGTAGTGGAGATGATGAGGTCCAAGACCCAACATGGCGTGAGGAACAGGAAGGTGGTGGGAGCAGCTCAGAGGAATAATAATAATAATATTTATTTATATAGCGCCATCATATTCCGCAGCGCTTTACAGTTTAGCAGTTTCAGAACACAAGTCATAAGTAACAACGTTAACAATACAATAATTAAAGCAAAATAAGTCGCCCCTGCTCGTGACAGCTTACAATCTACAATGAGGTGGGGGAGATACAAAGTATAGGTGTTTATATACAATGGTGCATTTACAATGATGGTCCAGCCATCTTAAGGGAGTGACGGATGGAGATAGTGAATGGGCTAGACACACACACACACTTAGACAGAATACATAGAATTACTTTGATTAGTGAATGTGATAGGCCGCTCTGAACAAATGTGTTTTGACGGAGCGCCTGAAACCATGCAAATTGTGGATAGTCCTAATTTCTTGGGGTAGAGCATTCCAGAGGATTGACGCAGCACGGGAGAAGTCTTGGAGTCGGGAGTGGGAGGTACGTATTAGTGCAGAGGTTAGTCGAAGGTCGTTTGCAGAGCGCAGCAGTCGGTTAGGCCGATAGATAGAAATGAGGGAGGAGATGTAGGGGGGTGCTGCACTGTGGATAGCTTTGTGGCTGAGAACCAGTACTTTGAATTGTATCCTATAATGAATGGGCAGCCAGTGTAAGGACTGGCGAAGAGCGGACGCGTCCGAGTACCGATTAGCCAGATGGATTACCCTGGCTGCTGCATTAAGGATGGACTGGAGAGGGGATAGTCGAGTAATGGGGAGGCCAAGTAATAGAGCGTTGCAGTACTCCAGGCGGGAGTGGATCAATGCTACAGTGAGGTTTTTTGTTGTTTCCATGGTGAGAAAAGGGCGGATTCTAGAGATGTTCTTTAGGTGTAGGCGGCAAGAGCGGGCAACAGATTGTATATGGGAGGTGAAGGAGAGATTGGTGTCAAACATAACACCCAGACAGCGAGCCTGCTGCCAGGGTGTTATTATGGTGCCGCCCACGGAGAGGGATATGTCAAATTAAGGGAGGTTAGTAGACGGCGGGAGCAGAAGAAGTTCAGTTTTGGAGAGGTTGAGTTTCAGATACAGAGCGGACATGATGTTGGAGACTGCGGACAGACAGTCGGTGGCGTTCTGTAGTACAGCGGGGGTGAGGTCGGGGGATGACGTGTATAGTTGTGTGTCATCAGCATAAAGATGGTACTGAAAGCAAAATCTGCTGATGGTCTGTCCAACTGTGGCTGTGTAGAGAGAGAAGAGAAGGGGGCCAAGGACTGAGCCCTGGGGTACACCGACAGTGAGAGGAAGAGAAGATGACGTGGAGCCAGAGAACAAAACACTGAAGGAGCGGTCAGAAAGATAGGAGGAGAACCAGGAGAGAACAGTGTCCTTAATACCTAGTGAGTGGAGCCTAGACAGTAGGAGACGGTGGTCAACCGTGTCGAAAGCTGCAGAAAGGTGGAGAAGAATGAGCAAAGCGTGGTCACCGTTACGTTTTGCTGTAAGAAGGTCATTGCTCACTTTGATGAGTGCAGTTTCGGTCGAATGTAGGGTGCGGAAGCCGGACTGTCAAGGGTCTAGGAGGGAGTGATTGGAGAGGTAACGGGTGAGGCGGGAGAAGACTAGGCGCTTCAAAAGTTTAGAGATGAAGGGGAGATTGGAGACCGGTCTGTAGTTGTTTGTGCAGGAAGGGTCGAGAGCGGGTTTCTTTAGTAGTGGAGTAATGATGGAGTGTTTGAAGGCAGATGGGAAAATGCCAGAGGAGAGTGAGAGATTAAAGATTTTAGTTAGGTGAGTTGTGACAACTGGAGAGAGAGACTGGAGGAGATGTGAGGGAATGGGGTCGGTAGTGCATGTAGTCGGACGAGAGGAAGAGAGGAGTCTGGACTCTGGAGACTTCTTCTTCTGTGATGGGATCAAATGTGGAAAGTTAGCCAGGGGAACAGCAGGGTGGGATGGGAGTCACAGCCCTTGGTGGTTGACAGCAGATTTCCTGACGGATAGTATCTATTTTTTATATAAAATGGGAGGCCAGGTCGTCAGCACAAATGTCTGTGATAGGGGCTTGTGCTTTTGGCCTGAGGAGGGAGTGAAAAGTGTCAAAAGTTTCTTGGGGTTGATGGCTAGTGAGGAGATCAGGGTGGTGAAGTGGTCTGTTTGGCGGGTGGGGCACCCCTTAAAGTTCTTAAATGTTTTTAAAAGTGGAGAAGTTTGTGGTGTGGGGTTTTTTTTCCCAAAAGGGCGTTCGCATCCTAGAGCATGTGAAGAGTTGAGTTTGCAATGTGACCCCGGGGCTGTTTTATGTGTGTTTGGGAAATTCTGAGGGTGGCCCGGCTACTTGGTGCTTCTAGAGTGTCATTTATGTTTTAACAGCAGATCAGGAAGGAAAAAAAGGAGTTGGGGACAGTGATGAGTGTTTGGAAATTGAAAGTTCTAGGGTTAAAGGGTTGTAGATTTCTGAATGTGTGGGAGGTGAGTGCGCTGGGGTGGTGGAGGATTTGGGGGGTGAAAGGGGAGAAAGTTGTGGAGACGTGGGGAAAAGGGGGGGAGTTATTTAGGTGGGGGAATTGAACGAGGCGGAAAAGACAGGTAAGGGTGTTTCCCTCTTGTGTGTTCAGAGGTTGAAAGCTGTGAGAGGCCCAGGAAATGGGGTTGGGGTAGAAGGAAAATAGAGGAAGCATTGCCCCCAAAGGTTTTAAACAGGAGGGAGAGAGGCTGCAGATCGGTTGCCTGTTTTGCCCCCAGTTTGGCACCCCGTTCGGAGCAGTTGTCTTTCCCAAAAATCAAAACGTGCGTCCCAGGCTTGCCTGCGTGGTCCCCTTTTTTTACCACTTGCAGATGATATTTGCTATGTCAAATGCAAATGAGTAATCAAAAAGTAAAAAGAGGTTTTAAAAATGTCAGTAAAACCCCAATACCATAAAATTTTTGGAAAAAAATGTGCGACAAAGCACGTAGTTAAATTCCAAAAACACACTGGAGATGTAGGGCCAACCCCGCAGCACCTCATCTTCAGGGGTGTTGAAGCCTCTTCATCGAGCTCAAACGCTGGTTGGCTTTCCCCCGGATCGCCATGGAAAAACCGCGGTCAAAGTTGTCCAGAGCAAAAGGGTTTTTCCACCCCCCGCGCAAGTTCCCTGTCATCCTCACACTCCCCGGCCACAAAAAGCCCTCCCCAGCACAGGATGGGATA
>JARQOD010000003.1:430562127-430676528 GCA_033576555.1 Oophaga sylvatica | reverse complement strand
AAATGCTTAATTTTCTGGAAAAATTTCAAGGGTGTCAACACTTTCGGCCATGACTATAAGCCCCCGTCACACACAGCGATCCCGCTAGTGAGATCGCTGCTGAGTCACTAGTTTTGTGACGCAGCAGCGATCTCCCCAGCGATATCGCTGTGTGTGACATTCAGCGATGATCAGCCCCCCTGCTGGGTATCGCTGATCATCGCTGAATGTCCTGGACATTTTTTTGATCATTGGTCTCCCGCTGGCCAGCACGCATTGCTGCGTGTGGCAGGCAGGAGACCAGCGATCAGCTGGTAACCAAGGTACACATCGGGTTTCCAGGCGCCGGGCGGTGCCTAGAAACCCGATGTGTACATTAGATACTAGCGCGCTGGTGCAGGGGAGCTGGTAACCAAGGTACACAGTGGGTTTCTAAGCGCTGCGCGGTGCCTAAAAACCCGATGTGTACCTTGGTTACCAGCTCTCTGCACCAGAACGCTGGTATCTAACGTACATTGCGGGTAACTAAGCGACGTGTGTCGCTTGTTACCCGCATAGTCGCTGTCCTGATCTCTGCTGAGAGCTGCCTGTTTGGCAGCTCACCAGCGATCATGTAGCGATACACCAGCGATCCTGACAAGTTCATATCGTTGTCGGGATCTCTGGTGTGTCGCTATGTGTGACGGGGCCCTAAAATATAACAATCTCTTACTCATCTGATAAATCTGATCTGAGCTGCTTAAAATTAGCACAGGAAATAATATCAATAAAAACATAGTGGGATTTTTCATGTTTGATAATGGATCACTTGGCTGACCCCTATCTCCTCCTGCCCATTGCACAAGAAGCCAACCAAACAGGTCAAGCCCCCGTCACACACAGCGATCTCGCTAGCGAGATCGCTGCTGAGTCACTAGTTTTGTGACGCAACAGTGATCTCCCCTGCGATATCCCTGTGTGTGATACTGATCAGCGACCGGCCCCCCTGCCGGGTATCGCTGATCGTTGTCCAAAGACCAGGACATTTTTTTGATCGTTGGGTGTGGCAGGCAGGAGACCAGCGATCAGCTCGTAACCAAGGTACACATCTGGTTTCCAGGCGCCGGGAGGCACCTGGAAACCCGATGTGTACGTTGGATACCAGCGCGCTGCTGCAGGGGAGCTGGTAACCAAGGTACACATCTGGTTTCCAGGCGCCGCGCAGCGCCTGGAAACCCGATGTGTACCTCAGTTACCAGCTCCCTGCACCAGCAGGCTGGTATCCAACGTACACTGCGGGTAACTAAGCGACGTTACCCGCAGTGTCGCTGTCCTGATCGCTGCCTGTTTAGCAGCTCACCAGCGATCATGTAGCGACACACCAGCGATCCTGACAAGTGCATATCGTTGTCGGGATCGCTGGTGTGTCGCTATGTGTGACGGGGCCCTGTCAATATCTTTGGGTTTGGCAGACAGTTGGGGGCTCTTAACAAATGACTGTCTGGGAAGATAAGGACAAATTTCAGACTGCTGATCCTCTTGCTTTCCTTGAGATAAGCCACCAGAGATACCTAGTGGCAGTTCCCTCAAAGAGCAGGAACTACCAGTTGAGCGCTATTGCTTAAGGGAGAGCCTGTGAGATAACCGCAAGCCAAATAATCAACCAAACCTTGCTGAAAGTGATGTTTTAACTGCCTAGTTCTGGCTCTTTTTGAAGTTCCTTTGCCCTGCAGATTTTTTTTTGTTCAATTATTGTTCTGACTTTGCAAAGTTATAAATATTTCTACCTAGAACAGGAGGGGAGGATGAAGCTCAGCACAAATTTCCAGTAAATAAAATTCCAAAAATTTTTATTAAAGGGAATCTGTCACCCTAAATTGGCGGGATATTTAAATGATGGCAGTCAGGTCAGATGGGCGGTGTCTTAGGTACTTGCCTTAACATGTTTTTCGCCGCTGTCTCCATTATTTCTGGGAATTGCAGTTGTTGCCCTCCATATAACGCGCCTGCGCATTGCAATCTGCGGGCAAAGCATACTGCACGTGCGCAATTCAAGATTGCAATGCGCAGGCGTGTTATATGGAGGGCAACGACTACAATTCCCAGAAATAATGGAGACAGCGGCGAACAACATGTTAAGGCAAGTACCCAAAACACCGCCCATCTGACCTGACTGCCATCATTTAAATATCCCGCCAATTTAGGGTGACAGATTCCCTTTAAGTGAAAAACATGATTAAACAAAAAACCTGATGCATTTCTGATACGTCAGTGCACTTTAGTCATAGGATACATGTTAATGTCAATATGGTCATTTACATATGTACAGAGAAAGAAAGCTACAAGTGTGATGGTAAATGAGCGATAATTGAATAGCTAGTGACTGTGGTGTGTGGACTGATGTGCAATTGGATGTGCTGAGTTTTCAGCTTGTATAGTTGTAGGGAATGCAAGATATAGTAAAATGAAATTAATTCATATACAGTACTTTAATTTGAAAATATTATTTGCATTTAATGTTGAAAAATATGACTATTAATTTCAATAAATTAGTTTTTATCGTTCACACCATTTGGATACTTGGTATCCAAATGGAGAATATAGAAGGCTTACCGCAACTTCTTTTTGCCAGTTCCCCCCTTGATTAGGTTTAATGATTTTTTCAACCCCCAAAATAAGAAAAACTGGAAAGTTCACTTTGATGTAATGAAGTGAAATGTTTCACAGCCCCTAAGTATTTGCTGTTTTTACTCTTTATATTAGCAATGTATAAAAATACGGTCCGTTTTTTACAGCCGAAAATCTCAACGATGTTTCATGAATAGTGATCCGTATGTAATCCGTTTTCAATGCGAGAATGCGATTTCCTCACATCAAAATATCCGTGTGTTATCCGTATGGCATCCATATAGCGAGATTTTCTCGCACCCTTGCAAAATGGACATTTAACTGATCCATCGGCTGAAATATTCATAAAAAAAAAATAAATATATATATATATACAGTATATATATATATATATATGTCAATGACACACATATATATATTTATATTTCATAGAGCGATAGATAGTAGAATAGCCATTCATGGTATATATGTCCTCTATCCTGATATACAGTATGTGTCTCCTATTCTTGTGTATATGTACTCCACCGTGGTATATATGTCCCCCATTTTGATGTATATGTCTCCCATCTTGGTATATATGTCCACCATCCTGTTATATACGTCCCCCATCCTGGTATATATTCTTCCCATCCTGATATCTATATCCGATCATCATTCTGGGCTCATCCTGGTATATATATCCCTCTTCATGGTATATATGTCCTCTGTCCTGGTATATATGTCTCCCATTCTTGTATATGTGTACTCCATCCTAGTATAATTGTTTCCCATCCTGGTATATATGTCCCCCATCCTGGTGTAAATATTTCCCATCCTGATATATATGTCCCCCATCCTTGTATATATGTCCCCATCCTGATATGTATGTCTCTCATCCTGGTATATATGTCTCCCATACTGGTATATATGTACCCTATCCTGGTTTATATGTCTCCCATCCTGGTATATGTCTCCCATCCTGGTATATGTTCCCCATCCTGGTATATTTGTCCCTCATCCTGGTATATATAATCCCCATCCTGGTAAACATGTTTCCCATCCTGGTATATATGATCCCCATCCTGGTATATATAATCCCCATCCTGGTAAACATGTTTCCCATCCTGGTATATATAATCCCCATCCTGGTATATACTGTATGTTTCCCATCCTGGTATATATTATCCCTATCCTGGTATATGTATCCCCATCCTGGTATATATGTTACCCATCCTGGTATATATATGTCCCCCATCCTGGGATATATGTTCCCTATTCTGGTATATATGTCTTCCATACTACCTGTTTTGCCAGATCCCAGATCATAACAAACATAATAGGTGAAAAAATACAAAAAATACTCACACTCACCCTCCGCTTACATCTCTGGACCCTCCACTCCCCCGTCACCTTTAATCCAGTCCTACCTGGCCTTGCTACACTGGCCACTATATATGTGCTTTACAACTTGCATTTTTTTCACAATGAAGTCAGTAGGGAAAAGAAAAAAGTTGAAATACTACAAGATTAAAAAAAATGTTAAAACACGATGGGATTAAAAAAAAACTAAAAGAGAAAAACAGAATGTGATATGTGACGTAGAATGTCTGGTTGCAAAAAAAACCTACAGCAAGAATTTCCTAAAAATTCTTATTTGGTGAATGTCTTTCTAGAAAAATGCTGTCTTCCCTGATGATTCAAGTGCAACAAAGGCCAAATACTAACTGTGGTGATCTCCAGTGCAATCACATTGATTAGATAATCGAGAATGAGCATTCCTAGACTACAGATCTAAACAGGCTGCCAATCACCCGAACAAAATGCTCTTATGCCTGTTAAAATGAGTTTTAAGCTTGGTTAAAAAATCATCGTTAATGGCAGCACAAAATCCAGTGTGAACAAGACATGGGCTGACAAGAACCGTGATATTGTATGCGCACAGAACGATCATGGTGTTATTTGTTCTGTGAACATTTAAGTGCAGTCCTCCAAGTTATTAAACAAGTGCTGAACGGCTTGCATTTTGCCGATTGGCTGTCTTTTAAAAGACTGTGTAAATGTAGCACTACTTTAATTTAGATATGAATTACAACTAAATCTGGTGAACACTAACATGGATGATGCCTTTTTTCTTTGTTTTTTTGTGTTGTTCCAAAACATAAAAAGGAAATAAGCATGTGTATAACAAAACACGTGTAATAACTTTGGCTTACAGTTCTCACAGCCCCTCCTCATAGCTACTCAGCCCTCCTCCTCCAAAACCTGCTTCTCTGCCATTGCAGATCAACTTTCCTCTCTACTCTCAAGATCACATCTCACCACCTGCTCACTCGACCCGATTCCATCCCACCTCATCCCAAACCTCACCACAGTCTTCATCCCAACCCTAACCCATCTCTTCAATCTGTCACTAACAACTGGTGTTCTCCCATCATGCTTCGAACATGCCTCGATCACACCCATCCTCAAAAAACCCTCCTTCAACTCATCCTCTGTGTCTAGCTATTATCCGATATCACTTCTCCCTTTTGCCTCCAAACTACTGGAACAACACGTCCATCTTGAACTATCCTCCCACATCTCCTCGTGCTCCCTCTTTGGCCGCTTACAATCTGGCTTCCACTGAAACGGCCCTGACTAAAGTCACCAACGACCATATAATCTGTCAAATCCAAGGGACATTACTCTGTCCTCCTCCTCCTGGACCTGTCCTCTGCCTTCGACACAGTGTACCATTCCCTATTACTACAGACCCTCATCTCTTGGTATCTCAGACTTGGCCCTATCCTGGATCTCCTCGTTCCAAACAGACCGGACATCTCCCACTCACACACCACCTCCTCACCTCGTCCCCCTATTTGTCGATTTCCCGCAAGGTTCAGTCCTAGGACCCTTGCTCTTTTCCATTTACACCTTCGGCCTGGGACAGCTAATGGAGTCTCACGGCTTTCAGTATTACCTCTATGCTGATGACACACAGATCTACCTCTGTGTACCCAATCTCACCTCCTTACTAACCAAAATCCCAAAATGTCTGTCTGCTATTTCATCTTTCTTCTCTGCTATATTTCTAAAACTTAACATATACAAAACAGAATTCATCATCTTTCCACCATCTCCCTTAACCCTCCCAAGAAACCTATCCATCAAAGTCAATGGCTGCTCACTCTTTCCCATCCTGCAGCTCACTGCTTCAGGGTAATCCTGATCTCTCCTTCAAACCACATATCCAAGCCCTTTCCACCTCCTGCAGACTCCCAACTTAAAAATATCTCCTCACATTCCTCAACCATCCTTAATCCATTCCCCCAATGTCAGTCCTCTATTTCATTTTTCTTCTCTGCTAGAATTCATCATCTTTCCACCATTTCATTCAACCCTCCAACTGACCTATCCATGAACATCAGTGGCTTGACTCTGATCTCTCCTTCAAATCTGAGATCCAAGTCCTTTCCCCTCCCAACTCATAAATATCTCCCGAATAAACAGATTCCTCAACCATGAGTCTGCAAAAACACTAGTCCATGGCCTCATCATCTCCCGCCTTGCCTACTACAGCCTCCTATTTTGTGGCCTCCCTTCTGACGCTTTTGCACCCCTCCAATCTATCCTAAACTCTGCTGCCCTACTAATACACCTGTTCCCCCACTATTCACTGGCCTCTCTCCTCTGTCAATTCCTGCACCAGCTCCCCATTGCCTGGAAACTCCTATTCAGAACCCTAACCTTGGCATACAAAGCGATCCAAAACCCGCAGTGAACTCTGCAGCGTGGGAAAATACCTGTTCATTTTCCCATGCTGTAGAGTTCACCGTGGGTTAGCCTGTGAGTGAGCGGAGCATCAGTGACGTCAGCGCTAGTCACTGAGTTACTGATGCTGCCGCCGGCAGCTTCTCATTCATTCAGTGGTTTAAAGCCAGGGCGGTCGCATTAGCATCGCTCCCAGTTGTAAACTGTTTAACCGCTTGAGATGGATTGCGGCGTGGGACTTGACTGTACGACGGACAGGTATGGGTTTGTTGTTGCTTTTTTATTTTGTCTTTTTTCCAGGAGAACGAAGGCTTCGAATGGATTAGGAGTTTAATAAAGATGGAAAACCTGTGTGTTGTATTATTTCATTAAAATACTTTATTCTTAATGTATGTGTGTTTTTTAACCCTTTCATGCTGTAAGATTAATAATGGATAGGTAACAGTAGAAAAGACAGCGCCTCAAACGTTGGGGAAAAAAAATTCACATTTTATTCTTCCTCCTGTGGCAATGTTTAGATCCAAAGATCTTTCTCAAGCACTTTGGATCGAAACGTTGCCACAGGAGGCAGAATAAAATGTGAATTTTTTTTCACCAACGTTTGAGGCACTGTCTTTTCTACTATTTGGTATGGACTTTTTTCCGGGATTAACTCCCTGGATGTGACGTGCGTATTAATTAGTGTCCTGTAGGACACTGGCTATATGAGGTGCGGTTTAACTAATAATTTTTGATTAATAATGGAGAGGTGTCTAATTGACTCCTCTCCATTATTAACCTGGCTTAATGTCACCTTACATTAGCAAGGTGACATTAACCCCTTATTATCCCATATGCTACCACTACACGACAGTGGGAAGAGAGAGGCTAAGTGCCAGAATTGGTGCCTTTTAAGGATGCACCTTTTCTGGGGTGGCTGGGGGCAGATGTTTTGACCTGGGGGATCCAAAAACCATGGTCCCTTTCTAGGCTCTTAATATTTGCCCTCAGTCACTGGCTTTCCCTCTCTTGCAAAGAAAATTGTGCGGGAGCCCACGCAATTTTTTTCGGTGAATACATCCTTTTATTAAATACCTACAGCTCCCAAATTGTATACACACATAGTACTAACAGTAGTGGTCACTGACATATATAAAACAAAATGTTCTGCAATGGTTTACTGTATGTAAACCATGTCTCCTATCCTGTCGGCTACTGCAGAGATTCTACAGAAGCCGACAAATTAATTATCGCCGATTCTGCTATCTATTTCTCTATTAAAAACAGTACAGACCAAAAGTTTGGACACACCTTCTCATTCAACGATTTTTCTGTATTTTCATGACTGTGAAAATTGTAGAATCACACTGAAGGCATCAAAACTATGAATTAACACATGTTGAGTTATACATTACACTTTACAAAAAAGTGTGAAACAACTGAAAATATGTCTTATATTCTAGATTCTTCAAAGTAGCCACCTTTTGCTTTGATTACTGCTTTGCACGCAGAAAAGGTGTACGGATGGACTCTACATGCCTAGTTCCCACCGTGAAGCATGGAGGAGGTGGTGTGATGGTGTGGGGGTGCTTTGCTGGTGACACTGTTGGGGATTTATTCAAAATTGAAGGTATACTGAACCAGTATGGCTACCACAGCATCTTGCAGCAGCATGCTATTCCATCCGGTTTGCATTTAGTTGGAGCATCATTTATTTTTCAACAGGACAATGACCCCAAACACACCTCCAGGCTGTGTAAGGGCTATTTGACCAAGAAGGAGAGTGTTGGGGTGCTATGCCAGATGACCTGGCCTCCACAGTCACCAGACCTGAATCTAATCGAGATGGTTTGAGGTGAGCTGGACCGCTCACCACTTCAATTTTGAATAATCCCCAACAGTGTCACCAGCAAAGCACCCCCACACCATCACACCACCTCCTCCATGCTTCACGGTGGGAACCAGGCATGTAGAGTCCATCCGTTCACTTTTTCTGCGTGCAAAGCAGTAATCAAAGCAAAAGGTGGCAACTTTGAAGAACCTAGAATATAAGACATATTTTCAGTTGTTTCACACTTTTTTGTAAAGTGTAATGTATAATTCCACATGTGTTAATTCATAGTTTTGATGCCTTCAGTGTGATTCCACAATTTTTATAGTCATGAAAATACAGAAGAATCTTGAGAAGGTGTGTCCAAACTTTTGGTCTGTACTGTATATATATATATGTATATATATATATATATATACACACCTATACTATGTGTATACATGTATTCTATCTATTCTATTTTAACCTGTCAGTGTGATTTTACAGTATAGCGCACTGAATTGCCGTTTTTTCTAAGGACACTGGTGCATATTTCTCGCAAGTCACATGCATGGTCCGTGTGTAATCCGTTGTTTTCTTGCACCCATAGACTTGCATTGGCGAGTCTCGGCCGTAATACGGTGCAAATTGCAGCATGCTGCAATTTCTCTCACACGTATAAAACGGCCGAGAAAAAAATGGATCATGCGAGCTGCCCCATAGTTTAACATTGGTCCGAGTGCTATGCGATTTTTTTTCTCGCTTAGCACTCATTCATATTCCTCTCTAGTGTGACTCCGGCCTTAGTTTTCTTGTTGTTCAGCCTACATATCTCATCTTGCAGATGCTGCATTCTTTAAACTAAATGATCGATGTCGCAATTAATAAGTGAATTAATGGCTGCTCCATGACAACAGATCAGCTCTTGTTCTTCTGGGCTGCTCTGTTGAAGGGGTGTGACTGCCGACATCATGCTAATTGACAGCTGGCTCCCCCCATTTAGGCAGTGGAGAGCAGGCTGTCAATAGTAATGACGTTGACAGTCACACCTTTGAACAGAGTATAGCAGTTGAGAAGCCACTGTGTTGTGAATACTCTGGAGGCGACTTCTGAGCTAGGACTCCCTCCGGTGGTTGCAGAGGGTAATGAACTAATTGCTGAATGGCCTTCAGCTGGCTCTGAATGGTCTGATATAAGTGACCTGAGTTCCCACCAGCCTTGCCAGTAATCAATTGTTCTTCCAGGTCTTGCTTGGAGCTCAGCTTGCATTCCTGCTCTCATTCAGGTAAGTGATTTGCTGATTTTTTTCCTCTGGTTGGATTTTCCTTGTTTGTTTGATGCTTGCAGTGGACTTCAGCCTTGGTCCCCTTTTGGGGTCTGGCGCTGCAATTGTGCTCATTTTGTATTTGCACTTTTGCTCTGTTTCTTTGTCACTTTTTATTTGCTGAATTGCTGTGTGTTACACCAGAGATCTGATTTAGGTGGTAGAGATCGTGTGATCTCAGGTTTTTTGTTAATCAGAAGTGTTGGTATTTTTGTCAGGGTTTTTTGGGTTGCAGTCAGAATTCTTTCCTATACTTTTCTATCTAGACAGATTGGGCCCCAGCGTTTGCTCATTCTATTTTCTGTCTGTGTCCGTATTTTCTTCTTGTCTAACCGTCATTACATGTTTGGGGGCTTCCTATTTCTTTGGGGGTTCTGCTACGGGGCAGATAGCTTTCATCTTTCTGCCTTTAGGTGTAGCTATCTCTCCGGCTGTGACGAGGCGTCTAGAATCACCGTACGTACGCTCCACGGCTACTTCTAGTTTGGTGGTTAGTTTAGGGTACTGCAATCCAATAGTTTCCAGCCTCTCTGGTGTATTGCTATTTTGCTATTTTTGCAATTTCTCCTCTGCTACCGAAACATAACACCACTGCTTTGTTGACGTGACATCAGCGGAAGCCGCTGAATCACCAGCAGGAACAATCTGTGAAAGCTCTATGCCGGCAGATTTTGGCAGTTACCTGCCTGATAGTTCTTTGAGTCCGTAGTCAGAAAAAGTAATAGTCCGATTATAGTGTTTTTCTATATCTATGGGAAAGTAGGAAATAAAAAAGCAATAATTGATTTGAAAATACCTTTATTTGCACTCCAAACATAAAAAAGACAGAAAATATTATTTCTTTTTACTGAAAAGATATTTGAACAATGATTTCTATTTGTTAAAAAATGCCTCCCCCAAAAACATTGTGTATCCCCAAATTTCAATGCCACTACTGCCCTACATTGACTAGTGAGCGGGGCACATGATGCGCAAGATCATCAGATCAGTGGATGGATGTTTTTCACTTTTAGTTTCATAGTGATGGTTTTAGTTTTGATTATTGCACCTATAAATGTCTCCAGCCAGAGACAGAAGCCAAAGGAATCCAGAATCGTAAGTGATATGCTTGAAGGTTGCACAGAAATTTAGAAGAGTCCACACTGTGCCAGTTGGGTAATTGGCAGAGATACCATCCCTAAAAAAAAAGAATAGCATTAACAGTGATACAGATATGGAGCAGAGGAACACAGTTCAATATGTACGCGAAAGAGAAATTCTAATGGGTTTCACGTCAATAACATGTACCAATTCTGCAGCGCTCCCCTAGGATAAAGCACATTTCTGAGACCAGTGGACAACTTTATGGTCCTCTCCATCTTTGTAATGGGGACATGGGACTCCCTGCATTCCTATTATTAGTGGAGGTCTGAAATTTTGTGTCCTCTATGAATGAGACACAAGTGGTAAGAGTGGGAAGACCATTGTAAGCTCTTGGTTTCTCTGTTTTGGCCTCTGTTATGTTCAAAAGGTTGTGATAGTTTATTACAAAAATGGGGTAGTGTCAAGTGACTAGAATGCTCCACATGGAAACATGATATGGTTCTCGGTGATATCAGTAGATATCAATTTTAATGGACATCTGTAGTAAGAAAAATAGGAAGCGGGGAGAGGGGTCTAAATTGTATCGGCCTAGTAAAGTAAAGTAAGAGAGTCAAGACCTCACCTTCTGAAAGCATTTCCAGCCTCGTTGACCCCATAGACAAATCCATCGGTGCTGACCTCCAACATGAGGAGTTGTCCATCAACCTGCTGCCATTGACTTCCTTGACACGCATCGGGGCTCACATTTTGACGGAAAAATATATTGTTGTCGCCGTTAACACCCCAGCAACCGGCAGAACCGCAGCTGTAATATTTCAGTTTTCCATCCACAGGGCTAAATGACACCAATGAAGACTTCGAAGTTACACAACTCTGTTTCAAGCAATAAATGCTGTTGTCACTGTTCACTCCAACCAGGAACTGATTCCCACCAGCGTCCACCTGCTTCAAGAGTCCTGTAGATATCAAGAACGGAAAGAACACTTGTTACATACAGGATGCAAGGCAACTATGGTTTCCCACGTAAATAATTCCTCAAGCGTTGTCACCCAATGTTACTACGAACAAATTAGACCCAATGAACTAAAGCCCTTGTCCTGTTGAGAAAACCCATTGTCATACACTTTATTAACAAATGTTGTGGTTTTAAATGGGGTCCTCCGTTAGAATCCCGATGTCATGGGTGCATCGCCACGAAGATTGCACATTCTGACTTCTCGCAGCTGAGTTGCTGTTTCTTTGTGTTTGGTAATGAGAAAGTTAATTTTACCTAGCTCTTTGCTAAGACTAGGTCCAGCCTCGCCCGGCTGCTTTTGATTATGTTCTAATTAGCTTCCTTTATATAGCTGCCAGTCTGCTGGTTAGATGCCGGTGAAAGCATTCATACAGACTGCAGATAGGATCGGTTCTGAGAAGACTTAAGCTAAGAGCTCTTTTGTTGTTTCTCCTCACCTTGCTTTAGTTTATCTCCTAGACCTTTGGTGTTCCCTCTGTGTTTATATGTTGTATGAAAGACAGTATTTACTTTATCCCCTGTCTGTCTCGTTTGTCTATACTGTTTGTTAACCTTTACCTGTCCATTCCCTATGGTGGTAATCAGGGTCCTTCTAAGGACTAGATTACAGTGGTCAGGGATTTATAGGAGACAGGGTTTACGCTGGTGGCCTGGACCTCTGTACCATTAACAGTACCTCCAGGTAGAGGGACTAGTCAGGACCCCAGTTTAGGGTCAGCATAGACCCCGGTCCACCTCTAGCCAGAGACAGCGTGAAAAGGATTCAGTATTGACCCACAGGATATTATGTCAGGTAATACTTGCTATATATACATGTTAATGTTACCTATTTATGTTATATAGAATGTTGTCCCACTTGATAGATTACTGACATTATATATTTATACATCTGCTAGACAGCGTGACACCCGATCTCTTGGCCATGGTGAAAAGTGGACACAAAAAGTTTCTTTCACTCTGTAAAACCAGTCTTGTCCAACATTACATACCCAGCCTATCAGCTTCATGTAATGCTTCTTTTCTCTTTGACATTGGATTTAATTGGGTTTAATTACAGATTACATCATTGAAAATACATGGACGCCCAGTCAAAATGACTATTGGCCAACTAAGCATTCGGCAAACACCTATCTAGGAAGCATTGCCACTAGACACACAGACATCTTGAAAATGTAGTGTGAACCCATCTCACCTGTTACAGACTGCCATTGATTGTTTTGAAGTTTGAAGACAACACTGGCATTATTGACTCCCCAGACTCCAGCCGGTCCTACCGACACATGGACAAGTTGCCCAGGAACTTGTTGTAAGCTACTGGTCACCAAGAAGATGTTTCCATCATCATTCACACCATACACTTGTCCAGCACCAGCATCGATCTGTTTAAGTTTTCCAGGTATTTGAGTACACTGAAAATCTGGAGACAAAAAAGATCACAAAAATTTTAATCTATTCTATTATTTCTAAACACTGTTTTTCGGTGATTACTTTGTATCTCCGTTCATACTGCACCCACACACACAAATGATACACCATTTGAAAGGTAAACTTGCCCCCTTCAGCAAGAAAATAGCCAAACGAACCACACATCCACGATTTGATCACAAAATACAGTTTAAACATTAATTTTCATAAACCTGCTGTAAGGAAAAATGACCTGCAGGTGGCACCACACTACCTCAAAGCACACTACCACAAAGCTGCTTACAGACATCACAAACATATCCAAACATTTGCCTTGGGGGCTTTCCAGCTTGCTGAACTGCTTGCCCAGCCTATTTCAGCCAAATTGGAGGATTGCACACTTCACTGCAGGTGAGTCACATATGCAAATACATTTGTAAGCATGCACTGCCTATTGAATTGCACACTAGGTCAGTTAATACTCCACCCACACAAACAAATGATACACCATTTGAAAGGTCAAATGACCTGCAGGTGGCAGCACACAACCCCAAAGTACACTACCACAAAGCTGCTTACAGACATCACAAACAAATCCAAACATTTGCCTTGGGGTCTTTCCAGCTTGCTCAAGTGCTTGCTCAGCCTATTTCAGGCACATTGGAGGATTGCACACTTCACTGCAGGTGAGTCACATATGCAAACATATTTGTAAACATGCACTTCTTTTTCGCTGATTACTTTACCCCACACACACAATAATACACCATTTGAAAGGTAAACTTGCCTTCTTCAGCAAAAAAAGAGCCAAACAAACCACACATTCACGATTTTAACACTAAATACAGTTTAAACATTCATTTTCTTAAACCTGCAGAATGAAACAGTGACCTGCAGGTGGCACCTCAACCGGAAGACATTTTTTGGCCTTTACTTATCAAACCAATTTATTGTATTACCAATCTACATATATAAATACCTGTCTGTGTTCATCATCTCATGAAATACATTTACATTTGACCAGCTTGCTTTTTCTGAAATTGCCTGCGCCCCCGACAACCAATGTACGAAAATTTCGCACGGGCCAAGCTAGTTATTTTGTATTTTAATTCTCCTGTAGTGTGACCTCGTTTCATCATTTAGACAAGTTTTTGGAACATGGACTAGGATGTCCAAGCTACGACTCATCAACTAATTTCTTGACTATTTACTCACAACCTCCTTTCCCCCAATGGGCTCCAGCCACAGTCTATGAGATCAACCCTCAGGGACTCAATAATAAGGACAGTGAGGTACAATAGCACTATTTGTGATCTGGTAATTGACTTGTAATTATGTTGGATGTAAGAAATGAAGACAATATCAATTTCTTAAGACTAGCAAAAAAAACTATGAAATTCAATGAAAAATAAACTAATTGGGAAATTACTTTATTGACAGTGCTCGTTAGTCCATATTATATTAATGGATGAATATCATCAGTTTGCAGCCACCACAATAAGTTAAAATGGCTTCCCATGCCTGTCAAACATGGGTTGTACTCGGATTGGAAGACCATGACTGACCACCAGGATGACTACCGTAATGATCAGTGGGCCGACCACTGAATTGACCACTGGGCCAACCACCGGGCTTCCTATCCTGAGCCAACTACATCAAATATGTCTTCTTAGCAGTTAGCTCAGGACATCGGGCACGGTCTTCTCATCTGAGCACGGTCAGTGTTTCATGGAAGTGTGAAACCCGCCATACAATGGATAAGAACCTACAAGAGGCAGTTGAAAACTACTGACATATTTAGGATCTATAGGATCTTTTTGTGGGGGCTGTGGGCCATCTAGATCAATAGAGGTCATATCCAAGCTTATACATATAAGAACTTTCTGGACATTATGGGCTATCAAGATCCAAAGGAGCCATCTACAGCTGCTTACAAACTAGCTGGGGAAAGCCATCACCGAAGAGTCCCACCTGTATGTTGCTGTATATTATTCAGCTATTGATTAGCCCAAATGCATATATATAAGCCTGCGTATGGTTCCTATCAATTCTAGATGTCTCACAGCCTCCACAAAACATGCCTTTCTCTATTAGGCCATATATATGCCTCATTGGTGTAAATTAAATAAAATAACTAATCATATTTAAAAATATATATATAGCATTAATGCATATTTCATAGAAATGGTCAATGTCTATGGTCTATGTCTATGGGTGTCAGACATTGAGTTAGAGAAGTGGTAGAAGGAGAAGAAGGTCTTACCGGCAGCTGTATAAGAGGCTCCTGCGCACAACAGGATCAGTCGGAGGATGAAGCTCATGGTGACTGGAGATGGAGTCAGGGAATGTCATAAGCTCCAAACTCCATCCTATTTATACAAGACCACCCCACCCCCCTGGCTCCTTCTCACACTGCAGCCATCTCACTAATGGTCAGAAGGACAGGGAAGGAGGGAAGGAGATAACAATCTTGTTCTTTAACTGAGTCTGTTTTGATTTCTTGGTAAACATCATGAAGAATGGAAAATCTTATTATCTTATTTCTCTATCTGACTGTCCATAGAATAAAGACCCTAATACACATTGACATTTTTCAATTAGTTTTATGTGTATGTTTATGGGGACAAAGTGCATTGACTTTTTTTTTCATAACTTCATAAAATTACTCTTTTATTTTGAGCCCTATGGCTTTTTTCACTTACATTATAGATTATATAATTTATTGGATGTATTTTGGAAATGTAAAAAAAAGGGCTTAAAAAAACTATAACAAATAGTATAGTTAGAAGTTGAACTTTTTGGTGCAGTGTAAAAGCTAAAAGTAATATCTGTAGAAGGAAACCTTCCTAAAATGGATTGCATCTATTTTGTAAAATATATTCCCAAACCAATAAAAACACATCAAAGTCAGACTATCCTAACTAGAGTATCTAACATCCCCCGGTGGGTCTAGCCACTGACACATAAATTGACCCCAATTTGGAGGTGACTTTGGAGCACTCACCGGCTACTTGGTTCTATTTTTCCATGAGATTATTCACAAATAACCTATTAGACCTTAATTAAAAAATTACAATTAAGACGGGTCAAATCAATTCTAAATTAATTCACAATTTTCCAAAATTTTCCAATTCTGCCAAATCTAAATTTTTGGATAGTTGAGACTTGTGAATCCAGCAAAAAGATATCTACAGCCAGAACCATTCTGCTGCTTCCATATTGGCCTTGAAGGAAAAAAAAAATATCATACTTACCTCCCTCCTCAGTTCCCTGCTGGACCTTGCTGGCTTGCTAATGTACTCACTTCCCCATTCCAGCTCTGGTCTCCTCTTCTCTCCCCCTTGCTCCATGTGGTCACATAGGGATGCACATGTTACAGCAATGGAACATGCATTAAAACCTAACCGGTGCTGGAGGCATTGGTGAAAAGGAGACCAGAGTGCAGAGTAGGTCTAAGAAAGCCATAGATGGAGGTATTGGTGAAGAGTAGACCAAAGTGTGGAGTGGGTCTAAAAAAAGTCATTGTTGTAGGCATTGGTGAAGAGGAGACCAGAGTGGATCTAAGAAAGCCATCACTGGAGGCATTGAAGAAGAGGATACCAGAGTGGATCTAAGAAAGCCATTGGTGGAGGCATTAGTGAAAAGGCGAGCAGAGTGCAGAATGGGTCGAAGAAAGCCATAGCTGGAGGTATTGGTGAAGAGGAGACCAAAGTGTGGAGTGGGTCTAAAAAAGTCATTGCGGTAGGCATTGGTGAAGAGGAGACCAGAGTGCGCAGTGGGTCAAATAAAGCCATCACTGGAGGCATTGGAGAAGAGAAAACCAGAATGGCTCTAAGAAAGCCATTGGTGGAAGCACTGGTGAAAAGGAGACCAGAATGCGGAGTGGGTCTAAGGAAGTCATCCCTGGAAGCATTGGTGACAAGGAAACCAGAGTGCAGAGTGGGTCTAAGGAAGCCATTCCTGGAGGCATTGGTAATGAAGAGACCAGAGTGCGGAATGGGTCTAATAAAGCCTTTGGAAAACTGTTGGATGAGACAAATGAGGGAAAGGTGAGGATGATAGTTTGTTGTGTTTTAAACTTTTTCCTGGTCCATCCATTTATTATTTTTTGCGGTCGGGAATCTTCAGAGCATAGAAAACAATTATCATCATAGGATGTAGGTCAAGAGTAGACCTTAGCGAAACAAGAAAAAATATAACAAAGTTAAATAAAATATTTAAAAATGTTAAAAAAAGCCTCTTCCTAAATAAAAAAGCTGATATCAAAATCAATAAAGAAACAAAAAGTATGCAATAGATGTCGCTGTGTTCATAGACTCAAACTCTGCATCTTTAGCCAATTAACAGAAAATTGAAAAGTTATGACCATCAGGACTTGCTCACAAAAAAATCTAAAAAAATTTGGTATTGGCAAAATAATTGCAGTTAAAACAAAATGCAGAAAAATCCTAAAATTGAAGAATTGCTGTTTTTCTATGTTCCCACAAAAAGTAAAAAATACAAATTGAAAATGTCTTCAATCCATAATGCGCCCAATCCATCATTTGCTTTTTTAATAAATCACTTTTCTTTTTTTATACTATAGTTTTCAATTACATTTTTGGACCAAATTCTTCAAAATGGTGCACGTGGTTAATTAATATTTTAAAAAATATATAGTTTTTTTTTCTTTTTTTGCAGCTTTTTAGCAAAAAAAGTTCCCTGTAAAGCTAAAACGACACAAAAGTTGTGCAAAAATTACTGAAATATCTAAAATCACTCCATGGGAGAGGAATTTAGGAAGTTTTTTTAAAATTTTTAAACTAGACACAAACATCTGGAAAACAAAATCCACGTCAACATTATAAAACATTAAAAAAACAAAAAACAAACAATCGCTTCAGTAAACAGCAATTTTCCAGATTTTTTTTTTCTGGAAGTTTTCTTTTCCTGCTTTTTTTCTGTGGCATTTTGAAGCCATTTGTTTTAAAAAATGTTACGTTTTTTTTTAAGTTCATTAAGCAATGAGGAAAACGCGATCATTTTTTTAAGGCAAAAAAAGCTTTTTGTGACATCAGTCAAAAGAAAACTTTCGCTATTATCCATAAATTTTTTTGACCCCACAAATAAACTTTATTTTTCACATACGTGATATTTTGATTGATAAAACTGGGTAAATTAAAATTTTCCACTAGTTTCTGTTACGGATTCTTGTTTTCTTGATAAGATAAGAGAGATTGCCAGTGCTGTGTTGATAATGTAGGTGTTATGCCCACACTTAGCGATCTCGTTAGCGATCTCGATAACAACGCAAGCTAACGAGATCGTTGGTGTGATCTCTTTTAGGTCGCTAGTAGCTGCCAAACAGGAGATCTCTTTAACGACTTTGGCGGTCGTTAGGATGTCATTAGCATGTACTGAGCGCTTCTGATTCATAGGAATTTCCAGCATCGCTCCTGCTCTCTGCGTCCTGCTAGCCTGCTTTGCAACTTCTGCAATCCTCTCTGTGATGCAAAAGAGAACTTACAGATATTGCGATCCACTCCGTGACGCTAAACACACATGCGTCACAAACGAGGTCGCTCGTCGTTCGCAAAAGGTGCCAAACAGCGATATAGGCTCACCAGCAGGACGCCAACGATCAAAAAACGGTCCAGAACGCTATTGAATGATCAGCGACATCACAGCAGGGGCCACATCGTTGCTACATGCCACACACAACGAGGTCGCTAACGAGATCGCTAAATAGTGACGTTTTAGTGATCTTGTTAGTGATCTCGTTAGCAATCTCGCTTAGTGTGGCATACCCTTAAAGGTACTGCCACACTAAGCGATCTCGTTAGCGATCACGATAACGACGCAAGCTAACAAGATCGTTGGTGTGATCGCTTTTAGGTCGCTAGTAGCTGCCAAACAGGAGATCTCATAAACGACACATCAGCGGTCAGCGATCTCTTTAACGACTTTGGCAGTCGTTAGGATCTGTCATTAGCATGTACTGAGCGCAATCTTTTCCACGCCCCTCAGCACAGATATATGCTATATATGTGCAATAATTTATGTTTTGACCGCGTCATGAAAGATGGTGTATAGCGCTCCCTTTCATTGTTCTCGAGCGCTTCTCATTCATAGGAATTTTCAGCATCGCTCCTGCTCTGTGCGTCCTGCTAGCTTGCTTTGCAACTTCTGCGATCCTCTCTGTGACGCAAAAGAGAACCTAGTCCCACCTGTCTGCTTCTACAGATATTGCGATCCACTCCGTGACGCTAAAAAACCCTAGTCCCGCTTGCGCTGCTGTCATATGCGTCACAAACGAGGTCGCTCGTCGTTCGCAAAAGGTGCCAAACACAGCGATATAGGCTCATCAGCGGGACGCCAACGATCAAAAAACGGTCCAGAACGCTAGTGAACGATCAGCGACATCACAGCAGGGCCACATCGTTGCTACATGCCACACACAACGAGGTCGCTAACGAGATCGCTAAATAGTGACGTTTTAGCGATGTCGTTAGCTATCTCGTTAGCAATCTCGCTTAGTGTGGCATACCCTTAAGTGCAACACGAGGGAAAGAGGGAGGGGGGAGCCCAACACTAGGGATATGGGGAGTGGAGACCCATCGGCAGATCTAAAATCACCCTGTTTGTCGTAAACGTCCCTATATAGGTTCTGAACCTATCGCTCAGCGGGAACCTAAACAGTGCCTGACCCTAGCAATTAGCCTTGGTTAGGGAGAGGAGAGGGTAGGCACTAGACCGTCCCCACTACAACTACAGACAGATAGGTAGACAAACGAGGGGAACACTTATCTTGAGCAGACTCAGAGAGATAACACCAAACGTCCTCTAACAGCAACAGAGAGGAAAATAGCTGTCTACTATAGCTCCAAGCCTTCACAAGGGAGAAATGTGAATATAATAATATAATAATAATATTAATCTTTATTTATATAGCGCCATCATATTCCGCAGCTCTTTACAGTTTAACAGTTTCAAAACACAAGTCATAAGTAACAGCGTTAACAATATAATAATTAAAGCAAAATAAGACGACCCTGCTCGTGAGAGCTTACAATCTACAATGAGGTGGGGGAGATACAAAGTACAGGTGTGTATATACAAAGGTGCATTTACAATGATGGTCCAGCCATCTTGAGGGAGTGAGGGATGGATGGAGATAGTTAATGGGCTACACACACACACACACTTACACATAGAATGACGTTGATTATCACCGGCGATTCCCAGAAGAAGACTGGGAGTCTATAAACACCCAGGTCCAGGTGTGTCAATTAGAGCAAGAGGGAGGTTGCCACTTGGTCCAAGAGTCAGAAGGATTAAGAAGGAATCTGAAATGCCAAATGCAGATAACTTCTGCAGCCAGATGCAGAGAGACTGCAGCATCTGACACACCCTTGACAGTAAGATGTGTCATCTATATCAATCAAATCAGGGGAACGGCGATTGTAGGGATAGAGGAGGCGCCGAAGAAGACCAACAATGCCCATCAGAACAGACCCCTCCATATGGTGGAATTATAACGGGTATATTTGGATATCACAGATAGCTGAGCCCATCATTATCGGAAAATTTGTCCGACATTAATCCAATGTGTATGGGCGGCTTTGGTTGGACAACTTGATCTAACCCAAGCACATTCTCCGGATCACCCAAGACCAACTTGTGTTTTGTTTTATGCAAACACCTAAGTTCCGGTTTCATCATTTACTATTTTTCTATTTTTGACTTGACATTTATTGCACCAAATTCATGAATTTGGTGCAAAGTCAAAAATGGGCTCTTTCTTTTTGCTGTCACTGATCATTTTTTGCAATTTTTTGAGCAATTTATTTTCAAAATGTCAGAACTTTTTGATATAAGTGAGGAAAGTTTCTCCAGGCGTGGGGAACTGGAGAAGAGTTGTGTCAAATTTTGTCACTTTTAAAAAAATCACAATTGATGAATTAGCTGAAAATATCTGGAATTGCTAAACTTTGGCTACAAAGTGAGAAAAATAAGAAACAGGTGGGCATATGTAAAGTAGACGTCAAAAAAAGTTCAAATAGATTAATGAATTGTGAGCAAAAAAGGGTGCAAAATATACAAAACTAGACGAAAAGCAGGAGCAATGTCAATGATGAATCAAAACCCAAATGTTTTACTTTCTAAAACTTATAGACATCAACTTATGATTTTTTACAATGTACAGTACAGACCAAAAGTTTGGACACACCTTCTCATTTAAAGATTTTTCTGTATTTTCATGACTATGAAAATTGTACATTCACACTGAAGGCATCAAAACTATGAATTAACACATGTGGAATTATATACTTAACAAAAATGTGTGAAACAACTGAAAATATGTCTTATATTCTAGGTTCTGTAGCCACCTTTTGCTTTGATGACTGCTTTGCACACTCTTGGCATTCTCTTGATGAGCTTCAAGAAGTAGTCACCGGAAATGGTCTTCCAACAATCTTGAAGGAGTTCCCAGAGACGCTTAGCACTTGTTGGCCCTTTTGCCTTCACTCTGCGGTCCAGCTCACCCCAAACCATCTCGATTGGGTTCAGGTCTGGTGACTGTGGAGGCCAGGTCATCTGGCGTAGCACCCCATCACTCTTCTTCTTGGTCACATAGCCCTTACACAGCCTGGAGGTGTGTTTGGGGTCAGTGTCCTGTTGAAAAATAAATGATGGTCCAACTAAACGCAAACCGGATGGAATAGCATGCCGCTGTAAGATGCTGTGGTAGCCATGCTGGTTCAGTATGCCTTCAATTTTGAATAAATTCCCAACAGTGTCACCAGCAAAGCACCCCCACACCATCACACCACCTCCTTCATGCTTCATGGTGGGAACCAGGCATGTAGAGTTCATCCGTTCACCTTTTCTGCGTCAAACAAAGACACCGTGGTTGGAACTAAAGATCTCAAATTTGGACTCATCAGACCAAAGCACAGATTTTCACTGGTCTAATGTCCATTCCTTGTGTTCTTTAGCCCAAACAAGTCTCTTCTGCTTGTTGCCTGTCCTTGGCAGTGGTTTCCTAGCAGCTATTTTACCATGAAGGCCTGCTGCACAAAGTCTCCTCTTAATAGTTGTTGTAGAGATGTGTCTGCTGCTAGAACTCTGTGTGGCATTGACCTAGTCTCTAATCTAAGCTGCTGTAAACCTGCGAGTTCTGAGGCTGGTGACTCGGATAAACTTATCTTCAGAAGCAGAGGTGACTCTTGGTCTTCCTTTCCTGGGGCGGTCTTCATGTGAGCCAGTTTCTTTATAGCGCTTGATGGTTTTTGCAACTGCACTTGGGGACACTTTCAAAGTTTTCCCAATTTTTCGGACTGACTGACCTTCATTTCTTAAAGTAATGATGGCCACTTGTTTTTCTTTACTTACTGTATATACTCATGCATAAGCCGACCCGTGTATAAGCCGACCCCCCTAATTTCGCCACAAAAAACTGGGAAAACTTATCGACTCGCGTATAAGCCTAGGGTGAAAAATTATTATGCCCCCATATGATGCTCCACAGATTATGCCCCCATATGCTGCACAGATTATGACCAATATGCTCCACAGATTATGCCTCCATATGCTCCAGATTATGCCCAAAATGCTTCAGAGATTATGCCCCCATATGTTCCAGATTATGCCCCCATATGTTCCACAGTTTATGCCCCCATATGCTCCAGATTATGCCCCCATATGCTCCAGATTATGCCCCATACTCACCTCTCGTCGCTGGGGGCCAGGTGCCGGTGTCCTGAGCAGGCGGTGACACCGGCGTGCTATGGGGGACAGGTGCCGGTGTCACCGCTCGCTCAGGACCCCGGCACCTGAGATATTTACCTGTCCCCGTGCCACCGCTGCGCGCTGCTACCTCGGTCTGACTCCTCTGGCTGTGAATGATCTGGCAGGGGGCGGGGCGCGCACTAACGACGTCATCGCGCCCTCTGCCTGAACATTCACAGCCAGAGGAGTCAGACCGAGGGAGCAGCGCACAGCGGTGGCACGGGGACAGGTAAATATCGCTATACTCACCCCTCCGCCGTGCGTCCCTGCAGCCCCTCCTCTTCTCCCGGCGCTCTCCGCAGCGCTTCAGTCCTGCAGCGGTCACGTGCTACCGCTCATTAAAGTTATGAATATGTGCATATTCATGACTTTAATGAGCGGTGCCATGTGACTGCTGCAGGAAGGCGCCGGAGATCGTGGGAGAAGCAGGGGTACTGCAGAGACCGCGCCGGCGAAGGGGTGAGTATAATCCGACACCCCCGCTCCCCCTCCCCGCCGACCCCCGTATATGACCCGCGTATAAGCCGAGAGGGGGACTTTCAGCCCTAAAAAATGGGATGAAAATCTCGGCTTATACATGGGTATATACGGTAGCTGCTTTTTTCTTGCCATAATACAAATTCTAACAGTCTATTCAGTAGGACTATCAGCTGTGTATAGACCAGACTTCTGCACAACACAACTGATGGTCCCAACCCCATTTTTAAGGCCAGAAATCCCACTTATTAAACCTGACAGGGCACACCTGTGAAGTGAAAACCATTCCCTGTGACTACCTCTTGAAGCTCATCAAGAGAATGCCAAGAGTGTGCAAAGCAGTCATCAAAGCAAAAGGTGGCTACTTTGAAGAACCTAGAATATAAGACAAAATTTCAGTTGTTACACACTTTTTTGTTAAGTATATAATTCCACATGTGTTAATTCGTAGTTTTGATGCCTTCAGTGTGAATTTACAATTTTCATAGTCTTGAAAATAAAGAAAAATCTTTAAATGAGAAGGTGTGTCCAAACTTTTGGTCTGTACTGTATATGGCCACCAAATGGAACTAGTACAATGCAGTCCACATATGAACTGATATGTGGAGACTCAGGTCATGCAGACAACAAAGGAAAGCTGCACATGGAGATCGACAAGATAATGATGTTGGATAGTAGAAAACAAAGGTGATCTGATAAGGGACTCATCATAACAGGCACTTTGGAGATATCCACATTTCTGTGCCATTCATGTAATTTCTCTGTGTCTGCTGTCACGAGTCTAATGATGTCTGGGGTGGTAAAATACCTTGACAAACAAGAAAAGAGAGGGAATGCGATGAGGGCACAGGTAAAATGAAGGTCAAAAACCAGCAGATAAATGGAAAGGAAGTAAGGTTCTGATCACATGTCCAATTGTTATTTCCATTTTTGGATCATAAAAATAGAAACACTATGACCCGAGACCAGATCCGAGTAAAGGAGTCAGGAGGCCAGATCTGAGTACAGGATTCATATTATATGTAGAATTATATTTTTTTATATTTCTATATATATATTTATTATAAATATATATAGAAATATAATTCTAAATATAAATATATATATATATATGTTTGCGGTAGAGCGGCTCACTCGGCTGAACACAGAGGTATAACTGGCACATGCTTGGTTTATTGTAACAAAACACAGTCCTTTTCAAAGCCGTGATCTGCCCACTCACAGGCGACGATGTCCACGGTTCAGATTTAGCACACACTTTCCTGGAGTGCTCTCTCTCCAGACACACACTGAACACTGAAACCTCTGGCCTTCAACCGTTTAAACAAAGACCGTGTGACTCCACCATCATGTGATTGATCACATGATCTCAACATCACACAGGTCCTGGCAGAACACTGCAGGTGGAGATACGTGAACATTCTCCCTCTGGCTCTATGAATGTCCACTAAAACAAGCTCATAGTTTAACTTTCAATAAACCGTCCCAACACATAGTGTGCTGCAGGGAACTATTCTGGTTTTACATCACTATCTCCCCTCCATCACTTCACCAGTGACTCTGTCACATATCAACCCTCTGCCCAAAGTTTTGGCACCTTCACTGGCTAAGCAGGGGACTCTGGACAGGGCATCTGAGTTCTCATGCAACCTCCCTGGCCTGTGCTCCACATAGAAAGTGAAGTCCTGGAGCACCAGAAACCACCTAGTTACCCGAGCATTCTCCCCTTTCTTTGCCCTCAACCATCTCAGGGGTACAAGATCAGATATTAGCCTGAACCTTCTGCTTAACAGGTAATATCTCAGGGTGTCGATTGCCCTCTTGATGGCCAAGCACTCTTTATTCACGTTGGCATAGTTCTTCTCACAGGAACTCAGGTATACCTACTCAGGTATAAGACTGGGTGTTCCTTGTCATCTATTTCCTGGGACAGCACAGCTCCTAAACCGACTTTGGAGGCATCCGTCTGGAGCACAAACTCTTTTGTGAAATCTGGTGCAACCAAGACTGGCTGTCGGCAAAGGACGAGCTTCAACTCCTGGAATGCCATCTCCACTTCAGAGGACCATTTGACCATCGTCAACTTTGCGCACTTGAGAAGATCAGTCAGGGGGACGGCTATCATGGCGAAGTTCGGGATAAATCGCAGATAATATCCCGGTGTACAATAATAAATTATATTGTGGTACCGTGTTAGCCAGAAAAATCGATGTGAATACTTCTCCGTCCAATTATGACAAGAGCATTCTTAAAGTGATACCTTTATTGGCTAACCAGAAAATTATATGTTCGCAAGCTTTCAGAGCATATCCCACAATTCCTAGAAACGCTCTAACATGCTTTTTGGAGATCGGCTGTGGCCGCTTTTGGATTGCCTCCACTTTGTCTATTTGCGGCTTTATGTCGCCCCTTTCAACTATATAGCCCAAGGGCCGGAGGGCGCACTTCTTTGGGTTTATAGTAAACTCCGCTTTACTTAGTGAATCGAGTACCGCCTGCACCTTCTTCAGGTACTTCCCCAATCCGGGCTGAAGATCGCGATGTCATCCAAGTAAGCTGCGACGTACTTCTTGTGTGGGACTAGTCTTTAGGCCTATGGAAGGTAGCTGGGGCTCCTTGTAGTCCAAACGGTATATTGTAGAGAAGGCTGTCTGCTGAGGAGTATCTCAGTGGTACCGCTGCCAGGTACCGCGTAGCGTAGTCCATTACCACCAAGATGTATTGATGAGCCCTGGCAGACTTAACTAAGGACCCGACCAGGTCCATGGCAATCCGGTCAAACGGGACCTCGATTATGGGTAATGGAACGAGGGACTGCGCAAGTATGATACGGAGCAGTTAGCTGACAGGTAGAGCATGAACGGCAGAAATTAACAATGTCCCTGTGACACCCAGGCCAGTAAAACCTCTAAAGGACTCGTTCTTGGGTCTTATCTACATCTAGGTGCCCCCCCAAGACGAGAGCATGGGCCAGATCTAGTACCCTACGTCTACAAAGTTCTGGGACTAATAGCTGCTCTAATACTTCCCCTCTATGTTTAGTGGTCCCAATATAGCAACTCCCCAATGACTGTAAAGTACGGGAACCTGGTGTCGGCCCTCGGCTCTTGGACAACCCCATTTATCACAGTCACATTTTCCAGTGCATTTTTCAGTGTTAAGTCCTGCATTTGGGCAGTCCCAAAAATCTTCCCAGAAACCCCCAGTTCAGGAATTTCAGTCTCACGATTCACCATCTCATCCTCGTCACCAGCCAGGACACACAAGGGGAACTCATCCATCTCCGAATGTGATGAGGTTTCAACAGGGTTGAGCTGGCTCTTGCCCATGTCCTTTGATATCTCTGCCTTTCCCCACAAGTCCCAGAAAAGGCTGAAGTCCTTTTTCATATTTCTATTTTATATATTTCTATATATATTTATTATAAATATATAAATATAATTCTAAATATATATATATATATATATATATATATATATATACTGTATATGTTTGTGGTAGAGCGGCTCACTCGGCTGAACACAGAGGTATAACTGGAACATGCTTGGTTTATTGTAACAAAACACAGTCCTTTTCCTAGCGGAGGCGATGTCCACAGTTCAGATTTAGCACACACTTTCCTGGAGTACTCTCTCTCCAGACACACACTGAACACTGAAAACTCTGGCCTTCAACCATTTAAACCCAGACCATGTGACTCCTCCATCATGTTATTGATCACATGATCACGACATCCACCAGGTCCTGTCAGGACACTGCAGGTGGAGATAAGTGGACATTCTCCCTCCTGCTCTATGAATGTCCACTAAAATCAGCCCATAATATAATTTTCAATAAACCGTCCCAACACGGAGTGTGCTGGAGGAAACTATTCTGGTTTGAGCAGTGACACATATCTCCACTCCATCACTTCACCAGTGACTCTGTCACCATATATATAATATATATATATATATATATATATATATATATATATCTTTATTTTTAATAGAGGAAAAGAGGGTTATTTGAATTTTTATGTTTTTACATTTTAGAAAACTATTATTTTTCACTTTCTTTTTTAGTGGCTTAAGAGACTTGAATTTGCGATTGTCTGTATGCACTATGAGAAGTGCATTGTACTGGATGAAGGACTATTTGGAGTGCAGTATACTGTATGGAGGACTATTGGGAGTGCATTATACTATATAGAGGACTATGGTGAGTGCATTATACTATATGGAGGACTTTTGGGAGTGCAGTATGAGATATGGTGGCCTATAGGGAGTGCAGTATAGTGTATGGAGGACTATGGAGAGTGCAGTATAATGTATGGAGGACTATAGGAGTGCAGCATACTAATTGGAGAACTATTGGGAGTGCCATATACAATATGGAGGACTTTTGGGAGTGCAGTATACTGTGTGGAGGACTATTGGGAGTGCAGAAGTACTGTATTGAGGACTAAGCTGAGTGCAGTAAATTGTATGGAGACCTATGGGGAGTACAATATACTATATAGAGGACTATGGGGAGTGCAGTATACTGTATGGAGGACTATGCAGAGTGCAGTATACTGTATGTAGGACTATGGGGAGTGTAGTATACTGTATGGAAGACTATGGGAGTGTAGTATACTATATGGAGTACTATTGGGTGTACAGTATACAATATGAAGGACTATTGGGAGTGCAGTCTACTGTATGGAGGACTATGAGGAGTGCAATATACTGTATAGAAGACTATGGGAGTGCAGTATACTGTATGGAGGACTATGCAGAGTGCAGTATACTGTATGTAGGACTATGGGGAGTGTAGTATACTGTATGGAAGACTATGGGAGTGTAGTATACTATATGGAGTACTATTGGGTGTACAGTATACAATATGAAGGACTATTGGGAGTGCAGTCTACTGTATGGAGGACTATGAGGAGTGCAATATACTGTATAGAAGACTATGGGGAGTGCAGTATACTGTATGGAGGACTATGGTGAGTGCAGTGTTCTACATGGAGGACTGTGGGAAGTGCAGTGTATGGTATGGAGGACTATGGGGAGTTCAGTATACTGTATGGAGGACAAATGGGAGGGCAGTATATTGTATTGAGGACTTGTGTTGTATACTATATGGAATACTATTGGGTGCATTATACTATATGGATGATTATGGGGTGCATTGTACTATATGGAGACTTATGGGGTGCATTATGCTATATCGAGAACTATGGGATGCATTATACTATATGGTAGGCAATATGGGGCCCAGTATACTGTATGGAGGACTATGTGGGGCCCATTATGCTTTATAGAAGGCTAAGTGGAGTCATTAAAATATTTGGAAAGCTATGTAAGGCCTGTAGTGCAGTGGGGTTGTTGAAGTGTGACAGACAGGCAGTGACCCAGCAAAGTTCAAAGCAAAATATATTTAATGTCCAAAATCACAGCAATAAACAGCACACGGTATCCTCCGGATTGCAGCTGGGAAACAAGAGAGTCCACATCCGAGAATGGTTGCCGGTTGGGCGACTGCACCACTGTGATACTCTGAGGGGTGCCAGGCCTTTTGGCTCTGCTTGGCTCCGTGTTACTTCACACAGGCCGAGCTCTGCAGAGCCTCCAACTCTGCACGCTTGCAAACCAAAAACTGACACACCCAACCCCCTGCTGCAGGGGTTTTTACAACCTGTTGTCGTAGGCCACATGGAAAACCCGTCCGGGAAGGAAACGGGCCACACCACTACCATCCTGTAGTCCTTTAAAAAAATAAAAGCCCATGGCAGGTTTTCTTAAATCTGCCTTGGACAAATAGCTTGCCCAAGACCAACATATACTTTTGTTTTGCATTTGCAAACACAGCTATGCCTGTGACTGCAATGCACTCCTGCGGCCTCAATATGCTACTGTGCACAACCTGGGCGACACATAGCGACCCTCACGCATGACACCGGTCACTGCCTCACATACTCCCACTTTGTTCAAACTTGTGGAGTTGAACATTTTTCACCATACAGGGGTCTGTGACAGGGCATCCACATTTCCATGTGACTTCCCTGCCCAATGTTCCACTGAGAAACTGAAGTTTTGCAGGGGCAGGAACCATCCGGTGACTCGAGCATTCCTCTTGTTTGTGTTTCTCATCCAGAAGAGCGGTGAATGGTCCGTTACTAAACGAAACTGACGCATGAGCAAATAATAGCATAGGCACTCCATAGCCCACTTAATCTTCAAGCACTCCTTCTCCACTACACTATATTTTTTCTCTGCTGGGGTCAGTTTCCTGCTCAAGTAAGTGATTGGGTGTTCATCTCTGTTCACCTCTTGCAACAGCACCGCTCCTAGGTCTACCTCTGAGGCATCTGTTTGCACAATGAAGGTTTTCTTGAAGTTGGGGGTGAGGAGCACTGGCTGTTCACACAACACAACCGACTTCTTGCTTTTTAACAGGTCACTTAGGGGTGCCAATTTCCCAGCAAAATTGGGTATAAACCAGCGGTAGTACCCAATGATGCCAAGGAATGCCCTCACCTGTTTGGTACTTAACGGCTTGGGCCAGTTTTGAATGGCCTCGATCTTGTTTACTTGAAGTTTGATAACCCCACAGCCGATCACGTAACCTAAGTACCGGGCTTCAGTGAGTTCTATCGCGCATTTCTTTGGGTTCGTTGTTAACCTTGCGATTCTAAGAGACTCCAACACTGCTTGTACCTGGGACAGGTGGGTATTCCAATTCGCACTAAAGATGACTATGTCATCTAAATATGCCGATGCGTATTTCCGATGGGCTCTAACACTATGTCCATCAATCTCTGGAGTGTGGACAAGCCCCATGTAACCCAAAAGGCAAGACAACATATTGATAGAGACCCTCTGACATTATAAAAGCGGTCTTTTCTTTCGCCAATTCTATTAACGGGACCTGCGGACCTGCCAATACCCTTTGGTGAGATCGAGCGTGGTGAAGTACTGGGCATCCTCAGTCTTTCAATTAAATCGTACACCTGGGGCATTGGATAAAGGTCAAATTTTGACACCTCATTTAATTTTCTGAAGTCATTACAAAAGTGTAATGACCCGTCTAGCTTTGAAATTAGCACAATGGGGCTAGCCCATTCACTCTGGGACTCCTTAATGAGTCCCAACTGAAGCATTTGCTTCACTTCGGCTGCGATGGCTTGCCTCCGGGCTTCTGGCACTTGGCACGGTTTCATCCGTATTCTTACCCGTGGCTCAGTGACAACGTCACACTGTATCACAGAGGTCCGCCCCAGCAGCTCTGAAAATACATCCGTATTTTGTTGCACCAGAACCCGAGCCTCCCATCGCTGCTGTTTGGTGAGCGCTTTATTTATTTTAACCTGACCTCCGGCTGTGTCCTTGGCCGGTGCTAAAGGGTTCCCCATGGGTATGACCGTAGTCGCCTCTGTGACCAAATACTCCCGGTCTTTACAGGCTTTTAGCAGGTTGACATGGTACAGTTGCTTGGGTTTCCTTTTTCCGGGTTGGTACACCCTATAATTCACTTCTCCCACCTTCCCGCATATCTCATATGGCCCAGTACCAACACCCGGTCCCCTTCTTTAAAGGTCTTGAAGGTGTCTCTCTTATTATATGTATGGCTTTGCGCGGCCTGGGCATCCAACAGATGCTCCTTTACTGTGGGCCTAATGGCCGCAATTTAGTCCTGCATGCTTGCCATTTGCTCAATGACACTCTTATGCGGAGTGGGCTTCTGTTCCCACGTCTCCTTGGCTTCGTCCAGCAACCCCTCAGATGCCTGCCATACAATAGTTCAAATAGGGAGAAACCCGTGGACGCCTGCGGCACCTCGCAGATTGCTAACATTAGATAAGGCGATAACATGTCCCAATCCCTCCCGTCCTTGGCGACCACCTTTTTTGGCATGGATTTGAGGGTTTTGTTAAATCTCTCCACCAACCCGTCAGTTTGTGGGTAGTACACCGACATACATAGCTGTTTAATTTGGAGCAGCTTACATAGTTCCCTGGTCACCTTGGATATAAAAGGAGCCCCCCGATTGGTAAGGATCTCCTTTGGCAGCCCAAGGTGACAAAACATTGCAAACAGCTCTCGGGTGATTAGTTTTGCCGAGGTGTGGCGAAGTGGTATCGCCTCTGGGTACCGTGTGGCGTAATCCACTATGACCAGAATATGTTGGTGGCCCCGGGTGGATTTCACTATAGCATACCTCCCAATAGTCCCGGATCTGGTGGGACAGTCCCGATTTTGACCGCCAGTCCCGCTGTCCTGCCCTGGACCTTATTTTTCTTGCATTGCACTGAGCCGCCATGCCCCCCCAATCCACCGACCCCATCCTCGCCCTCCCAGAGAGACCCCCCGGCCACCGCAGCCCCTCAATGAAGTCTCTAGGCTGCTCTGTGTGCACAGGACATGTGATGAGGTCAAAGAGGGGGAGGAGTCAGGAGTCACATGATCAGGGGCCTCAGTGTATGCAAGACTCTACTGTGCTGGTTGTCATCCTGCTGGATGAGCCAGGTGAAGTTTATGTGTGGGGTCAGGTGGGGTTTACAGTGTGGATGTAGCAGAGCCGTGTGTGTACAAGGTGTACGGAGCAGAGCAGTGTGTGTACGAGGTGTACGGAGCGTAGCCGTGTTTTTACGAGGTGTATGAAGCGGAACCACGTGTGTATGAGGTGTACGGAGAGGAGCCATGTATGTATGAGGTTTACGGAGTGGAGCCATGTGTGTACTGAGTGGAGCCGTGAGTATGAGGTGTACGGAGTGGAGCCACGTGTGTATGAGGTGTACGGAGCGGAGCCATGTATGTATGAGGTTTATGGAATGGAGCTGTAAGGTTCTGTGTACATGTTCCTGAAACTCAGTTTGTTCGTCAGCCATTTTACTTTCTGTCTTGCTGCAGCTATCTTGCCCTCAGTCAAAATGGAGTTTCCAGCTTGCATGTTCCCGCCCTGATTCTCTCCTTTTGCTTCTTAAGCAGCCACAGCTGAGCAATCAGTGCTTCAGAATCTAGCCTGCAGTGAACCTGTGACCTGACTCCTAAAGCCTTGGACCTTGTACTCCAGCTATTCCTACTGAGGAACTCTGAAGCACTTGTGGACTCTGGAACCCTGCTCTTTGAAAGATCCACGTTTGCATGGACTTACGGTAACAGAGAAGAAGATCCTGAACCTGTTGTGGAGAGTGATTGCTGAGCTTAGATTACTCTGGCCTGCTGTGTCTCCTGCTTCTGTGTCTGCAAACTGTGTGACTATTTTTGCCAACTTGTATGAAGTAATACAAGACTTTCTATATCAAACCTGTGTCTCATGTATTTTCATCGCACCCAAGCACAAGACGCTATATGAACTGTACTACATACATTACAAGATTCTGAAGCCAAAACGTTAGTGTCTGCTGGGTCTGGAAAGGCTGTGTCTGCTGTAACTGTGGATATCGGATGTCCGGTTGTACTTTCTGTGATGACAGTGGTTGTGACTTCTCACAACCATTCCAGGTGAGCAATTCCCTTAAGTGTTTTTTTTTCTGCAGTGTTACCACAGGTAAACACTATTGTTTTTTTTTTTTTTCTCTTTTCTCTTTTTTGTCTGCTGTAACTGTGGATATCAGATGTCCGGGTGAACTTTCTGTGATGATAGTGGTTGTGACTTCTCACAACCATTCCAGGTGAGCAGTTCCCTTAATTTTTTTTTCTCTCTGCAGTGTTACCACAGGTAAACACTATTGTTTTTTTTTTCTCCTCTCCTCTTCTTCCAGTACTCCTGTCTTAAAAGATCTGGAAAATGGAGGCCCGCATAAAGGAACTTTGCGGAGTGACTGATAATATCCTTGCAGATTTGCAGAATATAAAGACCCGTTTTTCAAGCCTACAGGACCTCACTAATCACAATTTGCAAGTGTTTGGACAGACTGCCCAGGATTTGCGAGCCAGGATTGAGGTTCTAGAAGAGCGAGTCCAGGCTCCTGCCGTAGCCCCGAGTTCTGGGATTCCCAAGTTGCCCCCTTTTCGTTTTGGCGGTGAACGTGAGAAATTCAGGGGATTTATTAATCAATGCAATCTTTTTTTTCTGCACATGCTTCACAATTTCCCACTGAACGATCTAAGGTGCTTACTATAATTATGTTGCTTACCAACAAGGCTTTGATGTGGGCAAACCCTCTGATTGAGACTGAGGATGATTGTTTGAATCACCTTGATGCTTTTATTTCAGCCATGGGGCAGGTGTTTGATGACCCCAATCGAGGTGCAACAGCTGAAGCAGCCATGTTAGCTTTGCGCCAAGGTAAGCACTCGGTAGCTGAATATGCCTTGGATTTCAGGAGATGGGCCCTTGATACCACCTGGGACAGTTCCGCCAAAAAATCTATTTTTCGAAAGGGGTTATCTCCACTGATTAAGGATGAACTTGCTCGTGCCGACCCTCCCACTGCGTTAGGTGACTTTATTAACTACTGCATCCGTATTGATACTCGTCTGACTGAACGCAGGCAAGAGAGATGGTTCGAAAGCAATCGCACTAACCTTTTCCTACCTTCCTCTCCAGCTAAGGAACCTTTGAGTAGGATTACACGGGAACCTGAACCTGAACCCATGCAGGTAGACTCTTTACAACGACGGGTTAGTGATGCACGCAAGGAACATCGTTTTAAGGAAAATCTATGTTTCTATTGTGGTAAGTCAGGGCACTTCATTATAAACTGCCCCAGCCGTTCTCGTAAGACTACTGCAGCACTCATTCATTGTGAGTGTTGCGAGAGGGGATCTGTCAGGTCCGAGCCTCAGGCTCCAGAGAGATCTGCAGCAACAGATCTTGATTTCTCGGACTTAAACTCCGTTACCTCTGAGGACGTTGACTGTGTAAACGCTGCCATTTTTCAAGTTTCCTCAGCGGTGTCCCAGCTGAGTTGTAAGAAAAACAATTCTCATTGCTTTCTTTCCATCAAACTCTGGGTTGACTCAGCTTGGTGTCTAGCTCTGCTATGATCGACTCAGGGGCAAGTGGAAATTTTATGGATGTCTCCTTTGCTCTGAAACAGGGATACGTTCAGTGAAGAAGGCTACTCCAGTACAGATGGAAACTGTGGATGGCTCCCTGCTGACCTCTGGACCAGTGGATCAGGAAACAGAGCCTTTGAGGGTTCTTATGGGTAAAGATCATCAAGAGAAACTGTCCTTTATGCTTATCTCTTCTCCCCACTTTCCCATTATTCTAGGGCTACCATGGCTGCAGGCTCAGAATCCTACCATTAACTGGGAGACCAAGGAATTACACTTTCCAGAGAAACAGATGAGTCCAAAAGTTTCAGCTTGCTCTGTTCCTAAAGGAACCATGTCAGTCCCTGAACTACCAGCTGTATACCAGGACTATGTGGATTTATGTGACAAGAAGAACGCTGACCAGCTTCCTCCTCACCGTCCATATGATTGTCCAATTGAATTATTGCCTGGAGCAGAGATACCTTTTGGTAAGATCTACCCCCTGGCGGGGCCCGAGCTAAAGGCTTTAAAGGATTACATAGACGAAAATCTAGCCAAGGGCTTCATACGCCCCTCTTCATCTCCTGCAGGTGCACCCATCTTCTTTGTAAAGAAGAAAGATGGATCTCTGAGACCATGCGTAGACTATAGGGAACTCAATAAGGTTACTATTAGAAACCGTTATCCATTGCCTTTAATCCCTGAGTTATTGGAGAGAGTGCGACATGCCAAAATTTTCTCTAAACTAGATCTTCGTGGGGCCTATAACTTAGTCCGTATTAGACCTGGGGATGAATGGAAGACTGCATTCAGGTCACGCTATGGACACTTTGAATATCTAGTTATGCCTTTTGGTCTGAGTACCGCCCCAGCCACTTTCCAACACTTGGTGAATGACATCTTCAGGGATCTCCTAGATACATTCGTGGTAATTTATTTGGATGATATTCTAATTTTTTCTAACTCCACAGAGGAACATCATGGACATGTGAGAATGGTCTTGGAACGTCTAAGACAAAATCATCTTTACATCAAACTTGAAAAGTGTGAATTCCATAGGACCGAAATTCAATTTCTGGGGTATGTACTGTCTACACAAGGAATTAGTATGGATGGAAGCAAAACCCAAGCCATCAAGGATTGGCCAAGTCCTAGAAATGTGAAGGAGGTACAGCGCTTCATCGGGTTTGCCAACTTCTATAGACGTTTCATTAGAAATTTCTCTGAGGTAGTGTCACCTATCACCCAACTTACCCGGAAAGAGTCTAGGTTCTCCTGGACTTCCCAAGCCCAGGAAGCATTTTCCCGTCTAAAAGATAAATTTACCACTGCACCTATCCTAGTACATCCCAACCCCGAGCTTGCCTTCATAATAGAGGTGGATGCTTCAGACTGTGCCGTTGGAGCTATACTCTCTCAGAGAACAGGTGAGAAGAATGTCTTGCATCCCTGTGCCTTCTTTTCCCAGCAGTTGTCTTCGGCTGAGAGGAACTACGATGTGGGCAATAGAGAGTTGTTGGCCATTATTGCCGCCTTCAAAGAATGGAGACACCTTCTTCAGGGAGCTGCACAGCAAATAGTCGTCCTGACAGATCATCGTAACCTTGAGTTTATCAGGTCGGCTAAGTGCCTGACTCCTCGCCAGGCTCGCTGGAATCTTTTCTTAAACCAATTTAATTTTATCATTTCTTATAGACCAGGATCGCGCAATGGAAAGGCTGATGCACTCTCTAGGATTTACTCAGCAGAGACACGTCCAATTACTCCTCCTAAGACTATTCTTCCTGACTCTAGATTCCTAGGAGTAATTCATAATCAAGACCTACTTAAGGACATCAAGGAAGCATACCATGCGGATTCCTTTTTGGCACAACCCCCAAGGGACGTAAGTCTTGTCTTTAAGAATGGTGTGTGGATTTAGGGACAACGCCTGTATATTCCTGAAACAGTCAGATTGAGAGTATTGCAACTCATTCACGATTCCAAGATAGCTGGGCATAGAGGAATTCTAAAGACACAGGAATTTCTCTCTCGTTTCTTTTGGTGGCCCACTTGCAGGAAGGATGTTTTAAACTATGTCACTTCATGTGAAGTCTGTGCAAGATGCAAAACACCTCGCTCCTCACCAACTGGTCTGTTACAGCCTCTTCCCACCCCGTCCCGCCCGTGGGGATCCATTTCTATGGACTTCATTGTGGAGTTACCAACCTCTCAAGGGAAGAACACCATTCTAGTGGTGGTTGACCATCTAACAAAGGCAGCTCATTTTATCCCTTGTGTCGGCTTACCCACTGCAAAACAGACATCAGATTTGATGATTAAAGATGTGTTTCGCTTACATGGAGTACCGGATGAGGTTATTTCGGATCGAGGGGTGCAATTCACTTCTAGGTTTTGGCAAAATTTCTGTGCAGCATTGGACATTAAAGTAAACCTTTCTTCTGCTTTTCATCCCCAGACTAATGGACAGACCGAACGAACCAATCAAACCCTGGAGCAGTATCTCCGCTGCTTTATCTGCCACCTACAGGATGATTGGGTGGATCTACTTCCATTAGCTGAGTTCTCGTATAACAACTCTCAGAGTGCCTCCACTAAGCAGTCTCCTTTTACTCTAATCTAGGTTATCATCCTAACATTCTACCACGATTTCCCATAGAAACGCCTTTACCAGCAGTGGCTGAAAGAATCACGTCTTTACAGAAGAATATGGATCTTCTAAAGGAGAATCTGGAATCGGCTCAGGAAAGGTACAAGAAAGCAGCAGATAAATTTCGTAAACCTGCACCAGCTTTCAAGGTAGGAGACTTGGTCTGGCTGTCAACCAGAAATCTTAAGTTAAGGATTCCATCGTCTAAGTTGGGACATAAGTACATTGGACCCTATAAAATCAGTAAAATTATAAGTGCCGTTGCTTGTCGTCTTCAACTGCCCAGAACTATGAGAATTCACCCTGTCTTTCATGTATCCCTACTAAAGGCTGCGACACCCAATACGTTTCCTGGACGTTCTTCTCCTTGCCCTGACCCAGTGCTAGTCGATGGTCAGGAAGAATTTGTGGTGGAAAGGATTTTAGATTCCAGGTTGTATAGAAATCAGTTACAATATCTGATTAAATGGCAGGGCTACCCAGTGGAGGACAACTCATGGGAACCAGTCAATAACGTTAATGCTCCTCGCTTGCTCCGTCAGTTTCATCAGAGGTACCCACACAAGCCTGGCCTGAGGTCATCCGGAGGTTGTCCCTAAGGGGGGAGTAATGTAAGGTTCTGTGTACATGTTCCTGAAACTCAGTTTGTTCGTCAGCCATTTTACTTTCTGTCTTGCTGCAGCTATCTTGCCCTCAGTCAAAATGGAGTTTCCAGCTTGCATGTTCCCGCCCTGATTCTCTCCTTTTGCTTCTTAAGCAGCCACAGCTGAGCAATCAGTGCTTCAGAATCTAGCCTGCAGTGAACCTGTGACCTGACTCCTAAAGCCTTGGACCTTGTACTCCAGCTATTCCTACTGAGGAACTCTGAAGCACTTGTGGACTCTGGAACCCTGCTCTTTGAAAGATCCACGTTTGCATGGACTTACGGTAACAGAGAAGATCCTGAACCTGTTGTGGAGAGTGATTGCTGAGCTTAGATTACTCTGGCCTGCTGTGTCTCCTGCTTCTGTGTCTGCAAACTGTGTGACTATTTTTGCCAACTTGTATGAAGTAATACAAGACTTTCTATATCAAACCTGTGTCTCATGTATTTTCATCGCACCCAAGCACAAGACGCTATATGAACTGTACTACATACATTACAGGAGCCATGTGTGTACTGAATGGAGCCGCGTGTGTACGAGGTGTACATAGCGGAGCCGTGTGTGTATGAGGTGTACGGAGCGGAGTCGCGTGTGTACGAGGATACACGGAGTGGAGCCACGTGTGTATGAGGTGTACGGAGCGGAGCCATGTGTGTATGAGGTGTACAGAGTGGAGGTGCGTGTGTGCGAGGTGTACTGAGTGGAGCCATGTGTGTACAAGGTGTATAGAGTGGAGCCGCATGTGTACGAGGAGTAGGGAGTGGAGCCAAGTGTGTTTGAGGTGTACGGAGCAGAGCCGCGTGTGTACGAGGTGTACGGAGTGGAGGTGCGTGTGTGCGAGGTGTATGGAGCGGAGCCGCGTGTGTACGAGGTATACAGAGCGGAGTCGCGTGTGTACGAGGTTTACGGAGTGGAGCCGCATGTGTACGAGATTTACGGAGTGGAGCCATGTGTGTACGAGGCATACTGTAACGCCGGTATTGTCTGTACTTTGTTTTCCGGAGTTGCTTTGCATGTCTTTGCTTTAACCCTTTGCTCCTCTTCCCCTAACCAGCTGGGATACTGTTGTCGTGGCGGGGTAGCTCAAAGAATTGATCAATTATTTGCTAAATGTCTCAATTTTAAAAAACAGTTAGAATTCAACATGTGCAGATGCACTTAAATTATTTCATGCTGATCATGTGCGGCGCTGGCTTCCCCCTTTTTTTACTTGTATTGGTAAGTGGCTGACCACCACTAGTTGCCGTGCGCGCCGGGTTACGCATGTTATTTTATCTGTTTTTTTTCTTTCTTTTTATTGACTTAGGCTGCTGTACACACATACAGCAGCCCTGACCTGCCCCAGGCTATATGTAATTGTGCACCTGTGCCTGTGCCTGTTTCACTCTTTATCTGTGGCTGCTGGTTTGGCGTATGTGGAGGTCAGATCTGAAATGTCCATCCCTGGACCTGGTCGGCCTTTACCTGCATCTGTCTTACTGGCACCATGGGGGTGATTCAGTTATGCTTCAGGTACCTTTGCAGTTTTTGCAGTCCTGCTTTTACAGTTTTTTTGCAGTTATGCTTTTAATAATTTAGGAGGCCGCAATGGCACAGTGAAAATGAAAAACGTAGAGTAGGTACTGCCCCATATGAGAATGCCTTGTCGTGGCGGGGTAGCTCAAAGAATTGATCAATTATTTGCTAAATGTCTCAATTTTAAAAAACAGTTAGAATTCAACATGTGCAGATGCACTTAAATTATTTCATGCTGATCATGTGCGGCGCTGGCTTCCCCCTTTTTTTACTGTTGTCTGTTACCTGTATGTATGCGGCTCAGTTCCCAGATCCACTGCGTAGCCGTACATGCGTGAGTGTCTCCGCTGCGTTGCATGACCACCCGCATGTGCGGTCCCTGGCTACTGCTGTAGAAGCTACCCGTAGGTTGCAAGGTCCTCTGCAGTGGGGCATGACTTACTACGTGTGTTTAGGCTGCAGCCATTGCCAGGTGTCCTTGCTGTGCTGATTTGTGTCTGGCTTGGCATAGGGTGCGCGGGCCACACCTTCCTTGCTTTTATGAGGAATGGGTGTGCACTAGAATTGCTGCTCCAGCCTATCGCTGTGAGGCAGCTCCTATATAAATTTTCCCTGCCCTGCGGGGCGTTTCCAGAGCTTTGCATTGAGTTCCTGAACCTAGCCATGTGTGTTTGTGTGTTCAGCTCCTGCTCTGAGTGCGATCAGCTCTGGGAGAGCTGATACCCTTTGTCCTGTCTTGTGTTTCCGCCAGCTCTGGGGGCAGAATACCCAGATCGCTCTTCCTGGAGGCTGCATATCCAGGCCTGTTCGTGTTGTGTCTTGTTTCCTGAATCCCTGATCCTGGATCTGTTCCTGTACCTGAATGTCTGAACTGTGTCTTGTGTTTCCGCCAGCTCTGGGGGCAGAATGCCCAGATCGCCCTTCCTGGAGGCTGCATATCCACGCCTGTTCCTTTTGTGTTGTGTTTCCTGAATCCCTGATCCTGGATCGGTTCCTGTACCTGACTGTCTGAACTGTGTCTGCTGTGTTATGTTCCTGAACCCTGTGCCAGTGACTGTGATTCTTTGCTATATAACCTGAGTTCATCTTGGAAGGAGGAGTCCGGTGTGTGTGTTCTGTTTCTCTGTGCTCAGCTTATTTGGTGCAATCCCCGGCTGGCTCCAGTTCAATCCGGCGGGGCTTGCACCAGACCGCTTGAGTTCCTTTTCAGGTCGCTGCCAGATGTCCAATGCCTGATGACCACGGCCTGATGTCCGATGCCTGATGACCACGGCCTGATGTCCGATGCCTGATGACCACGGCCTGACGTCCGATGACCACTTCCAGATGTCCGGATCCTATCCTTCCCTGCCTGATGTCCGGAGTCTGCCGATCGTTGCCAGATGTCCGGAGTCCAATGTCAGTGTCCCGATGTTCTGCCTGTGTTCCTGATGTCCAGTCCGTGTTCCTGAGATCCAGTCCATGTTCCAGACTGTGTTCCTGAGATCCAGTCCGTGTTCCGGTGTCCGTGTTCCTGAGTTCCAGTCCATGTTCCTGATGTCCTGTCCGTGTTCCTGAGTCTGTGTTTGTGAGTTCCAGTCCATGTTCCTGATGTCATATCCGTGTTCCCGAGATCCAGTCCATGTTCCTGATGTCCTGTTCGTGTTCCTGAGTCCGTGTTCCTGAGATCCAGTCCGTGTACCTGATGTCCCGATGTCCTGCCGGTTCCCCGTGGTCTACCCTGTGATGACGTCTGTCCTGGGTCAGTGTCTGATGTTCTCCTGCTGAGCCTGTGCTACGCCTGTGGTCTAAGAGAGAGGCCATCCTAGTATGCCCGTGCCAGATGACCCTGGACTGCATCAACCCATGATGACCCCGCCATCGTCTGAAGTCTGTCTGAGGTCAGTGTCTGATGTTCTACTGCTGAGCCTGTGCTATGCCTGAGGCCTGAGAGAGAGGCCGCCCTAGTATGCCCGTGCCAGATAACCCTGGACTGCATCTACCCGAGATGTCCTCCTGCACTCGTCTGTAATCCGGAGACGTGTACCTTTCGCTGATGTGCGGAATCGGGAGCCTGGCATTATGTTCTGTTTATGTACTGTGTTTGTCTTCAAGTAAATTTTATGTTTCTTCATACCTGAAGTTGTGTGGTGTTGTCTAGTCCTGCAGGTCGCCATCTTGCCCACATGCTCAGCTGCCACGGATCCCGGTCGCTGCCCTCCCCTAGTCCGGGCAGGCCCGGGTCCCCTTCTGTGGTCCAGTGGGTCCACATTCCCTTACCATCTGGGACGCATGCTTCATGTCGTCAAGGTCTGGCGGCGTGGGAGCATTGGCTAGTTAGGCAAGCTATGCCATGTCCCGACGCCCCGCAGCCGTGGGAAGCATTACACATACAAAGTGGAACCGTGTGTGTATGAGGTGTGCCGAGCCATGTGTGTACAAGGTGAATGTTGGGGAGCATTCATACCTCCCAACCGTCCCGGATCCAGCGGGACAGTCCCGATTTTGAGAGCGCGTCTGTCCCACTGCCCCGGTCGGGAGCTTACTTTTCCCATGGACACAGGAGTACACGGCGAGCCCCGAGGGGCACTTTAAAACTCGCGGGGTGACGTTCCACTGGAATTAATGTGCTAGAAGCTAACCAGAAATTAGGTAATTTCGGGAAGAGATTATGAGGGAACCATGGAAGCACTTCAAGGAATACTTTAGATCGATCACCGTGTCCTCCTCCGACAGCGTGGACAACAGGATAGCCTTGGACTCGGGGATGTCGACCATGTGAGCGGATCATGATATGTCCTGCACCGGGAGGCTCAGGTGGGCACTACAATGGTAGCCGGGCTGCTATAGTTTCTTTATAGAATCTTTATTTCTTTCTCTCTCTGTTTCTTTCTCTCTCTCTGTTCTTTCTTTCTTTCTCTATTCTTTCTCTCTATAATCTTTCTTTTTTTCTTTCTTTCACTATGTTCTTTCTTTCCTCTCTTTCTTTTCTCTCTCTTCTCTCTTTCTTTTTCTCTGTTCTTTCTTTCTTTCCCCTCTTCATTTCTCTGTTTTCTTTTGCTGTTTTTTCTCTCATTCTTTCTTTCCCCTCTTTCTTTCTATACCTCTATGTTCTTTCCTTCTCTCTCTGTTCTTTCTTTCTCTCTCTGTTCTCTTTCTTTCTTCCCTGTCTTTCTTTCTTTCTCTCTGTTTCTTCTTTCTTTCTCTCTCTCTGTGTTCTTTATTTCCTCTCTGTCTCTCTCTCTGTTCTTTCTCTCTCTGTTTTTTATTTCTCTCTCTGTTCTTTCTTTCTTTCTTTCTTTCTTTCCCATCTTTCTCTCTCTGTTCTTTCTCTTTCTTTCTCCTCTTTCTCTGTTCTTTCTTCCACTTCTTTCTTTCTTTTCTTTCTTTCTCTCTCCGTTCTTTATTTCTTTCCCCTCTTGCTTTCTCTCTGCCTCTGTTCTTTCTTTCCCCTTTTTATTTTTTTCTCTCTCTCTGTTCTTTTTTCTGTCCCCTCTTTCTTTCTCTCTCTGTTCTTTCTTTCTCTCTGTTTCTTTCTCTCTATCTCTCTGTTCTTTCTTTCCCTATCTCTGTTCTTTCTATCTTTCCCCTTTCTTTCTCTTTCTTTCTTTCTCTCTCTGTTCTTTCTTTCTTTCCCCTTTCTTCTCTCTCTGTTCTTTCTTTCTCTCTCTCTGTTTCTTTCTTTCTCTCTTTTCTTTCTTTCTGTTCTTTCTTTCCCCTTCATTTCTCTCTCCCTCTCTATTCTTTCTTTCTCTCTGTTCTTTCCCCTCTTTCTTTCTTTGTTCTTTCTTTCCCCTTTCTTTTGCTCTCCCTCTCTGTTCTTTCCTTCTTTCCTCGCTTCTTTTTTCTCTCTGTCTTTTGTTTATTTTTCTCTCTGTTTCTTTCTTTCTTTCTCGCTCTGTTCTTTCTTTCCCCTCTTTCTTCCCCTTTTTCTCTGTTCTTTCTTTCCCCTTTCTTTCTTTCTCTCTCTGTTCTTTCTTTCTGTCCCCTCTTCTTTCTTTCTTCTTTCTTTCTTTCTTTCTTTCTTTCTTTCTATCTCTCTGTTCTTTATTTGTTTCTTTCTTTCTCTGTTCTCTCTTTCCCCTTTCTTTCTCTCTCCCTCTCTCTTCTTTCTTCTCCTGTTCTTTCTTTCCTTCCCCTCTTTCTTTCCTTCTTTTTCTTTCTTTCCCCTCTTTCTTTCTCTCTATATCTCTGTTCTCTATTTCTTTCCCCTTTCTTTCTCTGCTCTTTCTTCCCCTCTTTCTTTCTTTCTCTCTGTTCTTTCTTTTTTCTTTCCCCTTTCTTTCTTTCTCTGTTCTTTCTTTCTTTCCCCTCTTTTTTTTCTCTCTCTGTTCTTTCTTTCCCCTCTTTCATTCTTTCACTGTTCTTTCTTTCTCTCTCTATTCTTTCTTTCCTTCCCCTTTCTCTCTGTGTTCTTTCTTTTTTCCCCTCTTTCTTTCTTTGTTGTTTTCTTTCCCCTATTTCTTTCTCTCTCTCTCTGTTCTTTCTTTCTTTCCCCTTCTCTCTCTTTCTTTTTTCTTTACCCTCTTTCTTTCTTTCTCTCTCTCCTCACTGTTCTTTCTTTCCCCTTTCTTTTTTTTCTCTCTCTGTTCTTTTTTTTCTGTCCCCTTTCTTTCTCTTTCTGTTCTTTCTTTCTCTCTCTCTGTTTCTTTCGTTCTCTTTATCTCTCTGTTCTTTCTTTCCCATTTCTTTCTTTATTTCTTTCTCTCTCTGTTCTTTCCTCTTTCTTTCTTTCCTTCTTTCTCTCTCTGTTCTTTCTTTCCCCTCTTTCTTTCTCTCTCTGTTCTTTCTTTCTCTCTGTTTCTTTCTCTCTATTCTTTCTTTCCCTTCTTTCTTTCTCTCTCTCTGTTCTTTCTTTCTTTCCCCTTTCTTTCTCTTTCTTTCTTTCTTTCTCTCTCTGTTCTTTCTTTCTTTCTCTCTCTGTTCTTTCTTTCTCTCTCTGTTTCTTTCTTTCTCTCTTTTCTTTCTTTCTTTCTGTTCTTTCTTTCCCCTTCATTTCTCTCTCCCTCTCTATTCTTTCTTTCTCTCTGTTCTTTCCCCTTTCTTTCTTTGTTCTTTCTTTCCCCTCTTTCTTTCGCTCTCCCTCTCTGTTCTTTCCTTCTTTCCTCGCTTTCTTTTTTCTCTCTGTCTTTTGTTTATTTTTCTCTCTCTGTTTCTTTCTTTCTTTCTCGCTCTGTTCCTTCTTTCCCCTCTTTCTTCCCCTTTTTCTCTGTTCTTCTTTCTCTCTCTGTTCTTTCTTTCTGTCCCCTCTTTCTTTCTTTCTCTCTATCTCTGTTCTTTCTTTGTTTCTTTCTTTCTCTGCTCTCTCTTTCCCCTTTCTTTCTCTCTCCCTCTCTCTTCTTTCTTTCTCTGTTCTTTCTTTCCTTCCCCTCTTTCTTTCCTTCTTTTCTTTCTTTCCCCTCTTTCTTTCTCTCTATATCTCTGTTCTCTATTTCTTTCCCCTTTCTTTCTCTGCTCTTTCTTCCCCTCTTTCTTTCTTTCTTCTCTCTCTGTTCTTTCTTTTTTCTTTCCCCTTTCTTTCTTTCCTTCTTTTTCTTTCTTTCCCCTCTTTCTTTCTTTTTTTCTCTCTCTGTTCTTTCTTTCCCCTCTTTCATTCTTTCACTGTCTTTCTTTCTTTCTCTCTCTATTCTTTCTTTCCTTCCCCTTTCTCTCTGTGTTCTTTCTTTTTTCCCCTCTTTCTTTCTTTTGTTGTTCTTTCTTTCCCCTATTTCTTTCTCTCTCTCTCTCTGTTCTTTCTTTCTTTCCCCTTTCTCTCTTTCTTTTTTTCTTTACCCTCTTTCTTTCTTTCTCTCTCCCTCGCTGTTCTTTCTTTCCCCTTTCTTTTTTTCTCTCTCTGTTCTTTTTTCTGTCCCCTTTCTTTCTCTTTCTGTTCTTTCTTTCTCTCTCTCTGTTTCTTTCGTTCTCTTTATCTCTCTGTTCTTTCTTTCCCATTTCTTTCTTTATTTCTTTCTCTCTCTGTTCTTTCCTCTTTCTTTCTCTCTCTCTGTTCTTTCTTTCCCCTCTTTCTTTCTTCCTTTCTTTCTCTCTGTTCTTTTTTTTCTCTCTCTCTTTTTCTTTCTTTCTCTCTCTATCTCTCTGTTCTTTCTCTTTCTTTCTTCTCTCTGTTCTTTCTTTCCCCTCTTTCTCTCTCCCTTTCTGTTCTTTCTTTTTTTCTCTCTCTCTCTCTGTTTTTTTTCTGTCCCCTCTTTCTTTCTCTCTCTTTCTTTCTTTCTCTCTATCTCTCTGTTCTTTCTTTCTTCCCCTATCTTTCTTTCTTCCCCTATCTTTCTTTATTTCTTTCTTTCTCTGTTCTTTCTTTCTGTCCCCTTTCTGTTTTTTCTTTCTTTCTCTCTATCTCTCTGTTCTTTCTTTCTCTGTCTGTACTTTCTTTCCCCCTTTCTGTTTTTTCTTTCTTTTCCCCTTTCTTCTTTCTTTTTTCTTTCTTTCTTTCTCTGTTCTTTCATTCTCTCCCCTTTTTCTTTCTTTCTTTCTTTTTTCTTTCTCTCTCTCTGTTCTTTCTTTCTTTTTTTCCCCTCTTTCTTTTTCTCTCTCTGTTCTTTTTTCTGTCCCCTTTCTCTCTCTGTTCTTTCTTTCTCTCTGTTTCTTTCTTTCTCTCTATCTTTCTGTTCTTTCTTTCCCTTTTTCTCTGTTCTTTCTTTCCTCTTTCTTTCTCTCTCTGTTATTTCTTTCTGTACCCTCTTTCTTTCTATTTCTTTCTTTCTTTCTCTCTCTCTCTGTTCATTCTTTCTTTCTTTCTTTCTCTCTCTGTTCTTTCTTTCCCCTCTTTCTTTCTCTCTCCCTCTCTGTTTTTTCTTTCTTTCCCTTTCTTTCTTTCTCTCTTCTTTCTCTTTCTTACTTTATTTCTCTGTTTCTTTCTTTCTTTCTCTGTTCTTTCTTTCTTTTCTTTCTTTCTCCTTTCTTTCTCTCTCTCTGTTCTTTCTTTCTCATTCTTCCTTTCCCCTTTCTTTCTCTCTCCCTCTCTATTCTTTCTTTCTCTCTGTTCTTTCTTTCTTTCCCCTCTTTCTTTATCTCTCTATTCTTTCTTTCCCCTCTTTCTCTCTATCTATCTCTCCGTTCTTTCTTTCTTTCTTTATTTCTCGCTCTGTTCTTTCTTACTTTTTTTCTTTCTTTCCCCTCTTTCTTTCTCTTTCCTTCTTTCTCTCTCTCTGTTTCTTTCTTTCTTTCTATCTCTCTGTTCTTTCTTTCTTTCTTTCTCTTGTTTTTTCTTTCCCCTCTTTCTCTCTCCCTCTCTCTTCTTTCTTTCTTTTCCCCTTTATTTATTTCTCTTTCTCTGTTCTTTCTTTCTGTTCCCACTTTCTTTCTCTCTGTTCTTTTTTTCGTTCTCTCTCTGTTTTCTTTTTTCTCTCTTTCTGTTCTTTCTTTCTTTTCCTCAGTACCAGCCAGTGTGATCAGCAGTACTAAATGGGTGTGGTTGGGGTGTGGACACGGGTGTGACTAGTTGTGAAATGGGTGTGGTCGGGGCGTGACCTAAAATTTGCTGTGTCGCGCTGTGCATGCCGCAACCTTTGTCCCTCTTTTCCCTCTTCAAAAGTTGGGAGGTATGCTATAGGGCCCACCAAATCCATTGTTATCTGCTCAAAGGGTATGATGGGTAGAGGCACCAATGAACTCTGGAACTTCGTAAGAGGTTTGGTTAGTTGTCACTTGGGACAGGACTCACAATACCGTTCTACCTCCGTATACAATCCGGACCAAAAGAACCACTGCAGTATGCATTCTTGGGTTTTCTTTACCCCTAGGTGTCCTCCCAGCATGTGTGTATGCCATCTCTAGCACCGCCCGATCGTATGACTGGGGCACCACCAGCTGTTCTACCACTTCATCTCGGATTTTATTAACCCTGTATAATAAATCCTGGTGGATAGCCATGCGGGGAAAAAACGTTTCTGCCCCAGGTGCTGAGCCACTCCATTTATTTCCACCAGCATTTCTCGTGCCCGTGCCATGGTCGGATCCTGGAGCTGCGCTGTCCCGAACTTACCAGGGGACACTTCCAGCTCGGTGATCGGTGGGGTCTCCTCGACCTCTCCTGCCAATACCTTTAAGAGAAACCTATTGGGGTTACACACTGTCCCTAGGTTGGCGACCCCTACAGCAGGTATCCCTGAATTTGGATCTTCGGGTTCCGCGCCCGGAATAACATTTACCATGGGAGGGTTAATCCTGGTCTCCCACAGGGACCAGAATAAGGGCAAGTCTCTTCCCAACACAGTCCCATATGGAAAGGTCTTCACCACTCCCACCACATGTTTTATTTCTCCACATGGTGTGGATAAAGTAACCTCCGCGGTCAGGTATTCTCAGAGTTCCTCATGGATACACACCACCCCCACTTTCCATCCATTGGGGTTGTCCCCAGCAACAAGTGACCCACGGACTAGAGTCACTAAACTCCCCGAGTCCAAGAGAGCCTCCATTTGGTACCTGTTGACGAGTACCCGGCACAGTTGGGGTTCCCTGGCGGCAGTGCCTGTAGTGGCTGTGTAGACGGGCTGGGCATACATAGACACTCGGCGAGTATACCCGCAGTCCATGGGTTCAGTTTTTAGGGGGCAGTTGGCAGCCAAATGTCCAGGCCCTTGGCACCACCAACACTTAATAGCTGTAGCACAACTAGACCTTGGGGACGTTATAGGGGAAGCGAGTCTCTTGTCACTCTCACCTTGGGTTACCCCCTTATTATGGACTCAGTCCTGGTTGACCCCAGCAGAGAGATGGGGACCTTTCCTAGGCTCCTGGGCTGGTGGTGCCTGACATGACAGCCGAAGTGGAGCAGTGTCCCATATAAAGTCCTGAGTGGCAGTATAACGCTCAACTAGTCAAACCACCTGGTCCAGAGAGCCCAGGTCCCCTTGCCCCACCCAACGCTGTATGGCTGCTGGCAGAGCCCTCACCAGCTGGTCAACCACCACCCTCTCTACCATCTGGAAAGGGGTTAAGGTCTCAGGCTGAAGCCATCTTTTTTTCAGCTGCAGGAAGTCATATGCCTGAGACCTGGCCGAACGAGACTCCGCAAAGGACCACTGGTACACCAACTGAGCCCGCACATGTGTATTTGTTGGCAACAGATTAGGACTTATTATAAGTAAAAGGAGGACTTTATGCTGACCTGACAATAGATGGCGATGTTGTGCAATGTTTCCTTCTGTTTAATGTATTATATAAGAAATAGTCTCACTTGTAGTTTCACTTTCGTTTTGTTCCTGTTTCCTGATGCAATGCTGAAATGACTGTGCATTCTTCCCTTTACCTCATGTTGTAAGAAGTAAAAGCTTGTTATCCCATGAAGCCTGCTCTGTGAAGTTTTCTACTGCAAAGGTGTGGATTCAGAAGCTGTGCAACAGTATTAATCCCCAGTTGTGCAAGGATCTCACCTCTCAGCTTCACACAGTCCATGACATCCTCCCGACTGAGGTCCAGGTAGGCCTTCTGGGCATCTCCCGTCAGGAAAGGGGCCACCACTTCAGCCCACTGTGACATAGGCAATCTCTCCCGCTCTGCTGTGCGCTCAAACATGGTGACGAAGGCTTCTATATCATCCTCAGGACTCCTCGTCCTCACTGCTGTCCGGACTTTGCAACGGGACTCCGAATGTATCGGTGTCACTGGTGAGGGCGCCTCTTACAGAGAGATGCAATCTGCTGCAGGATGAGCTCATTCGTTTTCTGCTGCTGGTGATTGTGCAGCTGCAATTGGAGCTGTTCCTGCTGCCATTGCTGCTGCTACTGCTGCCATTGCCCTACGTTGTTGCTGCTGAAACTGCAGCTGCTGCTCCTGCTGCCGCTGAAGCTACTCCTGCTGCCGCTGAAGCTACTCCTGCTGCTGCTGCTGAAGCTGCTGGTGTTGCTCTTGTTGTTGCTGAAACTGCAGCTGCTGCTCTTGCTGTTGCTGCTGGAATTTCAGCTGCTGCATGAGGGCCAACTGTTCGAGTATTTCCTCCATATTTTGTCAGCAGGCTTGAGTTGTAGTGTTGCAGGCTTAATTACTGACATGCAGCAGAATTTGGGTATGCCTCAGTTCACACTGCCCGCATTCTCCATCATATGTAGTGCAGCGGGGTTGTTGCAGTGTGACAGACAGGCAGAGACCCAGCAAAGTTCAAAGCAAAGCGTATTTAATGTCCAATCTCACAGAAATAAACAGCACATGGTATCCTCCAGATCGCAGCCGGGAAACAAGACAGATAACCTTCTGCTGCAGGGTTTTTACAAGGAACCTGTGGCTGTAGGCCACATGGAAAACCCGGCCAGGAAGAAAACGGACCGCCCACTATCATCCTGTAGTCCGTTTCAAAAATTAAAGCCCATGGTAGGTTTTCATAAATCTGCCTTGGACAAATATCCTCCCCAAGACAAACACTTATATTATGCATTGCATCATTTACAATTTCTCTATTTTTGACTTGACATTTATTGCACCAAATTCATCAAAATGGCTTGGGCTGTTCATGAATTTGGTGCAAATGTAAAGGTTCGTCGGATGCCGTAAACAGCAAGAGACAGAGAAGGGGTTAACATGAATTTACTGAAAACAGTTTCAAAATAGGTATTCAGGGAAAACCTCCACACAGGGAGGTGATTAAGCAGATAAAGTACTGAACTCTCATCAACAGATACACAATAAACAGCATGAGAAGAGGGAAATGAAAGTAATGACTTTGATTGGAGTCCTTGTTGGGGAACGGTTGGAACAGCTCCCGACGGCGTCGCTATCCATGAACAAAGTCTCTGGTTCTGCTGCGTAGGAACGAAATGCACTGTCTCCCGACCGTGCTGAAGTATCCAGCTCTGTTGGCCTTGGGTCCGTTAATCTTGGGTCCGCTGAAGCGTGAATACAGTTCCTTCTGCTGATTCGTCGGAATTGACACAGTACACTGGGAGCACAACTCCGTACAGGCTGTAGGAGTGACTAGGCCCCGCATGGGATCACAAAGTTCAGGAAAAGACAGGACATCTGCTGTACTGTAAGTTATGGGCCGAGTTTGTGGAGGGACACCCGGTGTTGGCTACAGGAGTCGGTCAGTCTGTGAAGGGCTGGCGTCAGTGGCGTTAACAATCGGAGTTGATTAGAGGGAGTCAACCTTCGTCCTGCTCTCTAGTCGCCTTCCCGCCAAGTCCTCCTCTTTCCCGTGCTCTGCCACTTTTATGTCTCACACGCCCCTTTCAGTCAGATGCTCAGGCTCTCCCCACACAGACAAGTCACTTTCCTGCAACAGTTATGACGGCCCCGATAGTTCCAGGTCCGGAGAGCATCTCGAACCGACAACGCTGCTCACCTCCTTAAGTCAAAAATGGGCTTTTTCTTTTTGCTGTCACTGATCATTGTTTGCAACTTTTTGAGCAATTTATTTTCAAAATGTCAAAGCTTTTTGATTTAAGTGAGGAAAGTTTCTCCAGGCATGGGGAACTGGAGGAGAGTTGAGTCAAATTTTGTCACTTTTTTAAAAATCACAATTGATGAATCAGCTGAAAATATCTGGAATTGCTAAACTTTGGCTACAAAGTGAGAAAATAAGAAACAGGTGGGCACATGTAAAATAGACATGAATCAAAACCCAAATGTTTTACTTTCTAAAACTTATAGACATCAATTTATGATTTTTTACAATGTATATGGCCACCAAATGGAACTAGTACAATGCAGTCCACATGAACTGATATATGGAGACTCAGGTCATGCAGACAACAAAGGAAAGCTGCACATGGAGATCGACAAGATAATGATGTTGGATAGTAGAAGACAAAGGTGATCTGATAAGGGACTCATCACAACAGGCACTTTGGAGATATCCACATTTCTGTGCCATTCATGTAATTTCTCTGTGTCTGCTGTCACGAGTCTAATGATGTCTGTGGTGGAAAATACCTCATTAAACAAGAAAAAGAGAGAGAATGCGATGCGGGCACAGATAAAATGCAGGTCAAAAACCAGCAAATAAATGGAAAGGAAGTAAGGTTCTGATTACAAGTCCAATTGTTATTTCCATTTTTGGAACATAAAAACAGAAACACTATGACCCGAGACCAGATCCGAGTAAAGGAGTCGGGAGGCCAGATCTGAGTACAGGATTCATATTATATGTAGAATAATATTTTTTTATATTATTATTATTTATTTATATTGCACCATTGATTCCATGGTACCGTACATGAGAAGGGGTTACATACAAATTTCAGGTATCACTTGCAGTAAACAAACTAACAATGACAGATTGATACAGAGGGGAGAGGACCCTGCCCTTTCGGGCTTACATTCTACAGGATGGTGGGGAAGGAGACAGCAGGTTGGTGGGTTGCAGCAGTTCATGTGTTGGTTGAGGCGATATCTCCGGTAGTGGTGAGGAGGTAACAGGGTCATTGCAGGGTGTAAGCTTTCCTGAAGAGGTGGGTTTTTAGGTTCCATCTGAAGGATCTGAATGTGGTTGATACAGTGCCTTGTGAAAGTATTCGGCTCCCTGGAACTTTTCAACCTTTTCCCACATATCATGCTTCAAACATAAAGATACCAATTGTAAATTTTTGGTGAAGAATCAACAACAAGTGGGACACAATTGTGAAGTTGAATGAAATTTATTGGTTATTTTAAATTTTTGTGTGAATGCAAAAACTGAAATGTGGGGGGTGCAATATTATTCAGCCCCTTTAACTTAATACTTTGCTGCGCCACCTTTGCTGCGATTACAGCTGCAAGTCGCTTGGGGTATGTCTCTATCAGTTTTGTACATTGAGAGACTGAAATTCTTGCCCATTCTCCCTTGGCAAACAGCTCGATCTCAGTGAGGTTGGATGGAGATCGTTTGTGAACAGCAGTTTCCAGCTCTTTCCACAGATTCTCGATTGGATTCAGGTCTGGACTTTGACTTGGCCATTCTAACACCTGGATATGTTTATTTGTGAACCATTCCATTGCAGATTTTGCTTTATGTTTGGGATCATTGTCTTGTTGGAAGAGAAATCTCCGTCCCAGTCTCAGGTCTTTTGCAGACTCCAACAGGTTTTCTTCAAGAATGGTCTTGTATTTGGCTCCATCCATCTTCCCATCAATTTTAACCATCTTCCCTGTCCCTGCTGAAGAAAAGCAGGCCCAAACCATGATGCTGCCACCACCATGTTTAACAGTGGGGATGGTGTGTTCAGGGTGATGAGCTGTGTTGCCTTTATGCCAAACATATCATTTGGCATTGTTGCCAAAAAGTTCGATTTTGGTTTCATCTGACCAGAGCACCTTCTTCCACATGTTTGGTGTGTCTCCCAGGTGGCTTGTTGCAAACTTTAAACACCACTTTTTATGGATATCTTTGAGAAATGGCTTTCTTCTTGCCACTCTTCCATAAAGGCCAGATTTGGGCAGTGTACGACTGATTGTTGTCCTATGGACAGACTGTCCCACCTCAGCTGTAGATCTCTGCAGTTCATCCAGAGTGATCATGGGCCTCTTGGCTGCATCTCTGATCAGTCTTCTCCTTGTTTGAGATGAAAGTTTAGAGGGACGGCCGGGTCTTGGTAGATTTGCAGTGGTATGATTCTCCTTCCATTCAATATGATCGCTTGCACAGTTCTCCTTGGGATGTTTAAAGATTTGGAAATCATTTTGTATCCAAATCCGGCTTTAAACTTCTCCACAACAGTAGCATGGACCTGCTTGTTGTGTTCCATGATGTTCTCTGTGCTTCAAACAGTACCCTGAGACTATCACAGAGCAGGTGCATTTATACAGAGACTTGATTACACACAGGTGGATTATATTTATCATCATTAGTCATTTAGGACAACATTGGATCATTCAGAGATCCACAATGAACTTCTGGAGTGAGTTTGCTGCACTGAAAGTAAAGGGGCTGAATAATATTGCACGCACCACTTTTCAGTTTTTGTATTCCCAAAAAAATTTTAAATAACCAATAAATTTCATTCATCTTCACAATTGAGTCCCACTTGTTGTTGATTCTTCACCAAAATTTACATTTGGTACCTTTATGTTCGAAGCATGATATGTGGGAAAAGGTTGAAAAGTTCCAGGGAGCCGAATACTTTCGCAAGGCACTGTAGTCGGACGTGCTGGGGCAAAGAATTCCAGAGGATGGAGGATATTCGGGAGAAGTCTTGAAGGTGGTTGGGTGAGGAGCGAATAAGTGTGGAGGAGAGAAGGAGGTCTTGGGAGGATCGGAGATTACGTGAGGGAAGGTATCGGGAGATTAGTTCAGAGACATTTGGGGGAGACAGGTTATAGATGGCCTTGTAGGTCAGTATTAGTAATTTGAACTGGATACACTGAGGGAATGGAAGCCAGTGAAGAGATTTGCAGAAGGGAGAAGTGGAGGAGTAGCTAGGAGAGAGATTAATTAGTCGGACAGCAGAGTTAAGGATGGACTGGAGAGGTGTGAGGGTGTTAGTAGGGAGGCCACAGAAAAGAATGTTGCAGTAGTCGAGGTGGGAGATGATGAGGACATGCACAATCATTTTAGTAGATTGAGGGTTGAGGAAAGGACGGATTCTGGAAATATTTTTGAGCTGATGGCGACAGGAGGTAGAAAGAGCTTGGATGTGCGGTTTAAAGGACAGGGCAGAGTCAAGAGTTACTCCGAGGCAGCGGACTTCCGGTACGGGGGAAAGCGTGATGTCGTTAATTGTGATAGATAGGTCAGGTAAGGAAGATCTGTGAGATGGAGGAAAGATTTGTCCACATTGAGTTTGAGGAAGCGGGAGGAGAAGAAGGAGGATATGGCTGATAGACACTCCGGTATTCTGGACAGCAGAGAGGTGACGTCTGGGCCAGAGAGGTAGATCTGAGTGTCATCAGCATAGAGGTGATACTGTAATCCGTGGGACTTTATGAGGTGCCCCAAGCCAAGTGTATAGATTGAGAAGAGTAGGGGTCCTAGAACAGAGCCTTGGGGGACTCCAACAGAGAGAGGCTGGGACGAGGAGGTATTGTGGGAGTGGGAAACGCTGAATGTGCGGTTGGAAAAATATGAGGAGATCCAGGATAGGGTGAGGTGGTCAACAGGGTAGAAGGCAGTGGTCAACTGTGTCAAAAGCAGAGGACAGTTCTAGAAGCAGGAGTATAGAGTATTGTCCGTTCACTTTGGCTGTATGTGGGTCGTTAGTAATTTTGGTCAGGGCTGTCTCAGTGGAGTGACGGGGGTGGAAACCAGATTGTAGATTGGATTGTCAAAGAGCAAGTTAGATGAGAGGTGGTAGGAGTTTGGAAGCGAATGGGAGCAGCGATATTGGGCGATAGCTGGACATAGCCGTTGGGTCGAGGATTGGCTTTTTAAGGATAGGCGTGATTGTGGCATGTTTGAAAGCAGAAGGGAAGGTACCGGAAGTTAGTGATAGGTTGAAGAGGTGGGTTAGGGATGGGATAATAGTGGTGGTGAGGTGGGGGAGGAGGTTGGATGTGGTCAAGTGCACAGGTAGTGAGGTGCAATTTGGAGAGGAGACAATCAAGCTCCCCTTCGGTGATGTTGGAGAGGGAGGTTACGGGGTTTGGGCATTTGTCTGGTATGCAAAGGGTTTGTGGTGGTTGAACAATGAAGACTTGCCTTGTTTGGTCGATCTTATTTTTGAAGTGTGTGGCAAAGTCCTTAGCAGAGATGAGGGAGGTAGGAGGGGGCAGTGGTGGGCGGAGGAGGGAGTTAAAAGTTTTAAATAACTGTTTGGGGTTGTAGGATAGGGAAGATACGAGGGTTGTGAAGTAGGCCTGTTTAGCAGAGGTGAGGGCAGATTTGAAAGAGTGTTGCTTGTTTGAATGCAGTGAAGTCGTCTTGCAAATTTGTTTTCTTCCAATGCCACTCTGCAATCCTGGACACTTGCCGGAGCTTTTTAGTGGTGTTATTGTGCCAGGGTTGTCTGTTGGTACGTCGCACTCTGCCATGAACAAGAGGGCCGACCATGTCAACAGCTGATGCGAGAGTGGCATTGTAGAAAGCAGTGGCACTGTCTGTGTCGTGGAGTGAGTATATCGATGCCAGTGGTAGAATAGAGTCAGAGAGTGTGTGGGTGTCTAGGTGTGCAAGGTTTCTGTGCGGGTGCGCGTGTTGCTGGACATGGGTGACAGGAGAGGAGGACAGGGATGAGAAAGTGAGTAGATGGTGGTCAGATAGAGGAAGAGGGGAGGTGGTGAAGTTAGATAGAGAGCAGAGCCGGGTGAAGACTGATGGAAAATCAGAGTCCACCTGAGAGCTGGAGGAACCGGGAAGAACGATGCAGACAATCTTCTCTTAAAGCTGAGGTTGAAGATTTATTCGGAGATACACGACAGGACAGATTACAGATAATCAGTGAGTTGAAGCGTACAGGCCCAGAACAGGGATGCAGACGGACAGAGATTCGCAGAGAAGTCTGTTGATGAAATCGCAAAAAGCAAATGGCAAAATGGCACCGTACTAAGACATAGGTGGCTTTTTATACCTTATACAAACAAAGGAATTTTGCCTTTTGCAGCATAGGGTGTTCACATAATAATCTACAAGAATATGCATAGTATGATGACATTAATTAACAACATTAATTGATATTTCTCCACATCAATTGACTTTTCTACACACACCATTAAAACACATGAAAGTCACTGACCTATCCATAAATTCATACCTTTTGACACTTAATTTTCTCTTCCTCTAGTCTACATCCATAAATTCAGGCATTTGACATTTTAATGGTTTTTGTTTTCCTACCAACATTATCACATAAACACATACTGACCATATATTTATTAACCTATTCAACTATGGATTCCAATTTTCCTCCATGAACGCCAGCTTCGGCTTTGCTAGACATGATCTCATTTCTTCCTATCTCCACAAAATACAGTTTATCATTTCTCTCTTATAAGTTGAATCTAGAGTTCTAACTTTTCACAAGATGGCTTCCTGATTCATCATGGCCGCTGATTACATTATAGCTGACCATTCTCTTACAAAGACCAGGTCTAATGTATGTCCGTCTGTGTGGGTGGCTGAGGAGGACCACTGAGTAAGTCCAAAGGATGAAGTAAGGGACAGGAGTTTGGAGGCTGCTGAATGAAGGGTATCAGTGGGGATGTTGAAGTCACCCATGATGATAGTGGGGATGTCAGTAGAAAGAAAGTGAAGAAGCCAGGTAGAGAATTGGTCAATGAAGGTAGTGGTCAAGCCTGGAGGTCGGTATATGACGACCACTTGGAGGTTGGAGGGAGAGTAGATGCGGACAGAGTGGACTTCAAAAGAGGGGAAGATTAGGGAGGGAAGAGGTAGGATTGGGTTAAAGGTGCAGTTAGAGGAAAGGAGAAGACCTACTCCATCTGTGTCTGTTGCCAGTGCGAGGAGTGTGGGTGAAGTGGAGGCCGCCGTAACACAGCGCAGCAGTGGAGGCGGTGTCAGAGGGTGTCAGCCATGTTTCTGTGAGGGCGAGGAAGGCAAGATTGCGAGAGAGAATAAGGTCATGAATCACATGAAGCTTATTGCAGATAGAGCGGGCATTCCAGAGTGCTCCAGAGAGAGGGAGCAAGGGGGTGGGTGTCAATGGCACGGGTTTTAAGTTGGAAAGATTGCGGTAGTTCTTATTAGCTAGGGAGCGGTAGGAAGGGGTAGTAATGGTGGGTATGAGCTGTGGGGGTCCAGGATTGGGAGATATGTCACCAGCAGTGAGGAGAAGCAGAGAAAGGGAGAGCAGGTGGGAGAAGGAGAGTGGGCGGCTTGTTTTATGGGGCAGGTCAGCAGAGGAGGTCAGGTGGGGAGGTAAGAGTGAAGGGAAGATGCAGTGGTGTAGCGACCCGGGTGCGGGGGTGCGGGCCGCACCGGGTGACACCTCTGCTTGGGGTGACACCAGTAGCGTAGCTACCGGGGGGGCAGAAGGGGCGGTGGCCCCGGGCCCCGCGCTCGGAGGGGGCCCACCCGGAGCTACGCTACTGTAACTGTATCGGCGTGAACAGCGCGCCGATACAGTTACATTCTGCGGCAGAGCAGGGAGAATCAATCTCCCTGCTCTGCCGCCCGGCCGCTATGGGGCCTGAGCAGGCAGTGGGGGGCCCGGTGCCAGCAGTGGGCCCCCCGCCCGTCATCGCAAGGTCAGCTGTATCAGCTACATGCCGATACAGCTGACCGCATTGAGAGAGAAGGAGCGAGCGCTCCTTCTCTCCCATAATCCCCCTCTCAGCGTCTGACAGCGGGCGCGATGATGTCACTGCCCGGCGCCGGCAGTCAGACGCTGAAAGGGAGAGCAGTGAGCAGCGCAGGAGCCGGGAGCAAGAGAGGTGAGTACAGGATTTATTATTTTTGTAAAGGTGGTGCATTATAAGTATGGCTGCATATGGGGGTGCATTATAAGTACGGCTGCATATGAGGGTGCATTATAAGTAAGGCTGCATATGGGGGTGCATTATAAGTACGGCTGCATATGGGGGTGCATTATAAGTAAGGCTGCATATGGGGGTGCATTATAAGTAAGGCTGCATATGGGGGTGCATTATAAGTACGGCTGCATATGGGGGTGCATTATAAGTACGGCTGCATGTGGGGGTGCATTATAAGTACGGCTGCATATGGGGGTGCATTATAAGTACGGCTGCATATGGGGTGCATTATAAGTACGGCTGCATATGTAGTACATTATAAGTACTGCTGCATATGGGGGTGCATTATAAGTACGGCTGCATATGGGGGTGCATTATAAGTAAGGCTGCATATGGGGGTGCATTATAAGTACGGCTGCATATGGGGGTGCATTATAAGTACGGCTGCATATGGGGGTGCATTATAAGTACGGCTGCATATGGGGTGCATTATAAATAAGGCTGCCTATGGGGTACATTATAAATAAGACTGCCTATGGGGTGCATTATAAATAAGACTGCCTATGGGGAGTGCATTACAATATAGAGGCTGTCTGTTGGGGTGCATTATAATACAGAGGCTGCCTATGGGGGTGCATTACAATACATAGGCTGTCTATGGGGGTGCATTATACTATATTGAGGACTATCTGGTGTATTATGCTATATGGAGGCTATCTAGGGGGCCATCATACAGTGTGGGGATTATAGTGGCGGGACCATCATACAGTGTTGGAGCCATTAAATAGTTTGGGGATATTAAGGGGTCAGTATATATCCTGTGAGGGGGTATCATACTGTGTATAGGGGAGCTGTACAGGGGGGAGACTCGGGACATTAAGTGTAAAGTGGGTACTTATTGTTATAGGGGAACTCTGGTTACTGTGACTGTCAAAGGGGCACACACATGGCATTATTACATTCTAGGGGACAACATATGGGCACTGTTTTCAAGGGCCCATGCACCTGGCATTACTATATTATAGAGGGTGCTTTAGAATTTAGAGGTCACACAGAACCACACAGTAGGTGCAGTAATAGGGACACATAGGGCAGCAGCGGCTCAGTATTGGGGTACCAGGTGTAGTAATAGGGGCACATACTGCAGCAGCGGCTCAGTATTGGGGTATCAGGTGTAGTAATAGGGAGGGACACATACGGCAGCAGCGGCTCAGTATTGGGGTATCAGCAGGATGAGGAGTTTGTGCAGGTTGAGAATAGTCCAATTGGTGACCATGACGGTGCTGACAATATGAGAAGTGAAACGTTTCTTTGTTGTATTCTCTGTAGTCGAGTCCTGGCTGGAGAAGTCATCATGTCGGTCTGGGCCAGATGGAAAAGACATGAAAAGTGAACGATTCCATCAGAAAGAACGTCAGCGGTAAGTCATTATCTGTAACTCTGCTATGATCTCTTATATGTTCTGTAGAACTGGTGTTATTTACCACTGACCATATGGTGGTGATATCAATATTGGTCTTTTTATATATAGATTAATTTTGGCAACAGCGCGGTCATTTGCTGAGGTTCTCTGGTTAGGGGCCCACTCAGAAGTTTCCCCCCCCCCCTAAACCGAAACCCTAGCTACGCCTCTGGGTGACACCACCAGCCGGTCTCAGCTGATCACGCTACTCCTGCTGCGGGCGCGATCAGCTGAGCTGAGACGGTGACCGGCTGGTGAGAGCAGAGCAGCAGGCATTGCTTGCTGCTGCTCTTAGGAGGCGGAGCGCGCCGGCTACAGACAGTGGGAGAGGAGTGAAGAGCCGGCGCGCTCCCCGTGACGTCACTCCCTCTGCCTCCCTCCAGACAGTCTCCTCGCTCCAGTCCCAGCCCCAGGTGAGGGGTGTATAAAGCTGGGGATGTATTATACTCAGAGTAAAGAGTGTTTTTTTTTTATTATTCACTGCACAGAGAGGAGCGCTATTGGTGGCAGTATGATAGGGGGGGGATATGTGTGCACTGTGCAGGCCAGCAGCATGACTGGGGGTCGCTATGGGTGGCAGTGTGATAAGGGGGGGCCATATGTGTGCAAGCCAGCAGCATGACTGGGGGTCGCTATGGATGGCAGTATGATCATGGGCCATATATGTGCAGCAGCATTACTATAGGGGTCGCTATGGGTGGCAGTACGATCATGGGTCATATATGTGCAGCAGCATGACTATGGGGGGGCGCTATTTGTGAGAGTACGATCATGGGCCATATATGTGCAGCAGCATGACTATGGGAGTCGCTATGGGTGGCAGTATAAAGAAGGGCCATATATGCGCAGCATAAGGGATGCTATGTGTGCAGCATTATTATGGGGCTGCTATGGACAGTATATGGGGATACATATTCCAACATATTTCTTGTTATATGGCTAAAAAATGATTGTTTGGGGGTGGGGGTGACACCATTTTATACCGCACCGGGTGACACCAGCCCTAGCAACGCCACTGGGAAGATGATTATTTAGTTAGAGGGTGCTGGGGTTTGGGGATAACGAAGGAGAGTGAGAATTAACGGCGCAAACACTGTGAGGGCATATGTAAACATGGTGAAGGAGTAAGATGGGTGAATAGAAAAGACAAGTACAAATAATTAGAAGTGCTTACTCAGCAGACATACCCAAAAGAAACATAGTGTGGGGTCCTGACTCCTGCCGTGACTAGCTGCCATTGAAATAACTGCAGATTCTTGATACTTTTGCTGCAGTGATACTTATGCTGCAGAAATACACGTGCCTATATATATTTATTATAAATATATAACTATATATAAATATATAAATATAATTCTAAATATATATATATATATATATATATATATATATATATATATATATATTGGTAGAGCCGCTAAAACAAGCTCATAGTATAACTTTCAATAAACCATCCCAACACATAGTGTGCTGGAGGAAACTTTTCTGGTTTTACATCACTGACGCCATCATGCGCAGTGACACGTATCTCCCCTCCATCACTTCACCAGTGACTCATATGCCCCCTCTGCCCAAAGCTTTGGCACTTTCACTGGCTAAGCAGGGGACTGGGCAGGGCATCTGCATTCCCATTCAACCTCCCTGGCCAGACCTCCACATGGAAAGTGAAGTCCTGGAGCGTCAGAAACCACCTAGGTACCCAGGCATTCTCCTCTTTCTTTTCCCTCATCCACCTCAGGGGTGCATCATTTATTATTATTATTACTAGCTATGAACCCGTTCTGAGCCCGGGTGGCAAGCATTTTTATTGGTATATGGTCTCCCATCCTGGTATGTGCTGCCCCCTCCTATCCTGGTATGCATGGTACCCCTCATCCCTATCCTGGTATGTATGGTACTCCTCATCCCTTTCCTGCTACGCATGTTCCCGTTATCTCTATAATGGTATGCATGGCACCCCATTCCTCATCCTGGTATGCATGGTCCCCTCACCCCCAATCCTGGAATGTATGGCCGCCTCATCCCTATTCTGGTATGTATGGTCCCCTCACCCCCCAGCCAATCCTGGTATGCATGGCACCCCATTCCTTATCCTGGTATGCATGGTCCCCTCACCCCCCAACCCTGGTATGCATGGTACCCCCTCATCCATATCCTGGTATTCATCATGGTTCCCTCACCCCCCCAATCATGGTATGCATGGTACCCCCTCATACCTTTCATGGTAAGCATGGTCTCCTCACCCCCCAATCCTGGTATGCATGGTCCCCTCACCCCCAATCCTAGAATGCATAGTCCACTCACCCCCCCAATCCTGGAATGCATGGTCCCCTCAACCCCAATCCTGGTATGCATGGCCCCCTCACCCCCAAATCCTGGTATGCATGGTCCCCCCTCATCCCTATCGTAGGATGTATGGTACTCCCTCACCCGCCAATTCTGGTATGCATGGTCCCCTCACCCCTCAATTCTGGTATGCATGGTCTCCTCACCCCCCAATCCTGGAATGCATGGTCCTCTCACCCCACAATCCTGGTATGCATGGTCCCCTCACCCCCCCAATCCTTGTATGCATGGACCACTCACCCCCCCAATCCTGGTATGCATGGTCCCCTCATTCCCAATCCTGGTATGCATGGTCCCCTCATCCCCAATCCTGGTATGCATGGTCCCCTCACCCCCAATCCTGGTATACATTGTCCTCTCATCCCCAATTCTGGTCCCCTCACCCCCAATCCTAGTAAGCATGGGCCCCTCATCCCCAATCCTGGTATGCATGGTCCCCTCTGTTAGGGGCCTGCGGAACGCACCTAATAGATATTAAGGAGAGGTGCATTCGCAACCCGGGGTCCACCGTGCAGGCAGAGCCTGCTGCTAGTAAGATGGCGTAAATAGGCAGTATGAGCGAACTCTGTTATCCCGCAAAGTCACAGATGTAAACGCCGTAGCACTATATGGCGATATAAGCGGACTCTGTTAATTCACAGAGCCGCTGTAACAAAGACTGTGTCCTGTTAGACTCACAGGGAACACAGATGACTGCTAAGCGGATTGCAGTCTGTGGTCATGCAAACAGAACCCAAGCAGTAATCTCACCGGAGTAGCCGGTATTCTAATGGCGTTTTCAGCTGAGCCCTGAACACGTGCATACAATCTCCTCACCAGAGGTGCCAGTCTTCTAGGGGCTTATTTCAGCCAGACCTAACCACATGCATACATGACCACACTGGCGCAAGCACGTAACAGATTTGATACTAGCGCACGGCCGTGCGGTAAGGACAGCCTTTTATAGCAGCCACGAGAAAAAGACCTTCCAGGAAGGACCAATGGGAAGCTGCTTCAGAACATCAACAGCCACAGGATCTTCCTGAAGGACCAATAGGGGTGGCAGCTGTATCTGAGCATGTGACCCCTGATCTCCAATGGGAGATCTTGCCCTGGGCATGCTCAGATGAAGCAACAAAGGACTTAGTCCTAAAGATGTCTGCTCGCCGCTGACCAGTACTGGCTACAATAGGAGAACCTGAAGAGGCAGCAGCAAGTCTCTGCACAGTATTAGACCGGGTGAGACGCTGGGTCCGATGTCTTTGCTGAGCAGGCTCCACTGCAGCCGGAGATGGATGGGGGACCGCAGCGGGACTGGTTCGAGACTCCCCTTGTGCAGCAGCGGGAACTCTAACCCTAACACCCTCACCCCCCAATCCTGGTATGCATGGTCCCCTCATCCACAATACTGGTATGCATGGTCCCCTCACCGCCCCAATCCTAGTATATATGGTACCCTCATCCCCAATCCTGGTATGCATGCTCCTCTCACCCCCCCAATCCTGGAATGCATGGTAGCCCTCACCCCCCAATCCTGGTATGCATGGTCCCCTCACCCCCCTATCCTTGTATGCATGGTCCCCTCATCCCCCCAATCCTGGTATGCATGGTACCCTCACTCCCTAATCCTGGTATGCATGGTCCTCTCACCCCCCAATCCTGGTATGCATGGTCCGCTCACCCCAATCCTGGTATGCATGGTACCCCTCACCCCCCAATTCTGGTATGCATGGTCCCCTCACTCCCCCAATCATGCCAGGGAGTTAAATGGCAGCCGTTGGCGGGTAGCTTGAGCATGCTTGAGGTCGGCACAGATGGCTCCGTCTATGGTGTCAATGCAGCTGGACAGATCTTCAAGAGGTAAGGAAAGAATCAAATGGCAAAATTTGTGCCAACGGATTGGGATGACTTCCTATTTCTTGAAAAGTCCAGGAAGCTGAGATGTAGGAGGCTCTTTGAAGAGGTTCTCACATTGTAGAATCACTTTTTAGCATCTCAAAATAAACCTTAAATCCTTGTCCTCCAGAACAGTAGACCAGATCCAGTGAGAAGAACCATCTTCATGTCACATATGTCCATTTTTTGTCAAAATGGAGTTTTAGCAATGACCTTTTAAAAAACATTGTTTTAATGATCTGTTTTTTTCTTTCTTTCAGGCTTGATATCTTTGATAGAGCGCCCTATGGAACAGGATGGTACTGTTTTGAATCCTGCAGCAGCATCAAACATGTCACTTACGATGCCGGATTTCTGTGGCTTCTGTCTCAAACCGGAGTCATTTATAAATGCTACGAGGTTACTTCTACTACCTATTAGGGAACTTGCCGAAGTTTCTAAAAAGTTCCTTTTGTTTTGAGAGTTGAGGAGAGCAGTTACATTTCTTAAAAGAGTGACTTTTTAATTCGAGACATGTGGAATTAAAAATTTTGAATAAAAATTTGAAAATTTCATTAAAATTTAATTTGAATTTAAATTTTTGTTGGAAACTTCTGCTTTGTTTATTCTTTATTGTTCAAGTGTTTTCCTGGGTCTTGTCTGGGGTCTGTATTTGGGGGGCTGTCCCAGACAAATAGTCCGGACATAAATGAAAAAATGTTGATAACTATAGCATTGTAGTAAAGTACACACAACATGTGCTACGTCACCAGATAAAGGGGTTTTCTATCTCAGAAAGTGAGAGAATATCTCTTTGATCGGTTGCGGTCAGGAACCACAGCAAAGTGTCATCCTCAATCGCCACAGCCTATTTATTCCCCGGTTTGGTGGGAGTTTGACTGTCTAGCTATATGATATCACTTTCATGATGTCAAAACATCTTATATCTATTGTAGGGATTCACGCTCTCAGGTAGGCATTAGGTAGCGTTCACACAGTCAATGCGGTTTGGTCCAAACAGGTGCACTTTTATTGCTTTATATAAAACTTCAAGGGATTCAAAACCAAAAAGAGCCTCTTCTGGGCACAAAGGTATCACAGCAAATAAACAGTTAATTCAGCAGGTACATACAGTACAGACCAAAAGTTTGGACACACCTTCTCATTCAAAGATTTTTCTGTATTTTCATGACTATGAAAATTGTAGAATCACACTGAAGGTATCAAAACTATGAATTAACACATGTGGAATTATACATTACACTTTACAAAAACGTGTGAAACAACTGAAAATATGTCTTATATTCTAGGTTCTTCAAAGTAGCCACCTTTTGCTTTGATTACTGCTTTGCACACTGAAAAGGTGAACGGATGGACTCTACATGCCTAGTTCCCACCGTGAAGCATGGAGGAGGTGGTGTGATGGTGTGGGGGTGCTTTGCTGGTGACACTGTTGGGTATTTATTCAAAATTTAAGCGGTGAGCGGTCCAGCTCACCCCAAACCATCTCGATTGGGTTCAGGTCTGGTGACTGTGGAGGCCAGGCATCTGGCATAGCACCCCAACACTCTCCTTCTTGGTCAAATAGCACTTACACAGCCTGGAGGTGTGTTTGGGGTCAATGTCCTGTTGAAAAATTAAATGATGGTCCAACTAAACGCAAACTGGATGGAATAGCATGCTGCTGCAAGATGCTGTGGTAGCCATTTTGGTTCACTATGCCTTCAATTTTGAATAACTCCCCAACAGTGTCACCAGCAAAGCACCCCGACATCATCACACCACCTCCTCCATGCTTCACGGTGGGAACCAGGCATGTAGAATCCATCCGTTCACCTTTTCTGCGTGCAAAGCAGTAATCAAAGCAAAAGGTGGCTACTTTGAAGAACCTAGAATATAAGACATATTTTCAGTTGTTTCACACTTTTTTGTAAAGTGTAATGTATAATTCCACATGTGTTAATTCATAGTTTTGATGCCTTCAGTGTGAGTCTACAATTTTCATAGCCATGAAAATACAGAAAAATCTTTGAATGAGAATGTGTGTCCAAACTTTTGGTCTGCACTGTATATGTCAGTGCAGGCTCACCCAAACAGATTACAGTTGTTTCTCCCAAAGCAAAATTTACACAAAGAAGTGGTACGGTTCTAGAAATCTAGGTATGCCCTTCATCCTGATCTCCAGTAGCTTCCAGCACCAAAAAGAAGTGTTCAACTCTGGACACAGTTCACACTGAACAAGTTGCAGCTTCCACATGTTCTCTGCAGGTCCAAAACACTTTCCTCCCCGACTCGTACAGTCTCCATTCCATTCAGAAAAAGACACTGGCTTGTAACTCTTTCAAAGCTACAGCTCACATTTTGGCTGGTCACTCATCAGTAGCACACTCGACTCTGCTCCATCCAGAAGACTGACACACCTTGCGAACACAGACCGTGGTTCTTAGTTAAAGCTCGTCAGGTGCCTCTAATTAAGACCTGGAGTGCTAGGATTTAATCCAGTCCTACCTGGCCTTGCTACACTGGCCACTATATATGTGCTTTACTACTTGCATTTTTTTCACAATGAAGTCAGTAGGGAAGAGAAAAAAGTTGAAATACTACAAGATTGAAAAAAATATGTTAAAACACGATGGGATTAAAAAAACCTAAAAAAGAAAAACAGAATGTGATCTTTGACGTAGAATGTCTGGCTGCAAAAAAACCTACAGCAAGAATTTCCTAAAAATTCTATATTTGTTAAATGTTTTTCTAGAAAAATGCTGTCTTCCCTGATGATTCAAGTGCAACAAAGGCCAAATACTAACTGTGGTGATCTCCAGTCCAATCACATTGATTAGATAATCAAGAATGAGCATTCCTAGACTACAGATCTAAACAGGATGCCAATCACCCGAACAAAATGCTCTTATGCCTGTTAAAATGAGTTTTAAGCTTGGTTAAAAAATCATCGTTAATAACAGCACAAAATCCAGTGTGAACAAGACATGGGCTGACAAGAACCGTGATATTGTATGCGCACAGAACGATCATGGTGTCATTTGTTCTGTGAACATTTAAGTGCAGTCCTCCAAGTTATTAAACAAGTGCTGAACGGCTTGCATTTTGCCGATTGGCTGTCTTTTAATGGACTTGTGTAAATGTAGCACTACTTTAATTTAGATCTGAATTACAATTAAATCTGGTGAACACTAACATGGATGATGCCTTTTTTCTTTGTTTTTTTTTGTGTTGTTCCAAAACATAAAAAGGAAATAAGCATGTGTATAATAAAACACGTGTAATAACTTTGGCTTACAGTTCTCACAGCCCCTCCTCATAGCTACTCAGCCCTCCTCCTCCAAAACCTGCTTCTCTGCCATTGCAGATCAACTTTCCTCTCTACTCTCAAGATCACATCTCACCACCTAAGCACTCGACCCAATTCCATCCCACCTCATCCCAAACCTCACCACAGTCTTCATCGCAACCCTAACCCATCTCTTCAACCTGTCACTAACAACTGGTGTTCTCCCCTCATGTTTTGAACATGCCTAGATCACACCCATCCTCAAAAAACCCTCCTTCAACTCATCCTCTGTGTCTAGCTATTACCCGATATCACTTCTCCCCTATGCCTCCAAACTACTGGAACAACACGTCCATCTTGAACTGTCCTCCCACATTTCCTCTTGCTCCCTCTTTGACCGCTTACAATCTGGCTTCCGACTGCACCATTCCACTGAAACTTCCCTGACTAAAGTCACCAACGACCATATTATCTATCAAATCCAAGGGACACTACTCTGTCCTCCTCCTACTGGACCTGTCCTCTGCCTTCAACACAGTGGACCATTCCTTATTACTACAGACCCTCATTTCTTGGTATCACAGACTTGGCCCTATTCTGGATCTCCTCGTACCTAACAGACTGGACATTCAGCGTCTCCCACTCACACACCACCTCCTCACCTCGTCCCCTTATATGTCGATTTCCCGCAAGGTTCAATCCTAGGACCCTTGCTTTTTTCCATTTACACCTTCGGCCGGGGACAGCTCATGGAGTCTCACGGCTTTCAGTGTTACCTCTATGCTGATGACACACAGATCTACCTCTGTGTACCCAATATCACCTCCTTACTAACCAAAATCCCACAATGTCTGTCCACTATTTCATCTTTCTTCTCTGCTAGATTTCTAAAACTTAACATGTACAAAACAGAATTCATCATCTTTCCATCTCACTTAACCCCCCAAGAGACCTATCTATCAAAGTCAATGGCTGCTCACTCCCATCCTGCAAGCTCAGTGCTTCGGGGTAATCCTGGACTCTGATCTCTCCTTCAAACCACATATCCAAGCCCTTTCCACCTCCTGCAGACTCCCAACTCAAAAATATCTCCTAACATTCCTCAACCATCCTTAATCCATTCCCCCAATGTCAGTCCTCTATTTCATTTTTCTTCTCTGCTAGAATTCATCATCTTTCCACCATTTCATTCAACCCTCCAACTGACCTATCCATGAAAATCAATGGCTTGACTCTGATCTCTCCTTCAAATCTGAGATCCAAGTCCTTTCCCCTTCCTGCTGACTCCCAACTCAAAAATATCTCCCGAATAAACAGATTCCTCGAACATGAATCTGCAAAAACACTAGTCCATGCCCTCACTATCTCCTGCCTTGACTACTGCAGCCTCCTGTTTTGTGGCCTCCCTTCTGACACTCTCGAACCCCTCCAATCTATCCTAAACTCACTTTGCTGCCCTACTAATCCACCTGTAACCCCACTATTCACTGGCCTCTCCCCTCTGTCAATCCCTGCACCAGCTCCCCATTGCCTGGAAACTCCTGTTCAGAACCCTAACCTTGGCATACAAAGCGATTCAAAACCTGTCTTCTCCACACATGTGTGACCTCGTCTCCTGGTACTTACCTGCACGCATCCTCCGATCTTCACAAGATCTCCTTCTCTACTACACTCTTATCTCCTCTTCCCACAATTGCAATCAAGATTTCTCCCACGCATCACCCCTCCTCTGGAACTTTCTACCCCAACATATCATACTCTCACCTACCATGGAAACCTTCCAAATTAACCTGAAGACCTACCTCTTCCAACAAGCCTACAACTATTTTTTGCAATAAAAAGCATCTTTTCGCGTTTGACAGCTGCCAAACATAAAAAGCCACTATAAATAGTAAATAAAACCCCCCTTTATCATCCCCTTAGTTAGGGAAAAATAATAAAATTAAAAAAATGTATTTATTTCCATTTTCCCATTAGGGTTAGGGTTAGGGTTGGGGCTAAAGTTAGGGTTATCGTTTGGGCTAAAGTTAGGGTTAGGTTAGGATTAGGGTTAGGGGTGTGTTAGGGTTAGGTTTGTGGTTAGGGTTATGGTTAGAGTTGGGATTAGGGTTAGGGGTGTGTTGGGGTTAGAGTTGGAGTTAGGATTGGGGGGTTTTCACTGTTTAGGCACATCAGGGGCTCTTCAAACGTGACATGGCATGTGATCTCAATTCCAGCCAATTCTGTGTTGAAAAAGTCAAATGGTGCTCCTTCTCTTCTGAACTCTGCCATGCGCCCAAACAGTAGTTTACCCCCACATATGGGGTATCAGCGTACTCAGAACAAATTTCACAATAACTCTTGTGGTCCATTTTCCTCTGTTACACATGACAAAGCAAAAGATTGGGGTGAAAATATCATTTTTGTGGAAAAAAATATGATTTTTTATTTTTAGGGCTCTACGTTATAAACTTCTGTGAAGCACTTGGGAGTTCAAATTTCTCAGCACACATCTAGATAAGTTCCTTTGGGTGTCTAGTTTCCAAAATTGGGTCACTTGTGGGGGTTTCCACTGTTTAGGCACATCAGGGGCTCTCCAAACGAGACTTGACACCTGCAGACCATTCCATCAAAGTCTGCATTGCTAAGCGTCACTACTTCTATTGCGAGCCCCGATGTGTGCCCATACAGTAGTTTTCTCCCACTTATAGGGTATCAGCGCACTCAGGACAAATTGGACAACAACTTTGGGGTCCAATTTCTCCTGTTACCCTTGGGAAAATAAAAAATTGGTGACTAAAAGATCATTTTTGTGGGAAAAAAATATGATTTTTTATTTTCATGCCCGGGCATTATAAACTTGTGTGAAGCACTTGGGGGTTCAAAGTGCTCACCACAGATCTAGATAAGTTCCTTAGGGGGTCTAGTTTCCAAAATGGGGTCACTTGTGGGGGTTTCCTCTGTTTAGGCACAACAGGGGCTCTGCAAACTGAACATGACACCCATCAAAGACTGCATTCCAAAATGTCATTACTTCCTTTCTGAACCCTGCCGTGCGCCCAAACATTTCCCCCCCCCCACATATGGAGTATCAGCGTACTCAGGACTAATTGGACAACAACTTTTGGGGTCCAATTTCCTTGGTAAATATCAAAAATTGGGGACTAAAAAATCATTTTTGTGGAAATTTTTTTTTCCTACCAAGGCATTATAAACTTTAGTGAAACACTTGGGGGTTGAACGTGCTCACAACAGATCTAGATAAGTTCCTTAGGGGGTCTAGTTTCCAAAATGGTGTCACTTGTGGGGTGTTTCCACTGTTTAGGCACATCAGGGGCTCTCCAAACGCAAAATGGCGTCCAGCCAATTCTGCGTTGAAAAAGTTAAACAGCGCTCTTTCCCTTCTGAGCTCTGCCATGCACCCAAACAGTGGTTTACCCCCACATATTGGGTATCAGCGTACTCAGGACAAATTGCACAATAACTTTTGAGGTCTTGTTACTATTGGTAAAATAAAAATTGGGGTGAAAAGATAATTTTTGTGAAAAAAATATGATTTTTTAATTTTACGGTTCTACGTTATAAACTTGTCTGAAGCACTTGGGGGTTCAAAGTGCTCACCATAGAACAAGATAAGTTCCTTAGGGGGTCTAGTTTCTTAAATGGGGTCACTTGTGGGAAGTTCCCACTGTTTAGGTACATCAGGGGCTATCCAAATGCGACATGGCGTCCAATCTCGATTCCAGCCGATTTTGGTTTGAAAAAGTCAAATGCGCTCCTTCCCTTCTGAGCTCTGCCGTGCACCCAAACAATGGTTTTCCCCCACATATGGTGTATCAGCGTACTCAGGACAAATTGGACAACAACTTTTGTGGTCCAATTTCTCCTATTTCCCTTGGGAAAATAAAAAATTGGTGACTTAAATATCATTTTTGTGGGAAAAAAATAGGATTTTTTTATTTTCATGCCCGGGCATTATAAAATTGTGTGAAGCACTTGGGGCTTTAAAGTGCTCACCACAGATCTAGATAAGTTCCTTAGGGGGTCTAGTTTCCAAAATGGGGTCACTTGTAGGGGGTTTCCACTGTTTAGGCACATCAGGGGCTTTGCAAACTGAACATGACACCCATCAAAGTCTGCATTCCAAAACATCAGTACTTCCTTTCCGAGCCCTGCCGTGCACCCAAACAGTTTTTCTCCCCCACCTATAGGGTGTCAGCATACTCAGGACAAATTGGACAATAATTTTTGGGGTCCAATTTCCTTGGGAAAAATTAAAAATTGGGGACTAAAAAAATCATTTTTGTGGAATTTTTTTTTTTCACACCCAGGCATTATAAACACTTGGGGGTTCAAAGTGCTCACAACAGATCTAGACAAGTTCCTAAGGGGGTCTGGTTTCCAAAACTTTTGAGGTCTTGTTACTATTGGTAAAATAAAAATTGGGGTGAAAAGATAATTTTTGTGAAAAAAATATGATTTTTTAATTTTACGGTTCTACGTTATAAACTTGTCTGAAGCACTTGGGGGTTCAAAGTGCTCACCATAGAACAAGATAAGTTCCTTAGGGGGTCTGGTTTCCAAAATGGTGTCACTTGTGGGGGGTTTCCACTGTTTAGGCACACCAGGGGCTCTCCAAATGCGACATGGCGTCCAATTTCAATTCCAGCCAACTTTGGTTTGAAAAAGTCAAATGGCACTCCTTCCCTTCCGAGCCCTGCCGTGCGCCCAGACAGTTGTTTTCCCCCACATATGGGGTATCAGTGTACTCAGGAGAAATTGCACAACAACTTTTTCTGTCTATTTTCTCCTTTTACCCTTGCCAAAATAAAAAAAAATGTTTTTAAAAGATCAGTTTTGTGACTAAAAAGTTAAATGTTCATTTTTTCCTTCCAAGTTGTTTCAGCTCCTGTGAAGCACCTGAAGGGTCAATAAACTTCTTGAATGTGGTTTTGAGTACCTTGAGGGGTGCAGTTTTTATAATGGTGTCACTTTTGGGTATTTTCTGCCATATAGGCCCCTAAAAGTGACTTCAAATGTGAGGTGGTCACTAAAAAATATGTTTTTGTACAATTTGTTGTAAAAATGAGATATCACTGGTCAAATTTTAACCCTTATAATTTCGTAACGAAAAAAATGTTGGTTCCAATATTGTGCTGATGTAAAGTAGACATGTGGGAAATGTTATTTAGGAACTATTTTGTGTGACATATTTCTCTGTTTTAAGGGAATAAAAATTCAAAGTTTGAAAATTGCAAAATTTTCCAAATTTTCCCCATATTTCCATTTTTTTCATAAATAAACGCAAGTTATATCGAAATTTTACCACTATCATGAAGTACAATATGTCACGACAAAACAATCTCCGAATTGCGAAGATCCATTGAAGCGTTCCAGAGTTATAGCCTCATTAAGAGACAGTGGTCAAAATTGTAAAAATTCGCCCGGTCATTAACATGCAAACCACCCTTGGGGGTTAAGGGGTGAAGATTATTGTAGAGAAAAAGGCAGTTGCAGTCCAGCTTCTTAGAAGTCAAATTCTTTATTTCCAATATGATAAAACATCACAGACGGTGTCCTCCAAAAGTGTACATCAAACAGAAAAGGTGACACCTAGTAAAACAGCGACGCGTTTCGACCACCAAGGGTCTTTGTCAGAGCTGTATATCCCCTAGTGCCACTGCATTATAAAGGTTTGTTGAACCTATGAGCTGGCTGTTACCTCACAATGCAGATACAACAGGTGTCTGATAATTAAGCTGCAATCAGAGGTCAGCAGCTAATGCTGATTTAGTCCAACCTGCATGTTAGAATGTTATAAATTCAAGTTGAAGCATAATTAATGCAGGTGCACAGGGGATAGAAGATATGCTAAAAACATTCATAGAAAGACTATTAACATCAGTCAAAACTAATAACAATAAAAAGATAATTATTCAAAAAAAACAACTTTAAAATAAAATATATCTGTAAATGTCTTGACTCGTAGTTGTTTTCTTTTTTATATTGTCTTTTGGAATCGTTCTGAAATGGTAGTTGCTTGCATTAGTGGCCACAATAGTCCATCACTATTATAGATGGCACAATGAATTCATGGCATATTGTTGGTATCGAATTTCCAGGAGGAACTAGTGAGGATAGAATGTCAGGTATTAGGATATTCAAGAAGAGTGGAATCAACTGTTATCAAACTGCTCTCTGAACTTAATGAAACTGATAGTAAAATATGAAGATAAAAAACTTCAAGATATACAAACAGAAATGAAAGAAGCACAAAAAGCGTTGGAAAAATTGAATACGCTAACTCAATATGAAGAGTCTCTAAAATCCATGCAGGAGGATATCACGATGTTGGAAAATGACATTATGAATCGCAAAAAAAGGAAATTTGATAGAGACCTTAAAGATTTTGCAGGCAATAAGGTCTATGAGTGGGGTCAATGGGAAAGAAGTTTATCTACTCCAAAATCTATCTTGAAAAATAAAACCTTCAAGAGCTCTTCAAAGAAATCACATGTTAATTTCCCTGCCTCCTCAGACCCCGAGTCATCTGACACGAACTGCAGCACCTCAGACTTCTCGATTATCTCTATGAGTGAGCAGCGCAACAACAAAAAGAAATTTTTTTCAAAAAACGCAGGCGGTCAGGGAGGAAACATCACAGATCCACCAGGAACTATGACCAGGTTCAAACGAAAGAAAATGAGAAATTAGACATTACTAATGTATTGAATTTGTCTTCTCAAGAATTGACTAATGATGAAATTGAAGTTCTTTCCCTAGGTCTTACTTTTGCTCCAGACACTAATTTTGATTTATTCTCCACAATTTTAGATATCAATAAATTCATTTGAAATCTTACTGTGAAGAAACATTTTTTTTCTGAGAATGATGAACAAAAATTAAACGTAGATTCTCCAATTAACGAATATCAGAAATTAACCTTTAAAGAACAAAATACATTACTTAGTTTGCAAAATCTTTATGATTTCCAACTGAATGAAGAAACTACAAAAATTCATCATTCTCAGACTTTTTGTACTAAAAATCCATTTTTTTACCCCATACAAACTCAAGCTGATTGTATGGATAAGTTCCAAGAGAAAATAGAAAGAGATCTCAAAAATCTTTCCATAAAAATAGCAGCTAATAAATCTTCTAGTCATTGTGGCAACAATATCAAATGGATTATAAAAACAGTATGATGAAGTTAATTTCAGATTCTGAAGTATATGCTCAATTAAAATTGGATCCTGTTAAAATGTATAATGATCAGGTAGAGAAAATGATTACAGAAGGAGTTAGTCTTGGTATTCTAAACAAACAGCAAGCAGACTATATATATGTTCCTAAACCCGTTCTGCCCATTATATATGGCCTACCTAAAATACACAAAAAATTTGATATTCCACCTATGAGACCAATAGTGTCAGGCATAGGCTCATACAGTGAACATCTCTGTGAATGGGCTGACTCCTTACTCCAGCCTTTAGTTTTGAAGCTTCCAGGCTATCTTAAAGACTCTCGTGACGTTCTTTCTGCTTTAACTAAAACAATATGGTCAAAAATTTTTTCATGGCTTAGTTGTGATGTTGTTTCCCTATATACATGCATACCCCACACAATAGCATTGGAAGCATTGCGTTTCTTTTTTGAAAAATATAGCGATTATTCTACTGAATTAATTGAATATTTGCTGGAGGTTATACAATTTTTGCTTCAGCATAACTATTTTTCATTTGATAATGCCATATATCTTCAGAAATCAGGAGTTCCTATGGGTGCCAAATATTCACCCTCCCTGGCAAATCTCACTATGGCTTTTTTGGAAAATAAATTCATATATTCAGATGACAATCCTTTCTCAGATTGTATCTATTGGTACGGTAGATACATCGACGATACACTGATTATATGGGATGGCGATGTATCTGCCTTACCTGCCTTTGTTGATTATCTTAATTCTAATAATATGAACATAAAATTCACATATGGTCATGATTTTCAATCAATTGTCTTTTTGGATTTAGAATTAAAGGGCGTAGAAAGCAATAAAATTATTACTAAAACGCACACCAAACTAATTAATGGAAATACGTTACTCCATGCTAGAAGCGGACACCCCAAACATGTCATTAAGGCAATACCAGTTGGGGAACATATCAGACATAGAAGAAACTGTTCTGACCCTAAGGACTTAATTAAGGAATTTGAGCAACTCAAAATTAAAATGAAACAACGTAAATATCCTTACTGGTCAATTAAGAGAGCAAATAATATAGCTCAGGAGAGGGACAGAGAACTATTGCTGTCATCAGAAGTGCATTATAATTCTAAAGGGGATAAAAATATTGAGAAAAAACCTTTTGTAAGCCTTCGTTTTTCGAAACAATTTAACCAAATTAAAAAAATAATATATAATTGTATTCCTATTCTATATGAGGATGAAATTCTGGAAGAGATTTTATCTCCAGGAATCAATATTGTAGCCAGGAAAGCTCCTACCATAGGGGATTTTGTATCTCCCAGCTACTTTCCTTCTCACACATCAAAAAACAATTGGCTTAAAACAAAAGGTTTTTTTAAATGCGGTGCTAACAAATGTAAAACATGCAAAGTTGCAAAATCTCAAAAAACCTTTCATGATTTTAGCGACACTCAAACATATAATATCAAACAATTTATTAATTGCAACTCTGTCAATGTAGTTTATTATATTAGGTGCACTTCATGCAACCTAATATATGTGGGGTGTACTACAAGAAAGTTAAAAATCCGCATTTCAGAACATTTACGAGATATAGTCAATGTAAACTCCGATATTAAAGGTGTCTCCATGGCATCAAGACATTTCATTGAGTGTCATCAGCGAGACGTTAAATTCATGGAAATGACAGGCATAGAGCGCGTTTTTAGTTCAGCCAGAGGAGGGGATTCTAGAAGGCGGCTTCTAAATAGAGAAGCGTTCTGGATCTTCAATCTCAACACCAGGTACCCCCATAGACTGAACAAACGCAGTGAAATTATGCATCACTATTAAATACTGATATGCAAATTGCCTCTTCAAACAAAGAGGACTTGTACTCTATAGCGCCACCTATTGGAAGTAGCGATCCTACAAGTCACAATCAACCCTTTAACGAGTCTTGTAATATGACTTAGGATAAAAGCCAAATCAGATTCTCCATTTGCAGACACGGTGTTTCTGACTATTGGTCCTCGTCAGTGCAAAGTAGGAGAGATCCGATTTGGCTAGATGAGAGGCTCTGGACTGGGGTCTGGGGGGTAAGGTTACTCCTTGTGGAGAGTGACATACCAGCTCTGGCGTGTCGAGGTAAGGAGGCTTATTCGCCGTGCAATGCTCCTCTGGGAAATTTTAATATGCAAATTGCCTCTTCAAACAAAGAGTTTAAAGGGTTGATTGTGACTTGTAGGATCGCTACTTCCAATAGGTGGCGCTATAGAGTTCAAGTCCTCTTTGTTTGAAGAGGCAATTTGCATAGTGTAATTATATAAATGTATGTGATATTTTGATCTATATATCCTCTATTTCAATCTGATGTATTGCTCTGCTTTACTCTCCCCTAGAACTAATCCCTGATTGGAAAACCTGAGGAATTATATGTTAGTCTTTTTTTGCAATTATTCCCTTTCTAACTTTTGTGATTATAGAAATATAATACTGATAAAACATCTATGGGATCTTGTTATAATAATTAACCTTTTTTGCTGTCACTAATTTGGGGGATATAGATCACTATATAAGAATATGTGCAGAATACATCGCTGTTAACATAGTATGAGAGTTTTCCTCCCTTTGTGTCAATCTTAGATCGGTAACCTGATAGCTTACTAAGCTGTCTGCGCTGCGATCTCTCTCTGTCTGCTTATACTTAACTAGTGAAGCGGAACACTGGATACCCTCCATAAACTTTCTACTTTGATCTGGTCCATATATCCAGGAACTTCATGGCAGTGTAGTCATTATTTTGTGGTGTGGCTGCCAACTAATGATTATATACATATATGTCATTAATAATGTGTGCGATCTCTATTTGACTCATAGCGATATGTGACTACCTCTCTCCAAATTTATTCTGGAAAAAAAAGCTATAAAGGTGAAGCTGTTAGCTTTATATACGATAGTGTTTGAATATATCAAAGTTCCTAGCGCTATGTTATTAATATCTTGTAATGCTACCATCAACCTACATCTATGAATATACATCAGTCACAGCAAAAATTTATTTATTTATTTTTTTTATGAAATTTATTCTCTTGGATTCAATTCATATGCGTGTTAAATTAAAGTGAAAATTCCATTGCTGGATATATGATCCTCCTGAACGACTCTCACTGTTAGTATGCGTTTAGAAGTACATCACTACAGGTCCTTCTCAAAAAATTAGCATATAGTGCTAAATTTCATTATTTTCCATAATGTAATGATTACAATTAAACTTTCATATATTTTAGATTCATTACACACCAACTGAAATTTGTCAGGTCTTTTGTTGTTTTACTACTGATGATTTTGGCATACAATTCCTGATAACCCAAAAAACCTGTCTCAAAAAATTAACATATTTCAACCATCCAATAAAATAAAAGTGTTTTTTAAAAACAAACAAAAAAAACATCAAATAATAAAGTTCAGTTATGCACTCAATACTTGGTCGGGAATCCTTTTGCAGAAATGACTGCTTCAATGCGGCGTGGCATGGAGGCAATCAGCCTGTGACACTGCTGAGGTGTTATGGAGGCCCAGGATGCTTCGATAGCGGCCTTAAGCTCATCCAGAGTGTTGGGTCTTGCGTCTCTCAACTTTCTCTTCACAATATCCCACAGATTCTCTATGGGGTTCAGGTCAGGAGAGTTGGCAGGCCAATTGAGCACAGTAATACCATGGTCAGTAAACCATTTACCAGTGTTTTTGGCACTGTGAGCAGGTGCCAGGTCGTGCTGAAAAATGAAATCTTCATCTCCATAAAGCATTTCAGCCGATGGAAGCATGAAGTGCTCCAAAATCTCCTGATAGCTAGCTGCATTGACCCTGCCCTTGATGAAACACAGTGGACCAACACCAGCAGCTGACATGGCACCCCACACCATCACTGACTGTGGGTACTTGACACTGGACTTCAGGCATTTTGGCATTTCCTTCTCCCCAGTCTTCCTCCAGACTCTGGCACCTTGATTTCCGAATGACATGCAAAATTTGCTTTCATCAGAAAAAAGTACTTGGGACCACTTAGCAACAGTCCAGTGCTGCTTCTCTGTAGCCCAGGTCAGGCGCTTCTGCCGCTGTTTATGGTTCAAAAGTGGCTTTACCTGGGGAATGCGGCACCTGTAGCCCATTTCCTGCACACGCCTGTGCACGGTGGCTCTGGATGTTTCTACACCAGACTCAGTCCACTGCTTCCTCAGGTCCCCCAAGGTCTGGAATCAGTCCTTCTCCACAATCTTCCTCGGGGTCCGGTCACCTCTTCTCGTTGTACAGCGTTTTCTGCCACATTGTTTCCTTCCAACAGACTTCCCATTGAGGTGCCTTGATACAGCACTCTGGGAACAGCCTATTTGTTGTGAAATTTCTTTCTGGGTCTTACCCTCTTGCTTGAGGGTGTCAATGATGGCCTTCTTGACATCAGTCAGGTCGCTAGTCTTACCCATGATGGGGGTTTTGAGTAATGAACCAGGCAGGGAGTTTTTAAAAGCCTCAGGAATCTTTTGCATGTGTTTAGAGTTAATTAGTTGATTCAGAAGATTAGGGTAATAGGTCGTTTAGAGAACCTTTTCTTGATATGCTAATTTTTTGAGACAGGTTTTTTGGGTTATCAGGAGTTGTATGCCAAAATCATCAGTATTAAAACAATAAAAGACCTGACAAATTTCAGTTGGTGTGTAATGAATCTAAAATATATGAAAGTTTAATTGTAATCATTACATTATGGAAAATAATGAAATTTAGCACTATATGCTAATTTTTTGAGAAGGACCTGTATATGCCTTGTTGTGGGTTTTCCATTCTACAATGATGCAATGTGTTTCTTGTGTTCCCTTGTCTTTTTCAAAGTAGTTGTACAAGGGATATAGAGGCTAATATATTATCGTTAATTATGGTGGATGTTCTCTACTTGTGCTGCCTAAAAATGTTATCATATGTAGAGATATAAATATAATAATAATTTTTCTCTTTTCTGTAAAGCACAATGTGTTTTCTAGAATTTGCCTCTTCACCTTGGCTGGGCTTCTTCTTCACGTTTGTTAGAAATTCATTCATGTATCCTAATACCTGACATTCTATCCTCACTAGTTCCTCCTGGAAATTCGATACCAACAATATGCCATGAATTCATTGTGCCATCTATAATAGTGATGGACTATTGTGGCCACTAATGCAAGCAACTACCATTTCAGAACGATTCCAAAAGACAATATAAAAAAGAAAACAACTTTTTTAATAATTATCTTTTTATTGTTATTAGTTTTCACTGATGTTAATAGTCTTTCTATGAATGTTTTTAGCATATCTTCTATCCCCTGTGCACCTGCATTAATTATGCTTCAACTTGAATTTATAACATTCTAACATGCACGTTGGACTAAATCAGCATTAGCTGCTGACCTCTGATTGCAGCTTAATTATCAGACACCTGTTGTATCTGCATTGTGAGGTAACAGCCAGCTCATAGGTTCAACAAACCTTTATAATGCAGTGGCACTAGGGGATATACAGCTCTGACAAAGACCCTTGGTGGTCGAAACGCGTCGCTGTTTTACTAGGTGTCACCTTTTCTGTTTGATGTACACTTTTGGAGGACACCGTCTGTGATGTTTTATCATATTGGAAATAAAGAATTTGACTTCTAAGAAGCTGGACTGCAACTGCCTTTTTCTCTACGATTCCATGTCCTGGTCAGGACTTCGTGGCTCCGTGCTCCGGTGAAAGTTGGGTGAGCTGGCAGGGGCTTTGTGCCCCACACCTTCTATATGTTAAGATTATTGTACTTGTTTTTATTATGTATACCCCTCCTCACATGTAAAGCGCCAAGGAATAAATGATGCTATAATAATTATTAATAATAATAATAATAATAATTGCAACAATTTTTTGAGAGAAATGCTTCATTTTCTGGAAAAATTTCAAGCGTGTCAACACTTTCGGCCATGACTATAAAGCCCCCGTCACACACAGCGATCCCGCTAGCGAGATTGCTGCTGAGTCACTAGTTTTGTGATGCAACAGCGATCTCCCCAGCGATATCGCTGTGTGTGACATTCAGCGACGATCAGCCCCCCTGCTGGGTATCACTGATCGTCGCTGAATGTCCTGAACATTTTTTTGATCATTGGTCTCCCGCTGGCCAGCACGCATTGCTGCGTGTGGCAGGCGGGAGACCAGCGATCAGCTGGTAACCAAGGTACACATCGGGTTTCTAGGCTCCGGGCGGTGCCTAGAAACCCGATGTGTACATTAGATACTAGCGCGCTGGTGCAGGGGAGCTGGTAACCAAGGTACACAGCGGGTTTCTAAGCGCTGCGCGGTGCCTAAAAACCCGATGTGTACCTTGGTTACCAGCTCCCTGCACCAGAGCGCTGGTATCTAACGTACACTGCGGGTAACTAAGCGACGTGCGTCGCTTGTTACCCGCATAGTCGCTGTCCTGATCGCTGCTGAGAGCTGACAAGTTCCTATCGTTGTGGGGATCGCTGGTGTGTCGCTATATGTGACGGGGCCCTAAGAATATAACAATCTCTTACTCATCTGATAAATCTGATCTGAGCTGCTTAAAATTAGCACAGGAAATAATATCAATAAAAACATAGTGGGATTTTTCATGTTTGATAATGGATCACTTGGCTGACCCCTATCTCCTCCTGCCCATTGCACAAGAAGCTGTAAAGCCAACCAAACAGGTTAAGCCCCCGTCACACACAGCGATCTCGCTAGCGAGATCGCTGCTGAGTCACTAGTTTTGTGATGCAACAGTGATCTCCCCTGCGATATCCCTGTGTGTGACACTGATCAGCGACCGGCCCCCCTGCCGGGTATCGCTGATCGTTGTCCAAAGGCCAGGACATTTTTTTGATCGTTGGTCTCCCGCTGGCCAGCACGCATCGCTGCATGTGGCAGGCAGGAGACCAACGATCAGCTCGTAACCAAGGTACACATCGGGTTTCCAGGCGCCGGGAGGCACCTGGAAACCTGATGTGTACCTTGGTTACCAGCTCCCTGCATCAGGGCGCTGGTATCCAACGTACACTGCGGGTAACTAAGCGACGTTACCCGCAGTGTCGCTGTCCTGATCGCTGCCTGAGCTGCCTGTTTGGCAGCTCACCAGCGATCATGTAGCGACACACCAGCGATCCTGACAAGTGCATATCGTTGTCGGGATCGCTGGTGTGTTGCTATGTGTGACGGGGCCCTGTCAATATCTTTGGGTTTGGCAGACAGTTGGGGGCTCTTAACAAATGACTGTCTGGGAAGATAAGGACAAATTTCAGACTGCTGATCCTCTTGCTTTCCTTGAGATAAGCCACCAGAGATATCTAGTGGCAGTTCCCTCAAAGAGCAGGAACTACCAGTTGAGCGCTATTGCTTAAGGGCAGAGGCGTAGCTAGGGCTTCAGCTCAGGGGGGGCGAACAATCTGAGTGGGCCCCTAACCGGTAACCCTGATTACAACTCGGGTGGCGCATTCTAGTCGTGGGTATAGGAGAACCTCATCAGATGACCATGCTGTAATTGAAAAAAATCTATATACAAAAACCAATACCGCCATATGATGACCTTGTAGTGGTAGGGTAGATATCAGTGCTGCAGAATATAGAAGAGTTTACAATACAGTTACAGACAATAACTTACAGGTGACGTTCTTTCTGATCGTTCACTTTTACATCTTACTCACACCGACATGACGTCTTCTCCAGCCAGGACTCGTCTGCAGAGATTACAAAAAAGACACATTTGACTTGTCACATTTAGGGCCAGTACCCATCTATCTCCAACCTGCACAAACTACTCAACCCAATACTGAGCCGGTGCTGTGTGTCCCTACTACTACACCTGCTGTGTGGTACAAAAGCAATGCTCCTCATACTGCCTCACATAATGCCACCATTGCACCCTTTACATAGTAGAATGTCTCTTTTGTGGCCCCACAGTAACTCTCTCACTGTATGATGGCCTCCACAGTAGCCTTTAAATTGTACTGTATAATGGCCCCCATATAAGCTCCCATACTGTATAATGACGCCTCCATTTGTTCCCATGCTGTATAATGACCCCCACGTTAGCTCATCCGCTGTATAATGACCGCCCGAATTAGCTCTAACACTGTATAATGGCCCCCGCTGCAGCTCCCATGCCTTTCTGACTGTCCCTGCCTGTGGGCTGCTACTAGCCCAGCTATGATATGTGTGACAAAGAGCTAAATAGAAGAAAATAGAAACAGGTAGTGGGTGTGTACAGAGGCCAGCGTATGTGAATAGCTCCCTTAATGTACCCAGGTGACCCTAAAAGAAATACTCTTGTCTGGACAAGACCCCAAAGAGGGAAATGGAAAGAAAGAGGGAATTAGAAGAGAGGGAGGTAAAATATTACTCATGTAAAGAAGAAAGTGCACCCCCTGGCACGGCTTCTCTTTTTTTTCCTTTTTTGCCTTTGGAGGGTCTTGTTGTCCAGACCGAGTATATGTTCAGGGGTCTATATGTGATCATCTATACGAACATACTGGCTGTTTGTATTTTCTTCTTTTTGGCTCTTTATCATATATATTCATCCTCAACTTTGTGGAGATTATTTTTTTTAATAAAAAGTTATATAATTGGGTTTTCATGCTTGCCACCCTGGATTCATAATATGAAATGATAGGACCCTCACCCTGGCTACAGGACAAAGTCACAGGGTGTATATGTATATATATATATATATGTGTGTGTGTGTGTATATGTATATGTGTGTGTGTGTATATATATATATGTGTGTGTGTGTGTATATGTGTGTGTGTGTATATATATATATATATATGTGTGTGTGTGTATGTTTGAGTATATATATGTGTGTGTATGTATATATGTGTGTGTATGTGTATATATGTGTGTGTGTGTATATATATGTATGTGTGTATGTGTGTGTAAGTGTGTGTATATATATGTATGTATATATGTGTATATTGTGTGTGTGTATATATATGTGTATGTATGTATATATGTGTGTGTATATATGTGTATGTGTATATATATGTGTATAAAATGAAGGCGGCACACCATTTAGACAAAATGAAAAAAAACAGTTTTGGTTCTACTGGAAAAATGTTCTCAGTAGAACCAACATGTGGCTGAGCCCCAATGGGCTATTAAAACACTATTTTATAATTTTCTCAATAGTGCGCTGCCTTCATCTTTTTGCTACTATATATTTTTACGTACGTATGAAAGGAGGGAAAGACATATTCTTATGTGTGCTGTCCTGCAGCTGGGGTGACTTCTATCAGGGCAGTGCATGATCAGTGGCTCTATCTGAGGCACAATAAGATTTATGGCAGCTGATTTGAATTGACAGAGACACCTTCTGATCTGTTTAAAAGTTCAAGTAGCCGCCATAAATCTAGTGTGCCTCAGATAGAAGACCACAAATACAAGAAAATAAACAATCCAGGACTTGTAAGGAGGGGAACAGCGTCCTGCCCCCTCCTCACTGCAGACACCTCCGGGGCCCCCACGCACCCAGCAGCCTGAGGTCTTACAGCACCATCTTGTCTTGCTCCTCTCTGGCCGGGAACAAGAAGCTGGTGCTGGTTGGGGACGTCTCTCCTGCAGACACACAGGGTGGAATGTGGGCGTGTCTGCAGGAGGCAGCACAGGTACAGCGCCGGCATCTAGAGTCCGGGGGGCGTATCCTCCTGTCTATGGAACAGACAGCAGCAGTGCAGCCTGGGAGATTGTCTCCCTGCACTACAGTGGCGCTTCAGCGTGCTGCGCCCTCCGACATAGTTATCAGTGACAGTAGCTCTGGGTGGGCCCCCTCAGAGCAAGGGGCCCGGGGCGACCGCACCCTCTGCCCCCTGGTAGCTACGCTATTGCTTAAGGGAGAGCCTGTGAGATAACCGCAAGCCAAATAATCAACCAAACCTTGCTGAAAGTGATGTTTTAACTGCCTAGTTCTGGCTCTTTTTGAAGTTCCTTTGCCCTGCAGATTTTTTTTTGTTCAATTATTGTTCTGACTTTGCAAAGTTATAAATATTTCTACCTAGAACAGGAGGGGAGGATGAAGCTCAGCACAAATTTCCAGTAAATAAAATTCCAAAAATTTTTGTTATAGGGAATCTGTCACCCTAAATTGGCGGGATATTTAAATGATGGCAGTCAGGTCAGATGGGCGGTGTCTTAGGTACTTGCCTTAACATGTTGTTCACCGCTGTCTCCATTATTTCTGGGAATTGTAGTCGTTGCCCTCCATATAACGCGCCTGCGCATTGCAATCTGCGGGCAAAGCATACTGCGCGTGCGCAATTCAAGATTACAATGCACAGGCGTGTTATATGGAGGGCAACGACTACAATTCCCAGAAATAATGGAGACAGCGGCGAACAACATGTTAAGGCAAGTACCCAAAACACCGCCCATCTGACCTGACTGCCATCATTTAAATATCCCGCCAATTTAGGGTGACAGATTCCCTTTAAGTGAAAAACATGATTAAACAAAAAACCTGATGCATTTCTGATACGTCAGTGCACTTAGTCATAGGATACATGTTAATGTCAATATGGTCATTTACATATGTACAGAGAAAGAAAGCTACAAGTGTGATGGTAAATGAGCGATAATTGAATAGCTAGTGACTGTGGTGTGTGGACTGATGTGCAATTGGATGTGCTGAGTTTTCAGCTTGTATAGTTGTAGGGAATGCAAGATATAGTAAAATGAAATTAATTCATATACAGTACTTTAATTTGAAAATATTATTTGAATTTAATGTTGAAAAATATGACTATTAATTTCAATAAATTTAAAAGAGTTAGTTTTTATGGTTCACACCATTTGGATACTTGGTATCCAAATGGAGAATATAGAAGGCTTACCGCAACTTCTTTTTGCCAGTTCCCCCCTTGATTAGGGTTAATGATTTTTTCAACCCCCAAAATAAGAAAAACTGGAAAGTTCACTTTGATGTAATGAAGTGAAATTGTGTAGCCCTGGTACACAATACCAGGAGGATGAGTGGAGAGGTAACAGTTAAGGTCTCTTCATGACATCATGTACACTTCTGACACACCCAGCAGGGGTGTGGAAGGGAGTGATTTAGTCAGTCAGTGTCTGGACTTCAGAGTGAGAAGTCAGTTTCCTGTCCTTGGACAGAGTAGACGTGTCCAGTTTAAGTCTATCATCAGTTCAGAAAGTGGAGTCTGGTGTAGGTGTCTGTATACACCTTAGTCTAGTCAGAGCTGTGCCCCACTGGAAGAAAGACTGAACTATCTATTAAGAGACAAGCAAGGCGAAGGGCAAAGTGGAAGGAAGATAATTGAAAAAGTGCTTTTGACTTGGAAAAGTCCTGCACGTTGCAACCGGTTACTGGGGACCGAAGGATCACTATTGTACAGCATAGTGAAGAGAAAACCAGGAATCTACCGGACCCTAGGTCGCGGCAGACAAGCCCCTTATAGTCAGAACGTAGCTGGAGTCAGAGGGTGTGAAGACTTTGAGTTAGTGCACGACAATAAAAGGATTCAGCTCCCTCGCAGGAAGGCTTCTAACACAAATCTGACTGGGCAAGTACAGCTAAAGATAAGCTGGAGATCTGAGAGGATTACGCTTCAGGCTGGTCGTACTCAGCTTCATTGGACAGTAAAGGAGGCCCCTAACTTGCTTAGCTGTTGCCTCAAAGCTCATCCTCCATCAACCCATCAGCCTCCCTGGGATCTGCCTTATCATCCTGCAAGTAAAGGTATGGAAAGACGTTGACTGTGTGAGACTGAGTTATTATTGCATGCCTGCACAATCCCTACCTAACTACCGACCTGAGGGAAGAGTCCCACCTGTAGGGGACCCGACATCTAGCTGCATCACCATCCCCTCAGAGATCTACAGCAGCGCTGGTACAAATTACCAGAATACTACAGGTGGCGTCACGAACTGTACATAAATCAATCCCCTGTAAATATATCCCCAACATACGCCAGACCGCCAGGGCCACAGACCGAGCCACAGCTACCTGTGACAAAATCCCCATAGACTTCCATGGGCTCGGCTCTGAGTACCCCATTGCCCTGGTAACCCACAATTGTGGTGGCGGGTCGACACAAAAATTTGGCGTCACGAACAGGATACGAAACTTGCAGCATTGCGAGCCCTGTGTGCCTGTGGATTGTTTTTGTGAAAAAGGACTGTTTGCTATTTTTGGCGCTAAAATCCGCCATTTTGCCGCCATATTCGCGCCCTCAGGCGCTGGAGAAGAAGGTGGGCGTACCTGAAAGAGCGCGCAAAGTCTTGGACACGCCCCCGGCTCTGACTCATCGGCAGGTCCTGCAACAGGAAGTGAACGCTCTGACATCAGAGCGCCTGCGACGAAGGTCCTGTTCCCACTGCGGTGCCTGTGAAGTAGCAGCATCTGAAACCGGTAGGCTCCGTTTAACCAAGGGGGCGCTAAGATGTCACAACAACCGGCTGACAGTGCGGCCCCGGCCGGAGGCCCCAATCCCGCACCGCTTGGTATTGTAGCGCCAGATGGGGGCGCAGGCCCTGCACCCAGTCCGGTAGTCCCGATCATGCCACTAACGCTCCCATATATGCCTGGGGCGAAATGGCTTCCCCAATACAGCGGTGGGCCAGGCACATTAGCAGGCTTCAAGCGGAAGTTATGCAGCATCCTAGAAATGTACTCCATGCCTGAGAGACAAAAAGCTGCTGTGCTAATAGGGCAGCTAACTGGCGCTGCTGAGAGGGAAGTGGAGACTTGGGATACCGTTGATCAGGAGTCGGTGCCTGCGATCTTCCTGAAGCTTCATGCCATATTTGAAGACCGCACAGAAACGGATCTCCGGATGGCCTTCTATCACTGTTCACAACAGCCAGGTGACAGCATCCGGGACTATGCTTGCCGACTACAGGGAGCCCTGAGAGCCCTCAAGCAAATTAACCATTTAAATGCTATCGACGAGAATAGAATGCTGAAAGAACAATTTATACAGGGATTGAGATCCCCAGAGGAACGCAGAACTGTAAATTGGTGGTCCTTAGATCATCCGGATGCTACCTTTGATGCCCTAAAGGACATGGCAATAAAAGGGCTGCGGCCCCTGGGCAAACCCGAGGTGGCCACCCAACATCATCAGGGTGAAGTCACTCTGGAACCGGCAGTAACCCCTGTTCCCCGCTAGTGGCAGAAACCAAAACGCAGGTGACACCTCCTAGTGAATTGGACTGTCTGCGCTCAGAGGTGCGCCAGCTGACTAAAAATCTGGCCGCTGTGATGAGTGCCCTACAGCTGCGGAAAGAAGAGGAAGGGAAGATCTTGCTAGCTGACTGCCCAGAGGACGTTCCGTGGATGCACCGGAGAAGAAAGAAGACGTCGCCCCCCCGGAGGAGGACAACGCCACCCCAGGAGCAACCTCTGATCAACACCCTTCTCGTCGAGAGATCATCTGTTATCGCTGCAACCGGAAAGGTCATCTGTCTACACAGTGTCCTTTAAACGGGCAGAACCTGGGTCCAAGGGCCAACACCCAGGAGAATACCCGTCAGGCCCCTAGACTGGAACCGCAGGTATGTGGGCGGGCGACCCTACCTGTCTATTATTCTAGATGGTATTGCTGTTCCAGCATTGTTAGACACTGGGTCCCAGGTGACCCTCATACCTGATGCTCTATATACCAAGTACTGGTCAATGGACAGTCTTAAACCTCCGAGCCTTGACTTTACTGTGTATGCTTCGAATGGTCTTCCTGTAGAAGTACTCGGAACAAAATGTGTAGATGTAAAGGTGGGCAGAGAGGAGTTGAAAGACCAAGGGCTTCTGGTAGTAAAGACTGTAAATGAGGAGAACGGTTTAAATATCATTTTGGGTACTAACATTATCGGTAATTGTTTGGGAGAAGTTGTGTTCTTACTCCAACAGCTCGCTGAGATTGCCCGACCAAGGCAGAGAGGAGTAATCCAAAGAGAGATCCGGGCCCTGGTGTGTCAGCAGCAAGCGAAGCTTACGACGGCGAAATTGGTAATGTACGGGTCACTGACTCAGTTCCTATTGTGATACCCCCAATGAGTGAAATGATCATTTGGTGCAGGGCAGCCATAGGTCTGAGAGGACAGAATTACCAAGCTGTAGTAGAACCCCACCATTCAGAACATAGACCTACACTTATGACTGCTAGAGGAGTAGTAGAGGTGGTAAATGGAAGAGTACCGGTACGGCTTCTCAATTGGGGAGATGATGAGGTAAATTTACCCCGTTATGCAACCATTGCTAAACTTCATGCTGTTGATAATAATTCTATTCTCCCGGCTGAGTCCTTAGACTCCTGTCAAATAGAGGAGGACAATGACCCAGCAACTCAGGTGGCGGAATGGTGTCAGCAACTCCATGTTGGGACGGACACCACTCCCGCTCACCAGAAGCAAGGGGTATTACGGGTGGTGCAAGAGTACGCCCAAGTGTTTAGCAAAAATCCACTTGATTTTGGGACAATTAAGGGAGTACAACATCATATCCCTACAGGCAGTCATCCTCCCATCAAAGAGCGGTATAGGCCCATACCTCCAGCTCATTATCAGAAGGCTAAAGAAATGTTGAATGATATGAAGAAAGCTGGGGTGATAAGGGATAGTTGTAGTCCCTGGGCAGCCCCTCTAGTTCTGGTTAAAAAGAAAGATGGTAGTATGAGAATGTGTGTGGATTACAGGCAGGTGAACCGCATAACACACAAGGATGCATACCCGCTACCACGCATAGAGGAATCATTAGCTGCTCTGAAAACGGCTAACTACTTTTCTACCCTTGATCTGACTAGTGGTTACTGGCAAGTGGCTGTGGCTGAGGAGGATCGTGAGGAAAACGGCTTTCACCACCCCAATGGGGCTCTGTGAGTTCGACAGAATGCCGTTTGGGCTCAGTAGTGCCCCAGGAACATTTCAGAGAGTGATGGAAAATTGTCTGGGACATCTCAATTTTGAAACCGTGCTGCTATACCTAGACGACGTTATCGTGTATTCCAAGACATATGAGGACCATCTGAAGCACCTGGCAGAAGTGTTTGAGTCCCTGTCCAGGTACGGGATGAAGTTGAAACCCTCAAAATGCCATCTACTCAAGCAGAAGGTACAATACTTGGGGCACATCGTCAGTTCGGAAGGAGTAGCGCCGGACCCAGAGAAAGTCACTGCCATCCAGAAGTGGCCGGAGCCGAAAAACCTTAAAGAAGTGCGACAGTTCCTGGGACTAACGGGTTACTACAGGAGATTCGTGAAAGATTACACGAAGAAGGCAGCTCCTTTACAGGACCTCCTGGTAGGACAATCCTTAAAGAGCAGAAACCCTCCCTTTAATTGGGGTAAAGAACAGGCTGAAGCATTCCAAAAGATGAAAGAGATCCTTACAGGTGATGAAATCTTAACCTATCCTGATTACAGCCAACCGTTCCTGTTGTACACCGACGCCAGTAATGAAGGGTTGGGAGCCGTTCTCAGTCAGAAGCAGAATGGACAAGAAAAAGTCATCGCATATGCTAGCAGAAAACTCAGGCCAACTGAAAGGAATCCGGAAAATTATAGCAGCTTCAAGCTAGAGTTTCTGGCGCTGGTCTGGGCCATTACTGAAAGATTTAAGCACTATCTGGCCTCCAATAAGTTCACGGCGTACACAGACAACAACCCGTTAACGCACCTGGAAACCGCCAAGCTGGGCGCCATGGAGCAGCGATGGATGGCTCGGTTGTCCAATTACCAGTTTACTATCAAGTACCGGGCAGGTCGAAAGAATGCTAATGCTGATGCGTTGTCCCGAATGCCGCATGACTCTGACACGGAAGAAGAATCGGACGACCTGGAAGAAATTGAGCTACCCGCGTTCCATCGAAATGGGGTAGTCCACGAGCATCAAGTCCACAGAAAGCAGAATGGTGCAACATTAAATCCTTTACCCCATCATAGTTGGAAAGAGACTCAGGACAGTGATCCAGTGGTCAGCCGCATCAAGGAGTTGTTAAGACAGGAAGGCTCCTCTCTGGAAAAGGATGCATCTATGTCAGCCAAGCTCCTGTGGAACGAGAAAAGCAGGTTGTTCCTATACCGTGAGAAGTTGTGCAGAAGATACGTCAACCCCAGAACCCATGAAATGGTCTGGCAAATCGTGGTCCCCAAGGCAGACGTCCCAATGGTGTTGGAAGCGTACCACGATCAAGCAGGACACTTTGGCTGGAGGAAGCTGGAGACCCTGTTGAGATGCCGGTTCTACTGGGTAGGGATGCGCAGCTCCGTCGAGAGGTGGTGTCGGAACTGTGGACCCTGTGGTTCAGAAGAAAGGACTACGGTAGTCAAAAGGCCCCCCTGCAACCTATCCGGACGACTCGTCCTCTGGAGATTGTGGCCCTGGACCACGTCAAACTGTCGCCGAGTAGATCTGGATACTCATACGCCTTGACATGGTGGACCATTACTCCAGATTTCTGGTAGTCGTTCCAGTAAAGACCAGACCGCAGTGACGGCCGCGAAGACCTTTCAAGCAAGCTTCTGCAGACCGCATGGGTATCCCGAGCAAGTCTTAACCGATCAGGGACCTGCTTTCGAAGCTGATTTATTCAAGGAATTCTGTCAAATGTACGGGTGCAAGAAAATAAGAACAACACCATATCACCCTCAAACCAACGGTCTTTGTGAAAAGATGAACCATATTGTCCTTGACTTGTTGAGATCCATACCGTTGGAAGACAGGAATCGATGGCCGGATTTACTACCTGATTTGGTTGATTTGTACAACCATATACCTGTAAGCTCAACTAACTGCACTCCAGCCTATCTTATGAGAGCAAGGCCTGGAAAACTACCAATGGACTAGAACTTGGAGTGGTAGAACCGGAGGCAGACGATGCCGTGGGAACTGGGACGTCAATCGGCAAGAGCAATACAGAAGAGTACAAATCTGTGTAGAGGAAAGTCTTAATAAGGCACGGGAGAAACAGGAAGATGTTTACAACCGAAATGCTCCTGCCAAGCCTCTGATGCCTGGAGAGGTAGTATTAAAAAGAAAAAGAAAGATGCACAAACTGGATAATCAGTGGGAGCAAGAACCCTACGTCATACAAGATTCTAAATACGACAACAGAAAAGTTTGTGTCGTCAGTAAAGACGGAGGAAGAACAACAACCACTGTGTCCAGAGATCATTTGAAGTTGTGTCCAGAACACTTAAAGAGTTGTGAAAAGAACCCTGTCTTCAATCAAAGAGAAAGAAAGGAAGAGGTCCTACCACCGATCTGGGAGATTTTCCTGCGGATTGGCCCCGACTGGGAGATGCTGTGATAATTCCAGTGTTGCAGTTTTATCAGCCACAAGAGGAAGTTTTACCTCCAGTTGTGCCTGTGGTGCCAGTTGAGCCCGCTCAGGAGTTACCCATCCCAGCAACACCTCAACCTGTAGAACCTCAAGATGGATCATCTGAAGCAGCGCCCCATACTATGGGATCCCCTGGTGAAGCTGACTCACACCGCCCAGCCATCAGTACGCTTGCCAGATCCATAGAAAGGTTAAGGCAGTTCTATAGTTTGCCGTTACGCAGTGCAGACAGATCGCAACTTGTTATACCTGAAATTACACCACGTAGATCAGAGAGAATCACAAAAGGGAAATTACCCATTAGATATCAGCAGTAGTTATAACGAATTGATGTAAATATATTGTGAAAAGTCTATATATATAAATGTGTTTTTCCCTATTATGTCTTCGTTTAACAATGGACTCAGAGGCTGAGGACTGAGCCAGCCCAAAAACTGTATCCTGTAAATAGTTGCACTAAAGTGCCTTCTTAATGGTTTCACATGAAACCTTGACTCACCTCTGAACCAAAAACCCGTGTGGTGTGGCACTGAGTGAGGTCTGCATTTGGATGTCCTGCAGCCCACCCAGGACCCACGTTGAAGGTTTGGTGCGGGTCCTTCACAAGTATCTTGTATATATATTTATTAAATGCTATTTGATACTTTTGTATTTCTATATGTAAAATGTTATTGTTCGTAACGTTCAAGGTGTTCTCACCTCCCGGATGGAAGAAGTTAATGTTTGTTGTTATGCATAAACAAAATTTTCTGTCTCTTTGTATTTTACAGCCCGGGAGTGCTGTCATTTACCATGGGGGAATGTGTAGCCCTGGTACACAATACCAGGAGGATGAGTGGAGAGGTAACAGTTAAGGTCTCTTCATGACATCATGTACACTTCTGACACACCCAGCAGGGGTGTGGAAGGGAGTGATTTAGTCAGTCAGTGTCTGGACTTCAGAGTGAGAAGTCAGTTTCCTGTCCTTGGACAGAGTAGACGTGTCCAGTTTAAGTCTATCATCAGTTCAGAAAGTGGAGTCTGGTGTAGGTGTCTGTATACACCTTAGTCTAGTCAGAGCTGTGCCCCACTGGAAGAAAGACTGAACTATCTATTAAGAGACAAGCAAGGCGAAGGGCAAAGTGGAAGGAAGATAATTGAAAAAGTGCTTTTGACTTGGAAAAGTCCTGCACGTTGCAACCGGTTACTGGGGACCGAAGGATCACTATTGTACAGCATAGTGAAGAGAAAACCAGGAATCTACCGGACCCTAGGTCGCGGCAGACAAGCCCCTTATAGTCAGAACGTAGCTGGAGTCAGAGGGTGTGAAGACTTTGAGTTAGTGCACGACAATAAAAGGATTCAGCTCCCTCGCAGGAAGGCTTCTAACACAAATCTGACTGGGCAAGTACAGCTAAAGATAAGCTGGAGATCTGAGAGGATTACGCTTCAGGCTGGTCGTACTCAGCTTCATTGGACAGTAAAGGAGGCCCCTAACTTGCTTAGCTGTTGCCTCAAAGCTCATCCTCCATCAACCCCATCAGCCTCCCTGGGATCTGCCTTATCATCCTGCAAGTAAAGGTATGGAAAGACGTTGACTGTGTGAGACTGAGTTATTATTGCATGCCTGCACAATCCCTACCTAACTACCGACCTGAGGGAAGAGTCCCACCTGTAGGGGACCCGACATCTAGCTGCATCACCATCCCCTCAGAGATCTACAGCAGCGCTGGTACAAATTACCAGAATACTACAGGTGGCGTCACGAACTGTACATAAATCAATCCCCTGTAAATATATCCCCAACATACGCCAGACCGCCAGGGCCACAGACCGAGCCACAGCTACCTGTGACAAAATCCCCATAGACTTCCATGGGCTCGGCTCTGAGTACCCCATTGCCCTGGTAACCCACAATTGTGGTGGCGGGTCGACACAAAAATGTTTCACAGCCCCTAAGTATTTGCTGTTTTTACTCTTTATATTAGCAATGTATAAAAATACGGTCCGTTTTTTACAGCCGAAAATCTCAACGATGTTTCATGAATAGTGATCCGTATGTAATCCGTTTTCAATGCGAGAATGCGATTTCCTCACATCAAAATATCCGTGTGTTATCCGTATGGCATCCATATAGCGAGATTTTCTCGTACCCTTGCAAAATGGACATTTAACTGATCCATCGGCTGAAATATTATTAAAAAAATATATATACAGCATATATATATATATATGTCAATGACACACATATATATATATTTATATTTCATAGAGCGATAGATAGTAGAATAGCCATTCATGGTATATATGTCCTCTATCCTGATATACAGTATGTGTCTCCTATTCTTGTGTATATGTACTCCACTGTGGTATATATGTCCCCCATTTTGATGTATATGTCTCCCATCTTGGTATATATGTCCACCATCCTGTTATATACGTCCCCCATCCTGGTATATATTCTTCCCATCCTGATATTTATATCCGATCATCATTCTGGGCTCATCCTGGTATATATATCCCTCTTCATGGTATATATGTCCTTTATCCTGGTATATACAGTCAGGGCCAGAAATATTTGGACAGTGACACAATTTTCGCGAGTTGGGCTCTGCATGCCACCACATTGGATTTGAAATGAAACCTAAACAACAGAATTCAAGTGCAGATTGTAACGTTTAATTTGAAGGGTTGAACAAAAATATGTGTTAGAAAATGTAGGAATTGTACACATTTCTTTACAAACACTCCACATTTTAGGAGGTCAAAAGTAATTGGACAAATAAACATAACCCAAACAAAATATTTTTATTTTCAAAATTTTGTGGCCAATCCTTTGGAGGCAATCATTGCCTTAAGTCTGGAACCCATGGACATCACCAAACGCTGGGTTTCCTCCTTCTTAATGCATTGCCAGGCCTTTACAGCCGCAGCCTTCAGGTCTTGCTTGTTTGTGGGTCTTTCCCTCTTAAGTCTGGATTTGAGCAAGTGAAATGCATGCTCAATTGGGTTAAGATCTGGTGATTGACTTGGCCATTGAAGAATGTTCCACTTTTTTGCACTCATGAACTCCTGTGTAGCTTTGGCTGTATGCTTGGGGTCATTATCCATCTGTACTATGAAGCGCCGTCCAATCAAGTTTGCAGCATTTGGCTGAATCTGGGCTGAAAGTATATCCCGGAACACTTCAGAATTCATCCGGCTACTCTTGTCTACTGTTATGTCATCAATAAACACAAGTGACCCATGTCACACTGTCTAATGATATGTATACAATGTCAGTAAACTATTAATACAGGAACAACACTCTATACAACAACTAGTATAGCAACATCAGCATGTAAGTATAGAATAGATTTACCTGACACGATATCTGCTGAACTCAGGGTTAATCTTGAGGACTTGATGAGCTGAAACAGGAAAGAGGTGGACCGGGATCTAACCTGACCCTAAACTGGGGTCCTAACTAATCCCTCACCTTGGAGGTACTGATAATGGTTCAGAGGTCCAAGTCTCCAACCTAACCCTGTCTCCTATCAGACCCTGAACCCTGTAATCAGTCCTAAGAAGGATCCTGACTACCACCAAAGGGATATGGGCTGATCTCAGCTAAATACACAGATTAGACATATAAGACAGACAGGATAACACTCGCTTGCATACACACTCAAACACCAAAGGAACATAAATGGTCTGGGAAATAAACTCTAACCAAGTTGAGCTTAGAACAACTAAGGAGCTCACAACTAAAGTCTATACAGATTCATTCCTATCTGTGGTCTGCATGAAGGTTTCACTGGCAACTCCCCAAGCAGACAACCAGGAATTTAAAGGAAACCAATCAACAAATAATCAATTGCAGCCGGGAGAAACTGCACCCAGTCCCAGAACCGAGCACAGACAGAATTAACTCCCTAGCTGCCAAACACAAAGAAACAGCAGCTCAGCTGTGAGAAGTCAAAATGTGCAACCGCGACGATCTTCGTGGCAATGGACACATGACAGTACCCCCCTTCTACGAGGGGCCTCCGGACCCTCAGGGCCAGGCCTGCCCGGGTGAGTTCTGTGGAAGGTCCAAACCAAACGATCTGCGTTAACATCAGACGCAGGGACCCACGTCCTCTCCTCTGGACCATACCCCTTCCAATGCACCAAGTACTGAAGGGACCGGCGATTCAGACGTGAGTCAATGATCTTTGATACTTGAAATTCCAAGTTACCATTGACCAACACAGGAGGAGGAGGTAGAGGTGACGGTATGACTGGTGCCACATACCTTTTAAGTAATGACTTGTGGAACACATTATGAATTTTAAACGTAGGAGGGAGGTCCAGACGAAATGCCACAGGATTAATTATGGAACTGATCCTGTACGGCCCGATGAATCTGGGACCCAGTTTCCAGGAGGGCACTTTAAGTTTTATATTCCTGGTAGACAACCATACCAGATCGTTCACATTCAGATCTGGACCAGAAACTCTCCTCCTATCAGCCATACGTTTGTAACGGTTCCCCATCGCACTCAGATTATTCAATACACCTCTCCACACAGAAGCAAGTGACGACGAGAAACGCTCCTCCTCAGGAACCCCAGAAGGGCCCCCCCCATTGAAAGTACAAAACTGGGGATGGAAACCATATGCCCCAAAAAACGGGGACTTACCAGTGGACTCGCTCCACCTGTTGTTAAGAGCGAACTCTGCCAGAGGCAAGAAAGAAGACCAGTCCTCTTGGTTCTCTGAGACAAAACACCGGAGATATGTCTCTAAGCTCTGATTCAGACGCTCTGTCTGACCATTGGTCTGCGGATGAAAAGCCGAGGAAAATGACAATTGCATCCCCCGACGTAAACAAAATGCCCTCCAAAATTTGGACACAAACTGAGACCCCCTATCTGACACCACATCAGAAGGCAACCCATGAAGTCTCACAATCTCCCCAATGAACACCTGCGCCAGAGTTTTAGCATTAGGGAGTGCAGGAAGAGCAACGAAATGTGCCATCTTACTGAACCTGTCAACAACCACCAGTATGACAGTATTCCCTGACGACGGAGGAAGGTCCGTAATGAAGTCCATAGATAAATGAGTCCATGGACGCTCCGGAAGTTTCAAGGGTAAAAGGGTTCCAGACGGACGGGTATGAGGGGTTTTAGAGCGAGCACACACCCCACATGACGCGACAAAAGTTATAACATCTTTATTAGCATTAGGCCACCAAAACCGGCGAGAAAGGAGATCTAAAGTAGCCTTACTCCCTGGATGTCCTGCTAGAGCAGAATTATGATGTGCCTCAATAACCTTTTGTCTCAACAGATTTGGGACAAACAGTCTCCCTGGAGGTCCTGCAGGGCGTCCCCCTGAGCCTCTAACACCTCCTCCTCAAGCTCAGAAAATACAGCCGACACTACCACCCCCTCCTGAAGGATAGGACTCGGGTCATCCGTTTTCCCGGCCCCTGGGAAACTGCGAGACAAGGCATCAGCCTTTACATTCTTAGACCCCGGGCGATAAGTGACGACAAAATTAAACCGGGTAAAAAACAACGACCATCGAGCTTGTCTGGAATTCAGACGCTTAGCGGATTCCAAATACAACAGGTTCTTGTGATCAGTAACAACGGTAACCGGGTGGACTGCCCCCTCCAAAAAGTGACGCCATTCTTCAAAAGCTAACTTAATGGCCAAAAGTTCCCTATTGCCGATATCATAATTCCTTTCGGCGGACGACAATTTCTTAGAAAAGAAAGCGCACGGATGCCATTTACCAGGGGACGGACCCTGGGACAATATAGCACCCACCCCTACGTCAGACGCATCCACCTCCACAATGAACGGCTGAGATGCATCTGGTTGGATGAGAACGGGTGCCGAAGCAAAACATTTCTTCAAAGAGGAAAAGGCTTGGCAAGCTTTGTCCGACCATTTAGAAAAATCCGTCCCTTTTCTTGTCATGTCAGTGAGAGGTTTGACGACAGATGAGAAATTACAAATAAATTTCCGGTAGTAGTTAGCAAACCCCAAAAAACGCTGCAGAGCCTTAAGATCCCCTGGATGATCCCATTCAAGCACTGCTCTCACCTTTTCAGGGTCCATATGGAAACCGGAGGCTGACACCAAAAAACCCAAAAACTGAAGTTCCTGTACGGCAAATACACACTTCTCCAGTTTGGCGTATAGTTTATTGTCTCGCAAGATCTGCAACACCTGTCTCACATGCTCCTGATGAGACACAAGATCTGGCGAGTAAATTAAAATGTCGTCCAAATATACAACCACAAACAGCCCCACAAGGTGACGAAAAATGTCATTAACAAAATGTTGGAATACTGCTGGTGCAGTAGTCAGACCAAAAGGCATGACTAGGTTCTCATAATGTCCCTCCGGCGTGTTAAACGCTGTTTTCCACTCATCCCCCTCTTTTATCCTAATCAGATTATACGCCCCCCTGAGATCCAATTTAGAAAACCATTTGGCGCCAACAATTTGATTGAAGAGATCAGGAATAAGAGGGAGTGGATACGGATCTCGAACAGTAATCCGATTAAGTTCGCGGAAATCCAAGCAAGGGCGTAGGCCTCCATCTTTCTTCTTCACAAAGAAGAACCCCGCGGCTACTGGGGAAGATGAAGGTCTAATATGCCCTTTGGCCAGACTTTCAGAAATATAATCTTTCATAGCCTGCCTCTCAGGACCAGAAAGATTATACAACCTAGCTTTAGGCAACTTAGCATCAGGAAGGAGATTAATAGAGCAGTCATACACGCGATGAGGAGGCAACTCCTGACACCCCTCCTCAGAGAAAACATCCCCAAAATCCTCCAAAAAAGGAGGCAATGTACTAGGCACGACCGCACTGATGACTGTGTTCATGCAGTTGCTTTTGCAAAACTCACCCCATTGGCTTATTTCTCTGGACTGCCAATTAATCACAGGGTTATGTTTAACCAACCAAGGAAGTCCCAACACAATGGGAGTAGGTAGACCCTCCAACACATAACAAGATAATTGTTCCCTATGTATTGTCCCTACCCGAAGGTCAATGTTATGAACCTCATGAACAAAGCTACCTTGGCCGAGAGGCCTGGCGTCAATGGAGAATATAGGGATCGGTTTGACCAATACACTAAGATGCATACCTTGAGCCTGAGCAAACTGAGCGTCAACCAGATTAGCCCCGGAACCACTATCAAGAAGAACAGACAATCTCTCCACTCTCGTACCAACTACCACCTCCACTGGTACAAGGAACTGAGAAGAACTGGCGGATGAAATACATACTCCCAGGTTGTCGTCCACCACACAACCTGGGATTAACAGTTTTCCGGCGACTTTTGGCTCAACAAGGCACGGGATGGACATTCTCCAACAAAATGTCCCTCTTTCCCGCAGAAAAAAACATCTTCTAGTCCTGCGGCGTACCGCCAATCCCCTCCTACGAAATGATGTCCCTCCCAACTGCATAGGCTCATCCGAACAGACAAGGGGAACCTCAACACAAGGGACTTTAGTGGTAGGTGGAGAAACAACAGGGAGTGGGGTTACCTCACCCCTCTCCCGAAGCCGTCTATCAGTACGGATAGCTAAGGCCATAGCAGCCTCCAGAGAAGGAGGAGACTCATACTGAGCCAAAACGTCTTTTAATTTATCAGAAAGCCCATGACAAAACTGGCTCCTAAGAGCTGGGTCATTCCACTGAGTATCTGTGGCCCATCTACGAAACTCAGAAGCAAATTCCTCTGCCGGACGATCTCCCTGCTGTATCTTACGTAATTTAGTCTCAGCAAGAGAGACCCGATCTGGGTCATCATATACCAATCCCAGGGCAGTAAAAATTGATCTACAGACAGTAGAGCCGGGGATCCCGGAGGAAGGGAAAATGCCCAGGATTGAGGGTCCCCTTGCAGAAGTGAGATAACAATTCCCACTCTCTGCTCCTCACTCCCTGATGATCGAGGCTGAAGCCGAAAATACAATTTACATGCCTCCCGGAAGGTGAAAAATTTGTCTCGCCCACCAGTGAACCTGTCCGGGAGAGCTACTTTAGGTTCAACTCTGGTTTGCTCCAGGGGAGACAAAACTTTGGACTTAATGTCCGTCAGCTCCATGGATAATCCCTGCAACTGCAGAGCCAGCTGGGCTACTAGATCCATGGTAACTGGAGATAATTTTTATGGCCAGTGAAAATGTCACACTGTCTAATGATATGTATACAATGTCAGTAAACTATTAATACAGGAACAACACTCTATACAACAACTAGTATAGCAACATCAGCATGTAAGTATAGAATAGATTTACCTGACACGATATCTGCTGAACTCAGGGTTAATCTTGAGGACTTGATGAGCTGAAACAGGAAAGAGGTGGACCGGGATCTAACCTGACCCTAAACTGGGGTCCTAACTAATCCCTCACCTTGGAGGTACTGATAATGGTTCAGAGGTCCAAGTCTCCAACCTAACCCTGTCTCCTATCAGACCCTGAACCCTGTAATCAGTCCTAAGAAGGATCCTGACTACCACCAAAGGGATATGGGCTGATCTCAGCTAAATACACAGATTAGACATATAAGACAGACAGGATAACACTCGCTTGCATACACACTCAAACACCAAAGGAACATAAATGGTCTGGGAAATAAACTCTAACCAAGTTGAGCTTAGAACAACTAAGGAGCTCACAACTAAAGTCTATACAGATTCATTCCTATCTGTGGTCTGCATGAAGGTTTCACTGGCAACTCCCCAAGCAGACAACCAGGAATTTAAAGGAAACCAATCAACAAATAATCAATTGCAGCCGGGAGAAACTGCACCCAGTCCCAGAACCGAGCACAGACAGAATTAACTCCCTAGCTGCCAAACACAAAGAAACAGCAGCTCAGCTGTGAGAAGTCAAAATGTGCAACCGCGACGATCTTCGTGGCAATGCACACATGACAACCCAGTGCCATTGAAAGCCATGCATGCCCATGCCATCACGTTGCCTCCACCATGTTTTACAGAGGATGTGGTGTGCCTTGGATCATGCGCCGTTCCCTTTCTTCTCCAAACTTTTGGTTTCCCATCATTCTGGTACAGGTTGATCTTTGTCTCATCTGTCCATAGAATACTTTTCCAGAACTGAGCTGGCTTCTGGAGGTGTTTTTCAGCAAATTTAACTCTGGCCTGTCTATTTTTGGAATTGATGAATGGTTTGCATCTAGATGTGAACCCTTTGTATTTACTTTCATGGAGTCTTCTCTTTACTGTTGACTTAGAGACAGATACACCTACTTCACTGAGAGTGTTCTGGACTTCAGTTGATGTTGTGAACGGGATCTTCTTCACCAAAGAAAGTATGCGGCGATCATCCACCACTGTTGTCTTCCGTGGGCTCCCAGGTCTTTTTGGATTGATGAGTTCACCAGTGCTTTCTTTCTTTCTCAGGATGTACCAAATTGTAGATTTTGCCACTTCTAATGTTGTAGCAATTTCTTGGATGGGTTTTTTTCTGTTCTTGCAGCTTAAGGATGGCTTGTTTCACCTGCATGGAGAGCTCCTGTGACCACATGTTTCCTTCACAGCAAAACCTTCCAAATGCAAACACCACACCTCAAATCAACTCCGGCCCTTTCATCTGCTTAATTGAGAATGACATAACAAAGGGATTGCCCACACCTGTCCATGAAATAGCCTTGGAGTCATTTGTCCAATTACTTTTGGTCCCTTTAAAAACAGGGTGGCACATGTTAAGGAGCTGAAACTCCTAAACCCTTCATCCAATTTTAATGTGGATACCCTCAAATGAAAGCTGAAAGTCTGAACTTCAACTGCATCTGATTTGCTTTGTTTCAAATTCATTGTGGTAATGTCTAGAACCAAAATTAGATAAATGTTGTATCTGTCGAAATATTTATGGACCTAACTGTATGTCTCCCATTCTTGTATATGTGTACTCCATCCTAGTATAATTGTTTCCCATCCTGGTATATACTGTATGTCCCCCATCCTGGTGTAAATATTTCCCATCCTGATATATATGTCCCCCATCCTGGTATATATGTCCCCCTTTCTGATATGTATGTCTCTCATCCTGGTATATATGTCTCCCATACTGGTATACCATACTCGTATATATGTACCCTATCCTGGTTTATATGTCTCCCATCCAGGTATATGTCTCCCATCCTGGTATATGTTCCCCATCCTGGTATATTTGTCCCTCATCCTGGTATATATAATCCCCATCCTGGTAAACATGTTTCCCATCCTGGTATATATGATCCCTCTTATCTCTTCTTCCCACAACCGCATACAAAGCTTCTCCCGTGCCTCTCCCATACTCTGGAACTCTCTACCCCAACACATCAGACTCGCGCCTACCATGGAAACCTTCAAAAAGAACCTGAAGACCCACCTCTTCCGACAAGCCTACAACCTGCAGTGATCATCAGTCTACTGAACCACCGCACGATCAGCTCTTCCCTCTCCTAGTGTATCCTCACCCATCCCTGTAGACTGTGACCCCTCGCGGGCAGGGTCCTCTCTCCTTCTGTACTTGTGTGTGCCTTGTATTGCTCATGTTTACTGTACTTGTCTATACTTGCCCCTCTTCACATGTAAAGCGCCATGGAATAAATGGCGCTATAAAAATCTATAATAATAATAATAATAATCCCCATCCTGGTATATATTTCCCCCATCCTAGTATATATAATCTCCATCCTGGTATATACTGTATGTTTCCCATCCTGGTATATATTATCCCTATCCTGGTATATGTATCCCCCATCTTAGTATATATGTTCCCCATCCTGGTATATATGTTACCCATCCTGGTATATATATGTCCCCCAACCTGGGATATATGTTCGCTATTCTGGTATATATGTCTTCCATACTACCTGTTTTGCCAGATCCCAGATGATAACAAACATAATAGGTGAAAAAATACAAAAAATACTCACACTCACCCTCCGCTTACATCTCTGGACCCTCCACTCCCCCCCGTCACCTTTAATCCAGTCCTACCTGGCCTTGCTACACTGGCCACTATATATGTGCTTTACAACTTGCATTTTTTTCACAATGAAGTCAGTAGGGAAAACAAAAAAAGTTGAAATACTACAAGATTAAAAAAAATATGTTAAAACACGATGGGATTAAAAAAAAAACTAAAAGAGAAAAACAGAATGTGATATGTGACGTAGAATGTCTGGTTGCAAAAAAAACCTACAGCAAGAATTTCCTAAAAATTCTTATTTGGTGAATGTCTTTCTAGAAAAATGCTGTCTTCTCTGATGATTCAAGTGCAACAAAGGCCAAATACTAACTGTGGTGATCTCCAGTGCAATCACATTGCTTAGATAATCGAGAATGAGCATTCCTAGACTACAGATCTAAACAGACTGCCAGTCACCCGAACAAAATGCTCTTATGCCTGTTAAAATGAGTTTTAAGCTTGGTTAAAAAATCATCGCTAATGGCAGCACAAAGTCCAGTGTGAACAAGACATGGGCTGACAAGAACAGTGATATTGTATGCGCACAGCACAATCATGGTGTTATTTGTTCTGTGAACATTTAAGTGCAGTCCTCCAAGTTATTAAACAAGTGCTGAACGGCTTGCATTTTGCCTATTGGCTGTCTTTTAATGGACTGTGTAAATGTAGCACTACTTTAATTTAGATCTGAATTACAATTAAATCTGGTGAACACTAACATGGATGATGCCTTTTTTCTTTGTTTTTTTGTGTTGTTCCAAAACATAAAAAGGAAATAAGCATGTGTATAACAAAACACGTGTAATAACTTTGGCTTACAGTTTTCACAGCCCCTCCTCATAGCTACTCAGCCCTCCTCCTCCAAAACCTGCTTCTCTGCCATTGCAGATCAACTTTCCTCTCTACTCTCAAGATCACATCTCACCACCTGCTCACTCGACCCGATTCCATCCCACCTCATCCCAAACCTCACCACAGTCTTCATCCCAACCCTAACCCATCTCTTCAATCTGTCACTAACAACTGGTGTTCTCCCATCATGCTTCGAACATGCCTCGATCACACCCATCCTCAAAAAACCCTCCTTCAACTCATCCTCTGTGTCTAGCTATTATCCGATATCACTTCACACTTTTGCCTCCAAACTACTGGAACAACACGTCCATCTTGAACTATCCTCCTATATCTCCTTGTGCTACCTCTTTGACCGCTTGCAATCTGGCTTCCACTGAAACGGCCCTGATTAAAGTCACCAACGACCATATTATCTGTCAAATCCAAGGGACATTACTCTGTCCTCCTCCTCCTGGACCTGTCCTCTGCCTTCGACACAGTGGACCATTCCCTATTACTACAGACCCTCATCTCTTAGTATCTCAGACTTGGCCCTATCCTGGATCTCCTCGTTCCAAACAGACCGGACATCTCCCACTCACACACCACCTCCTCACCTTGTCCCCCTATTTGTCGATTTCCCGCAAGGTTCAGTCCTAGGACCCTTGCTCTTTTCCATTTACACCTTCGGCCTGGGACAGCTAATGGAGTCTCACAGCTTTCAGTATTACCTCTACTGTATGCTGATGACACACAGATCTACCTCTGTGTACCCAGTGTCACCTCCTTACTAACCAAAATCCCACAATGTCTGTCTGCTATTTCATCTTTCTTCTCTGCTAGATTTCTAAAACTTAACATATACAAAACAGAATTCATCATCTTTCCACCATCTCACTTAACCCCCCAAGAAACCTATCCATCAAAGTCAATGGCTGCTCACTCTTTCCCATCCTGCAGCTCACTGCTTCAGGGTAATCCTGATCTCTCCTTCAAACCACATATCCAAGCCCTTTCCACCACCTGCAGACTCCCAACTTAAAAATATCTCCTCACATTCCTCAACCATCCTTAATCCATTCCCCCAATGTCAGTCCTCTATTTCATTTTTCTTCTCTGCTAGAATTCATCATCTTTCCACCATTTCATTCAACCCTCCAACTGACCTATCCATGAACATCAGTGGCTTGACTCTGATCTCTCCTTCAAATCTGAGATCCAAGTCCTTTCCCCTTCCAACTCATAAATATCTCCCGAATAAACAGATTCCTCAACCATAAGTCTGCAAAAACACTAGTCCATGGCCTCATCATCTCCCGCCTTGACTACTGCAGCCTCCTATTTTGTGGCCTCCCTTCTGACGCTTTCGCACCCCTCCAATCTATCCTAAACTCTGCTGCCCTACTAATACACCTGTTCCCCCACTATTCACTGGCCTCTCTCCACTGTCAATTCCTGCACCAGCTCCCCATTGCCTGGAAACTCCTGTTCAGAACCCTAACCTTGACATACAAAGCGATCCAAAACCCGCAGTGAACTCTGCAGCGTGGGAAAATACCTGTTCATTTTCCCATGCTGTAAAGTTCACCGTGGGTCAGCCTGTGAATGAGCGGAGCATCAGTGATGTCAGCGCTAGTCACTGAGTTACTGATGCTGCCGCCGGCAGCTTCTCATTCATTCAGTGGTTTAAAGCCAGGGCGGTCGCATTAGCATCGCTCCCAGTTGTAAACTGTTTAAACCGCTTGAGATGGATTGCGGCGTGGGACTTGACTGTACGACGGACAGGTATGGGTTTTGTTGTTGCTTTTTTATTTTGTCTTTTTTCCAGGAGAACGAAGGCTTCGAATGGATTAGGAGTTTAATAAAGATGGAAAACCTGTGTGTTGTATTATTTCATTAAAATACTTTATTCTTAATGTATGTGTGTTTTTTAACCCTTTCATGCTGTAAGATTAATAATGGATAGGTAATAGTAGAAAAGACAGCGCCTCAAACGTTGGGGAAAAAAAAATCACATTTTATTCTGCCTCCTATGGCAATGTTTAGATCCAAAGATCTTTCTCAAGCACTTTGGATCGAAACGTTGCCACAGGAGGCAGAATAAAATGTGAATTTTTTTCACCAACGTTTGAGGCGCTGTCTTTTCTACTATTTGGTATGGACTTTTTTCCGGGATTAACTCCCTGGATGTGACGTGCGTATTAATTAGTGTCCTGTAGGACCCTGGCTATATGAGGTGCGGTTTAACTAATACTTTTTGATTAATAATGGAGAGGTGTCTAATTGACACCTCTCCATTATTAACCTGGCTTAATGTCACCTTACATTAGCAAGGTGACATTAACCCCTTATTATCCCATATGCTACCACTACACGACAGTGGGAAGAGAGAGGCTAAGTGCCAGAATTGGTGCCTTTTACGGATGCACCTTTTCTGGGGTGGCTGGGGGCAGATGTTTTGACCTGGGGGGTCCAAAAACCATGGTCCCTTTCTAGGCTCTTAATATTTGCCCTCAGTCACTGGCTTTCCCTCTCTTGCGAAGAAAATTGTGCGGGAGCCCACGCAATTTTTTTCCGTGAATACATCCTTTTATTAAATACCTACAGCTCCCAAATTGTATACACACATAGTACTAACAGTAGTGGTCACTGACATATATAAAACAAAATGTTCTGCAATGGTTTACTGTATGTAAACCATGTCTCCTATCCTGTCGGCTACTGCAGAGATTCTACAGAAGCCGACAAATGAATTATCGCCGATTCTGCTATCTATTTCTCTATGAAATACAGTACAGACCAAAAGTTTGGACACACCTTCTCATTCAACGATTTTTCTGTATTTTCATGACTGTGAAAATTGTAGAATCACACTGAAGGCATCAAAACTATGAATTAACAAATGTTGAATTATACATTACGCTTTACAAAAAAGTGTGAAACAACTGAAAATATGTCTTATATTCTAGATTCTTCAAAGTAGCCACCTTTTGCTTTGATTACTGCTTTGCACGCAGAAAAGGTGAACGGATGGACTCTACATGCCTGGTTCCCACCGTGAAGCATGGAGGAGGTGGTGTGATGGTGTGGGGGTGCTTTGCTGGTGACACTGTTGGGGATTTATTCAAAATTGAAGGCATACTGAACCAGCATGGCTACCACAGCATCTTGCAGCAGCATGCTATTCCATCCGGTTTGCGTTTAGTTGGACCATCATTTATTTTTCAACAGGGCAATGACCCCAAACACACCTCCAGGCTGTGTAAGGGCTATTTGACCAAGAAGGAGAGTGTTGGGGTGCTATGCCAGATGACCTGGCCTCCACAGTCACCAGACCGGAATCCAATCGAGATGGTTTGGGGTGAGCTGGACCGCTCACCACTTCAATTTTGAATAATCCCCAACAGTGTCACCAGCAAAGCACCCCCACACCATCACACCACCTTCTCCATGCTTCACGGTGGGAACCAGGCATGTAGAGTCCATCCGTTCACCTTTTCTGCATGCAAAGCAGTAATCAAAGCAAAAGGTGGCTACTTTGAAGAACCTAGAATATAAGACATACTAGCTGAAGAGCCCGGCGCTGCCCGGGCATAGTACCTAACTACGGTTAGTTATAACAAATTGTAATGATTATATCTATATACAAGTATTCAGCTTTCTCTCCATTATGTAGATAGGGCCAAAATAGTTTGGCGATTTGGAACATGCGGGGGTTAAAATTTCCATTCAACACATAGCCTATGATGCTCCTGGGTTGAGATGTGCGGGCATGCAAAATTTCATGCCCGTAAGTACAACGGTGCAGATTCCTATCCCGGGCCAAAATTATTTTCCGATTTGGAATGCGTGGGGTTAAAATTTCGACTCAAAACCTAGCCTATGACGCTCCCGGGGTCGAGACGTGCGGGTGTGCAAAATTTCATGCCCGTAAATGCAGATTCCTATGCCGGACATACACACAAGCATTCAGCTTTCTCCCCATTATGTAGATAGGGCCAAAATTGTTTGGCGATTTGGAACGTGCGGGGGTTAAAATTTCCATTCAACACATAGCCTATAATGCTCCTGGGGTTGAGATGTGCGGGCATGCAAAATTTCATGCCCGTAAGTACAACGGTGCAGATTCCTATCCCGAGCCAAAATTATTTGCCGATTTGGAATGCGCGGGGTTAAAATTTCTACTCAAAACCTAGCCTATGACGCTCCCGGGGTCGAGACGTGCGGGTGTGCAAAATTTCATGCCCGTAAATGCAGATTCCTATGCCGGACATACACACAAGCATTCAGCTTTCTCCCCATTATGTAGATAGGGCCAAAATTGTTTGGCGATTTGGAACGCGCGGGGTTAAAATTTCGATTCAAAACATAGCCTAGGACTCTTTCGGGGTCGAGGCGTGCAGGCGTGCAAAATTTCATGCCCGTAAGTGCGACGGTGCGGATTCCAATCCCGGACAAACATACCCACATACATACACACATACATACATTCAGCTTTATATATTAGATTTTCAGTTGTTTCACACTTTTTTGTAAAGTGTAATATATAATTCCACATGTGTTAATTCATAGTTTTGATGCCTTCAGTGTGATTCTACAATTTTCATAGTCATGAAAATACAGAAGAATCTTGAGAAGGTGTGTCCAAACTTTTGGTCTGTACTGTATATATATATATAATGTGTCAATGACATATATATATACACACCTATACTATGTGTATACATGTATTCTATCTATTCTATTTTAACCTGTCAGTGTGATTTTACAGTATAGCGCACTGAATTGCCGTTTTTTCTAAGGACACTGGTGCATATTTCTCGCAAGTCACATGCATGGTCCGTGTGTAATCCGTTGTTTTCTTGCACCCATAGACTTGCATTGGCGAGTCTCGGCCGTAATACGGTGCAAATCGCAGCATGCTGCAATTTCTCTCACACGTATAAAACGGCCGAGAAAGAAATGGATCATGCGAGCTGCCCCATAGTTTAACATTGGTCCGAGTGCTATGCGATTTTTTTCTCGCTTAGCACTCATTCATATTCCTCTCTAGTGTGACTCCGGCCTTAGTTTTCTTGTTGTTCAGCCTACATATCTCATCTTGCAGATGCTGCATTCTTTAAACTAAATGATCGATGTCGCAATTAATAAGTGAATTAATGGCTGCTCCATGACAACAGATCAGCTCTTGTTCTTCTGGGCTGCTCTGTTGAAGGGGTGTGACTGCCGACGTCATGCTAATTGACAGCTGGCTCCCCCCATTTAGGCAGTGGAGAGCAGGCTGTCAATAGTAATGACGTTGACAGTCACACCTTTGAACAGAGTATAGCAGTTGAGAAGCCACTGTGTTGTGAATACTCTGGAGGCGACTTCTGAGCTGGGACTCCCTCCGGTGGTTGCAGAGGGTAATGAACTAATTGCTGAATGGCCTTCAGCTGGCTCTGAATGGTCTGATATAAGTGACCTGAGTTCCCACCAGCCTTGCCGGTAATCAATTGTTCTTCCAGGTCTTGCTTGGAGCTCAGCTTGCATTCCTGCTCTCATTCAGGTAAGTGATTTGCTGATTTTTTTCCTCTGGTTGGATTTTCCTTGTTTGTTTGATGCTTGCAGTGGACTTCAGCCTGGTCCCCTTTTGGGGTCTGGCGCTGCAATTGTGCTCATTTTGTATTTGCACTTTTGCTCTGTTTCTTTGTCACTTTTTATTTGCTGAATTGCTGTGTGTTACACCAGAGATCTGATTTAGGTGGTAGAGATCGTGTGATCTCAGGTTTTTTTGTTAATCAGAAGTGTTGGTATTTTTGTCAGGGTTTTTTGGGTTGCGGTCAGAATTCTTTCCTATACTTTTCTATCTAGACAGATTGGGCCCCAGCGTTTGCTCATTCTATTTTCTGTCTGTGTCCGTATTTTCTTCTTGTCTTATCGCCATTACATGTTTGGGGGCTTCCTATTTCTTTGGGGGTTCTGCTACGGGGCAGATAGCTTTCATCTTTCTGCCTTTAGGTGTAGCTATCTCTCCGGCTGTGACGAGGCGTCTAGGATCACCGTACGTACGCTCCACGGCTACTTCTAGTTTGGTGGTTAGTTTAGGGTACTGCAATCCAATAGTTTCCAGCCTCTCTGGTGTTGTCACGCGGTCTTATGATATGTGTACGATGTCAGTAAACTATTCTTAAAAGAATAACACTCTATACAACATATAGATTAGCAACATCAGCATGTAAATATAGAATAGATTTACCTGACACGATATCCGTTGAACTCAGGGTTAATCTTGAGGACTTGATACACTGTCACAGGAAAGAGGAGGACCGGGGGTCTAACCTGACCCTAAACTGGGGTCCTAACTAATCCCTCACCTTGGAGGTACTGATAATGGTTCAGAGGTCCAAGTCTCCAACCTAACCCTGTCTCCTATCAGTCCCTGAACCTGTAATCAGTCCTAAGAAGGATTCTGATTACCACCAAAGGGATATGGGCTGATCTCTGCTAAATACACAGATTTAGACATATAAGACAGACTGGAGAAAACACAGACTTGCATACACACTCAAACACAGAAGGAACATAAATGATCTGGGATATTAAACTCTAAGCAAGGTGAGCTTAAAACAACTAAGGAGCTCTTTAACTTAAGTCTATACAGATACAATCCTATCTGTGGTCTGCATGAAGAATTTCACTGGCAACTCCCAACACAGACAACCAGAGATTTAAAGGAAACCAATCAACAAATAATTAATTGCAGCTGGAAGAAACTGCACCCAGTCCCAGAACTGAGCACAGACAGAATTAACTCCCTAACTGCCAAACACAAAGAAACAGCAACTCAGCTGTGAGAAGTCAGAATGTGCAACCGCGACGATCTTCGTGGCGATGCACACATGACAGTACCCCCCCTTCTACGAGGGGCCTCCGGACCCTCAGGGCCAGGTTTGCCCGGGTGAGTTCTGTGGAAGGTCCGCACCAAACGATCTGCGTTAATGTCAGACGCAGGAACCCACGTCCTCTCCTCTGGACCATACCCCTTCCAATGCACCAAGTACTGAAGGGACCGGCGATTCAGACGTGAGTCAATGATCTTTGACACTTGAAACTCCAAGTTACCATTGACCACCACTGGAGGAGGAGGTAGAGGTGATGGTATGACTGGTGCCACGTACCTCTTAAGTAATGACTTGTGGAACACATTATGAATTTTAAACGTAGGAGGGAGGTCCAGACGAAATGCCACAGGATTAATTATGGAACTGATCCTGTACGGCCCGATGAATCTGGGGCCCAGCTTCCAGGAGGGAACTTTAAGTTTTATATTCCTGGTAGACAACCATACCAGATCGTTCACATTAAGATCTGGACCAGAAACTCTCCTCCTATCAGCCATACGTTTATAACGGTTCCCCATAGCACTCAGATTATTCAATACACCTCTCCACACTGAAGCAAGTGACGACGAGAAACGCTCCTCCTCAGGAACCCCAGAAGGGCCCCCCCCATTGAAAGTACAAAACTGGGGATGAAAACCATATGCCCCAAAAAACGGGGACTTACCAGTGGACTCGCTCCGCCTGTTGTTAAGAGCGAACTCTGCCAGAGGCAAGAAAGAAGACCAGTCCTCCTGGTTCTCTGAGACAAAACACCGAAGATAAGTCTCTAGGCTTTGATTCAGACGCTCTGTCTGACCATTGGTCTGCGGATGAAAAGCCGAGGAAAATGACAATTGCATCCCCCGACGTAAACAAAATGCCCTCCAAAACTTGGACACAAACTGAGACCCCCTATCTGACACCACATCAGAAGGCAACCCATGAAGTCTCACAATCTCCCCAATGAACACCTGCGCCAGAGTTTTAGCATTAGGGAGGGCAGGAAGAGCAATGAAATGTGCCATCTTACTGAACCTGTCAACAACCACCAGTATGACAGTCTTCCCTGACGACTGAGGAAGGTCCGTGATGAAGTCCATAGACAAATGAGTCCATGGACGCTCCGGAAGTTTCAAGGGTAAGAGGGTCCCAGACGGACGGGTATGAGGGGTCTTAGAGCGAGCACAAACCCCACAGGACGCGACAAAAGTTAAAACATCTTTATTAACGTTAGGCCACCAAAACCGGCGAGAAAGGAGATCTAAAGTAGCCTTACTCCTGGATGTCCTGCTAAAGCAGAATTATGATGTGCCTCAATAACCTTTTGTCTCAACTGATTTGGGACAAACAGTCTCCCTGGAGGTCCTGCAGGGGCGTCCCCCTGAGCCTCTAACACCTCCTCCTCAAGCTCAGAACATACAGCCGACACTACCACCCCCTCCTGAAGGATAGGAATAGGGTCATCCATTTTCCCGGCCCCTGGGAAACTGCGAGACAAGGCATCCGCCTTAACATTCTTAGATCCAGGGCGATAAGTGACAACAAAATTAAACCTGGTAAAAAACAACGACCATCGAGCTTGTCTGGAATTCAGACGCTTAGCAGATTCCAAATACAGCAGGTTCTTGTGATCAGTAATGACGGTGACCGGGTGGACTGCCCCCTCCAAAAAGTGACGCCATTCTTCAAAAGCCAACTTAATGGCCAAAAGTTCCCTATTGCCGATATCATAATTCCTTTCGGCGGACGACAATTTTTTAGAAAAGAAAGCGCACGGATGCCATTTACCAGGGGACGGACCCTGGGACAATATTGCACCCACCCCTACGTCAGACGCGTCCACCTCCACAACGAACGGCTGTGATGCATCTGGTTGGATGAGAACGGGTGCCGAAGCAAAACATTTTTTCAAAGAGGAAAAAGCTTGGCAAGCTTTGTCCGACCATTTAGAAAAATCCGTCCCTTTTCTTGTCATGTCAGTGAGAGGTTTGACAACAGATGAGAAATTACAAATAAATTTCCGGTAGTAGTTAGCAAACCCCAGAAAACGCTGCAGAGCCTTAAGATCCTCTGGCTGATCCCATTCAAGCACTGCTCTCACCTTTTCAGGGTCCATACGGAAACCGGAGGCTGACACCAAGAAACCCAAAAACTGAAGTTCCTGTACGGCGAATACACACTTTTCCATTTTGGCGTTTAGTTTATTGTCTCGCAAGATCTGCAACACCTGTCTCACATGCTCCTGGTGAGACACAAGATCTGGTGAGTAAATTAAAATGTCATCCAAATATATGACCACAAACAGCCCCACCAGATGACGAAAAATGTCATTAACAAAATGTTGGAATACTGCTGGTGCAGTAGTCAGACCAAAAGGCATGACAAGGTTCTCATAATGTCCCTCCGGCGTGTTAAACGCCGTTTTCCACTCATCCCCCTCTTTTATCCTAATCAGATTATACGCCCCCCTGAGATCCAATTTAGAGAACCATTTGGCGCCAACAATTTGATTGAAGAGATCAGGAATCAGAGGGAGTGGATACGGATCTCGAACAGTAATCCGATTAAGTTCGCGGAAATCCAAGCAAGGGCGTAGGCCTCCATCTTTTTTCTTCACAAAGAAGAACCCCGCGGCCACTGGGGAAGATGAAGGTCTAATATGCCCTTTGGCCAGACTTTCCGAAATATAATCTTTCATAGCCTGCCTCTCAGGACCAGAAAGGTTATATAACCTAGCTTTAGGTAACTTAGCATCAGGAAGTAAATTAATAGAGCAGTCATACACGCGATGAGGAGGCAACTCCTGACACCCCTCCTCAGAGAACACATCCCCAAAGTCCTCCAAAAAAGGAGGCAAAGTACTAGGCACGACCGCACTGATGACTGTGTTCATGCAGTTACTTTTGCAAAACTCCCCCCATTGGCTTATATCTCTGGACTGCCAATTAATCACAGGGTTATGTTTAACCAACCAAGGAAGTCCCAACACAATAGGAGTAGGTAGACCCTCCAACACATAACAAGATAATAGTTCCCTATGTATTGCCCCTACCCGAAGGTCAATGTTAAGAACCTCATGAACAAAGCTACCTTGACCGAGAGGCCTGGCGTCAATGGAGAATATAGGGATCGGTTTGACCAATACACTCAGATGCATACCTTGAGCCTGAGCAAACTGAGCGTCAACCAGATTAGCCCCGGACCCACTATCAAGAAGAACAGAAAATCTCTCCACTCTCGTACCAACCACCACCTCCACTGGTACAAGGAACTGAGAAGAACTAGCGGACGAAATACATACTCCCAGGTTGTCGTCCACCACACAACCTGGGATTAACAGTTTTCCGGCGACTTTTTGCTCAACAAGGCACGGGATGGACATCCCCCAACAAAATGTCCCTCTTTCCCGCAGAAGAAACACCTTCTAGTCCTGCGGCGTACCGCCAATCCCCTCCTACGAAATGATGTCCCTCCCAACTGCATAGGCTCCTCCGAACAGACAAGGGGAACCTCAACATAAGGGACTTTAGTAGTAGGTGGAGTAACAACAGGGGGCGGAGTTACCTCGCACCTCTCCCGGAGTCGTCTATCAGTACGGATAGCTAGGGCCATAGCAGCCTCCAGTGATGGAGGAGAATCATACTGAGCCAAAACGTCCTTTAATTTGTCAGAAAGCCCATGACAAAACTGGCTCCTAAGAGCTGGGTCATTCCACTGAGTATCTGTGGCCCATCTACGGAACTCAGAAGCAAATTCCTCCGCCGGACGATCTCCCTGCTGTATCTTACGTAATTTTGTCTCAGCAAGAGAGACCCGATCTGGGTCATCATATACCAAACCCAGGGCAGTAAAAAATCGATCTACTGACTGTAGAGCCGGGGATCCCGGAGGAAGGGAGAAGGCCCAGGATTGAGGGTCCCCTTGTAGGAGCGAGATAACAATTCCCACTCTCTGCTCTTCACTCCCTGATGATCGAGGCCGAAGCCGAAAATACAATTTACATGCTTCCCTGAAGGTAAAAAATTTGTCTCGCCCACCAGTGAACCTGTCCGGGAGAGCTACTTTAGGTTCAAATCTGGTTTGCTCCGAGGGAGACAAAACTTTGGACTTAATGTCCGTCAGCTCCATGGATAATCCCTGCAACTGCAGAGCCAGCTGGGCTACTGAATCCATGGCAACTGGGAATAATTTTATGGGCCAGTGAAAATGTCACGCGGTCTTATGATATGTGTACGATGTCAGTAAACTATTCTTAAAAGAATAACACTCTATACAACATATAGATTAGCAACATCAGCATGTAAATATAGAATAGATTTACCTGACACGATATCCGTTGAACTCAGGGTTAATCTTGAGGACTTGATACACTGTCACAGGAAAGAGGAGGACCGGGGGTCTAACCTGACCCTAAACTGGGGTCCTAACTAATCCCTCACCTTGGAGGTACTGATAATGGTTCAGAGGTCCAAGTCTCCAACCTAACCCTGTCTCCTATCAGTCCCTGAACCCTGTAATCAGTCCTAAGAAGGATTCTGATTACCACCAAAGGGATATGGGCTGATCTCTGCTAAATACACAGATTTAGACATATAAGACAGACTGGAGAAAACACAGACTTGCATACACACTCAAACACAGAAGGAACATAAATGATCTGGGATATTAAACTCTAAGCAAGGTGAGCTTAAAACAACTAAGGAGCTCTTTAACTTAAGTCTATACAGATACAATCCTATCTGTGGTCTGCATGAAGAATTTCACTGGCAACTCCCAACACAGACAACCAGAGATTTAAAGGAAACCAATCAACAAATAATTAATTGCAGCCGGGAGAAAACTGCACCCAGTCCCAGAACTGAGCACAGACAGAATTAACTCCCTAACTGCCAAACACAAAGAAACAGCAACTCAGCTGTGAGAAGTCAGAATGTGCAACCGCGACGATCTTCGTGGCGATGCACACATGACAGGTGTATTGCTATTTTGCTATTTTTGCAATTTCTCCTCTGCTACCGAAACATAACACCACTGCTTTGTTGACGTGACATCAGTGGAAGCCGCTGAATC
>JARQOD010000003.1:430528940-430562027 GCA_033576555.1 Oophaga sylvatica | reverse complement strand
TTTTGTTACCCATCTGTTTGATTTTAACTCGGGGCTGATAAGCAAGCCGCACCACAATGCAATGACATGCATTGCGTTTGTCTCCCCCATAATGCTGAAAAAATTGTCTCCCATAACTATTGGACCTACGCCTATCACAAAAAGATCAATATTCATAACTAGTATCAGATGCCATCCTGTCTGCCTGTTGATCCTTTTGAACACAGGAAGATTTAGCTCCACAGGTGAAAAAAGTCTCACGTCACAGCCTTTTGTACAGACTTTATGTCCATCAGATAACCTTCTTCAATAATGTCTACAGCAGGAGCAACAGGGGATCTGATGCAGTGTTAAGGTACTGCCACACTAAACAATCCCGCTAGCGATCACGATAACGACGCATACTAATGCGATCGCTAGCGGGATTGTTTCTATATCGCTAAATGCGGCCACATTTAGCGATATAGTTAACGACGCTATCGCCGTTAGCGATCTTCTTAACGACTTTAGCGGTACAAAAGTACCGCTAAATCGCTAAGAAAAGGTGCCACACAGCGATTAGATACTCACCCAGCGGGAGCGCCAGCGATGAAATAGGGTCCGGAACGATTCCAGCGACGAGCGAGATCACAGCAGGAAGCTCGTCGCTGGAAGCTGCCGCACTGAACAATATCGCTAACGGGATCGCTAAATAGTGACGTTTTTTAGCGATCTCGTTAGCGATATTGTTTAGTGTGGCATACCCTTTAGAGTGCTAGCTCCTTGTCCCTTCAAAATATTATCAAACCATGCTTCAATCCTCAATATGAGGGTGACATGGCTTTATAGAGTAGAACCAATTTTACCATTATGACAATATACGTATGTCTGTAGCTAGATTTTTTTTTTCAATCTTCGACTTGTGGAAGATATAGATATAGTAAATTTATTAATTAATGTCTAAGATATTTTGTAGTATTTTTATTTAAGGCTACATTAATTACTTTAAAAATGTAACCTGACCTCCTTTAATGTTTAATTGTCTGACAAATAACAAAATACCAGCATTTGGAGCATTGGATAAGACCTAAAAGTAAGTCTTCTGCCCTTTACCACAGGGACATGCCTTGTTTGTATGACTTGCGATGAAGATCATCAGTCAAAAGATGTTTTAACTCCTTGGAGGTCAAAAAGACAGGTAATTTATCCACACTTGTGCTATTATTTTATATATTATGACCTAAAACTTTGTGCTGCAAGGCATCTCACCTAACCAGCGTTGATTTCTTGTTCTCAACCTTTCCAGCTTCTCCTTGGTTATGGAAACCCTACACAGGTGTTATTTTAATGGGAGTGATCTAAAACAAGTCTGTGCAGCCTGGAGAGGCAGTTTACCGTATAGCCGATCTTACCCCCCTAATTCATAAATAGTTTTATAGAGACAAAGAAAATTGATTCACAAGAATTGGAAGGGAGAAATAAGCATAGACACAATATATGAGTATTACTGGAAGTGAATATGCTGCACGTGTAAATACATACCAGCAGTGAATAAACCGCTTATATAAATACAAACCAGTAGATAATTAACTACATACATAAATATATGCATAAAAGAGAGCATGTACCACATCACATATACTACACACATAAATATATGTAATAGAGAGCATATGCCACATCCCATATACTACACACATAAATACTGGATGTGGCAGCAGTAAATAAACTGCATACAGAAATACATACCAGCAGGGTTAAGATTGGACTGGGAAGTAGATACCAGCGAAGATCAGGTAGGTATCCGAAATAAAAGCTGCAGGAGATCGGTATTACATTTTTTTTTTATAACAGTCAAAACCCTTTTTTTAAAAAAAATGTGTTCCCTGGACTCCCTATTTATCGCTTTGTAATTTAGGGATGTTCCTGTGCTTAATATTTTTATTCTGCAAATATCATTTGTTATATTGTTCATTTAACATGGAATTTTGCTGTTACAGAGGAAGGTGAAACCCAGCGTATCCGTATATCCTGTGCCAAAAATGAAGAATTATGTGACCATATGTGTAGCCCTGGTACACAATACCAGGAGGATGAGTGGAGAGGTAACAGTTAAGGTCTCTTCATGACATCATGTACACTTCTGACACACCCAGCAGGGGTGTGGAAGGGAGTGATTTCTAGTCAGTCAGTTTCCTGTCCTTGGACAGAGTAGACGTGTCCAGTTTTGAGCCTGTCAGCAGTTCAGAAAGTGGAGGCTGGTACAGGTGGTCTAATTCACCTTAGCCTAGTCAGAGCTGTGCCCCACTGGAAGAAAGACTGAGCTAACTATTAAGAGTCGAGCAAATCGAAGGGCAAAGTGGAAGGAAGATAATTGGAAAAGTGCTTTTGACTTGGAAAAGTCCTGCACATTGCTACCGGTCACTGGGGACCGAAGGATCACTATTAGCTACAGCATAGTGAAGAGAAAACCAGAGATTTACCGGACCCTAGGTCGCGGCAAACAAGCCCCTTATAGTCAGTACGTAACTGGGGTCAGGGGGAGTGAAGACTTTGAGTCAGTGCACGATAAGATAAGAATTCAGCTCCCTCGCAGGAAGGCTCCTAACACAAAGCTGACTGGGCGGTACAGCTATAGATTAGCTGGAGTTATTGAGGGAACTACGCTTCAGGCTGGTTGTACTCGTTGTATTGGAAGTAAAGGAGGCCCCTAACTTGTCCAGCTGCTGTCTCAAGATACACTCTCCTTGGATCAGCCTCCCTGGGATCTGCTTGAACATCTTACAAGTAAAGGTATGGAAAGACGCTGACCGTGTGAGACTGTGTTATTTATCTGCACTCGACTTCACTAACTTCATAGACTTTGAGGGACCAGTCCCACCTGTAGGGGACCCGACATCTAGCTGCCTCACCATCCCCTCAGAGATCTACAGCAGCGCTGGTACAAATTACCAGAATACTACAGGTGGCGTCACGAACTGTACATAAATCAATCCCCTGTAAATATATCCCCAACATACGCCAGACCGCCCGGGCCACAGACCGAGCCACAGCTACCTGTGACAAATCCCATAGACTTCCATGGGCTCGGCTCTGAGTACCCCATTGCCCTGGTAATCCACAATTGTGGTGGCGGGTCGACACACATACATTCTGCTTGTCTGCAGGGGATGAGTGGTATTATGTGTCAGAGTGCTGCAATGTGGAGCAAATGAATAGTAAGTGATTCACTCAGAAACCAATGGAGTTATGGACAGGATCAGTAATGTATGTACACAGTGACTCCACCAGCAGAATAGTGAGTTCAGCTCTGGAGTATAATACAGGATGTAACTCAGGATCTACAGGATCTGTAATGTAATGTATGTACACAGTGACTCCACCAGCAGAATAGTGAGTGCAGCTCTGGAGTATAATACAAGATGTAACTCAGGATCTACAGGATCTGTAATGTAATGTATGTACACAGTGACTGCACCAGCAGAATAGTGAGTGCAGCTCTGGAGTATAATACAAGATGTAACTCAGGATCTACAGGATCTGTAATGTAATGTATGTACACAGTGACTCCGAGTCCACCAACAGAATAGTGAGTGCAGCTCTGGAGTATAATACAAGATGTACTCAGGATCTACAGGATCTGTAATGTAATGTATGTACACAGTGACTCCACCAGCAGAATAGTGAGTGCAGCTCTGGAGTATAATACAAGATGTAACTCAGGATCTACAGGATCTGTAATGTAATGTATGTACACAGTGACTCCGAGTCCACCAGCAGAATAGTGAGTGCAGCTCTGGAGTATAATACAAGATGTAACTCAGGATCTACAGGATCTGTAATGTAATGTATGTATGTGTCGACCCGCCACCACAATTGTGGGTTACCAGGGCAATGGGGTACTCAGAGCCGAGCCCATGGAAGTCTATGGGGATTGTCACAGGTAGCGGTGGCTCGGTCTGTGGCCCTAGCGGTCTGGCGTATGTTGGGGAATATTTACAGGGGATAGATTTATATACAGTTCGTGACGCCACCTGTAGTCTCTGGTAATTTGTACCAGCGCTGCTGTAGATCTCTGAGGGGATGGTGAGGCAGCTAGATGTCGGGTCCCCTACAGGTGGGACTCTTCCCTCAGGTCGATGGTTATGGTGGGGTTGTGCAGGCATGCAATTAAATAACTCAGTCTCACACCGTCAGCGTCTTTCCATACCTTTACTCCAAGTTGTTCAGGCAGGTCCCAGGGAGGCTGATGGGGTTGATGGAGGATGAGCTTTGAGGCAACGGCTAAGCAAGTTAGGGGCCTCCTTTACTTTCCAATGATGATGAGTCCAACCAGCGTAAAGCGTAGTTCCCTCTATAACTCCAGCTATTCCAAAGCTGTGCTGCCCGGTCAGTTTTGTGGTTGGAGCCTTCTTCTGAGAGAGCTGAGTTCCAATTCCTGTCGTGCACTGACTCAAGGTTCTCACTCTCCCTGACCCCAGTTACGTACTGACTCTTCAGGGGCTGCTTTCCGCGACCTAAGGTCCGATAAGCCTCTGGTTTTCTTACCACTATGCGTGCAGCTATAGTGATCCTTCGGTCCCCAGTGACCGGTAACAATGTGCAGGTATCCTATACCTATGGCACTTTTCTGTTCTCTTCCACTATGCCCTTCGATTTGCTCAGACTCTCAACAAATGTCTCAGTCCGTCTTCTAGTGGGGCACAGCTCTGACCAGGCTGAGGTGAACTGGCTCACCTGTACTGGCCTCCACTTTCTGAACTGCACAAAGACTGCACTTCCTAACTCCTTCCAGTCACTGACTGAACTCAGACTACTCAGCACTCCCCTCCACACCCCTGCTGGGTGTGTCCGAAGTGTACGTGATATCATGAAGAGCCCTTAACCGTTACCTCTCCACTCATCCTCCTGGTATTGTGTACCAGGGCTACACATTCCCCCATGGTAAACGACAGCACTCCCGGGCTGTGAAATACAAGAGACATTTTTGTTTATGCATTAAACATCAACATTAAACATTAATTCGTCCCATCCGGGAGGTAAGGATGTCTTGAACGTTGCTAACAACACATGGAATATAGAAAAAATACGAAATATTAAATAAACATGTTCATAAATAAACGACAATATTCTTGTGAAGGACCCGCACCAAACCTTCAACGTGGTCCTGGGTGGGCTGCAGGACATCCGAATGCAGACCTCACTCAGTGCCTCACCACACGGGTTTTATGTTCAGAGGTAAGTCAAGGCTTCGTGTGAAACCATTAAAAGGCACCTTAGTGCAACTATTTACAAGATACAGTTTTTGGGCTGGCTCAGTCCTTAGCCTCTGAGTCCATTATAAGACACCATAAAGAAAAGACACATTTATATATATACTTTTTACAATATTCACATTAATTTGTTATAATTACTGCTGGTATCGAATGGGTATCTTCCCTTTTGTGATTCGCTCTGATCTACGTGGAGTAGCTTCAGGTATATTAAGTTGCGATCTGTCTGCACTGCGTAACGGCAAACTATAGAACTGCCTCAATCTTTCTATGGATCTGGCAAGCGTACTGATGGCTGGGCGGTGTGAGTCAGCTTCACCAGGGGATCCCATAGTATGGGGCGCTGCTTCAGATGATCCTTCTTGAGATTCCGTAGGTTGAGGTGTTGCTGGAATGGGTAACTCCTGAACGGGCTCAACTGGTACCACGGGCATAACTGGAGGTAGAACTTCCTCTGGTGGCTGATAAAACTGCAACACCGGAACTATTACAGCATCTCCCAGTCTGGGCCAATCCGCAGGAAAATCTCCCAGATCCGTGTGTATGACCTCTTCCTTCCTTTCTTCTTGATTGATGACAGGGTTCTTTTCACAACGCTTTAAGGGTTCTGGACACAATTTCAAATGGTCTCTGGACACAGTGGTTATTGTTCTTCCTCCGTCCTTACTAATGATACAAACTTTTCTGTTGTCATATTTAGAATCTTGTACGACGTAGGGTTCTTGCTCCCACTGGTTATCCAATTTGTGCATCTTCCTTTTTCTTTTTAATACCACTTCTCCAGGCATCAAAGGCTTGGCAGGAGCATTTCTGTTGTAAATATCTTCCTGTTTCTCCCGTGCCTTGTTGAGACTTTCCTCTACACAGATTTGCACTCTTCTGTACTGCTCTTGCCGATTTATGTCCCAGTTTTCAACGGCGTCGTCTGCCTCCGGTTCTACTACTCCAAGTTCTAAATCCATTGGTAGTCTTCCGGGCCTTGCTCTCATAAGATAGGCTGGAGTGCAGTTAGTAGAACTTACAGGTATATGGTTATACAAGTCAACCAAATCAGGTAGTAAGTCCGGCCATCGATTTCTGTCTTCCAACGGTATGGATCTCAACAAGTCAAGGACAATATGGTTCATTTTTTCACAAAGACCGTTGGTTTGAGGGTGGTATGGCGTTGTTCTAATTTTCTTGCACCCGTAATGTGACAGAATTCCTGGAATAAATCAGCTTCGAAAGCAGGTCCTTGATCGGTTAATACTTGCTCCGGTACCCATGCGGTCTGCAGAAACTTGCTTGAAAGGTTTTCGCTGCCGTCACTGCGGTCTGGTCCTTAACTGGAACAACCACCAGAAATCTGGAGTAATGGTCCACCATGGTCAAGGCGTATGAGTATCCAGATCTACTTGGCGACAATTTGACGTGGTCCAGGGCCACAATCTCCAGGGGCGAGTCGTCCGGATAGGTTGCAGGGGTGCCTTCTGACTACCTGTAGTCCTTTCTTCTGAGACCACAGGGTCCACAGTTCCGACACCACCTCTCGATGGAGCTGCGCATCCCTACCCAGTAGAACCGGCATCTCAACAGGGTCTCCAGCTTTCTCCAGCCAAAGTGTCCTGCTTGATCGTGGTATGCTTCCAACACCATTGGGACGTCTGCCTTGGGGACCACTATTTGCCAGACCATCTCATGGGTTCTGGGATTGACGTATCTCCTGCACAACTTCTCACGGTATAGGAACAACCTGCTTTTCTCGTTCCACAGGAGCTTGGCTGACATAGGTGCATCCTTTTCCAAAGAGGAGCCTTCCTGTCTTAACAACTCCTTGATGCGGCTGACCACTGGATCACTGTCCTGAGTCTCTTTCCAGCTTGATGGGGTAAAGGATTTAATGTTGCACCATACTGCTTTCTGTTGACTCGATGCTCGTGGACTACCCCATTTCGATGGAACGCAGGTAGCTCAATTTCTTCCAGGTCATCCGATTCTTCTTCCGTATCAGAGTCATGCGGCATTCGGGACAATGCGTCAGCATTAGCATTCTTTCGACCTGCCCGGTACTTGATAGTAAACTGGTAATTGGACAACCGAGCCATCCATCGCTGCTCCATGGCACCCAGCTTGGCAGTTTCCAGGTGCGTTAACGGGTTGTTATCTGTAAACGCAGTGAACTGATTAGAGGCCAGATAATGCTTAAATCTTTCAGTAATGGCCCAGACCAGCGCCAGAAACTCCAGCTTGAAGCTGCTATAATTTTCCGATTCCTCTCAGTTGGCCTGAGTTTTCTGCTGGCATATGCGATGACTTTTTCTTGGCCATTCTGCTTCTGACTGAGAACTGCTCCCAACCCTTCATTACTGGCGTCGGTGTACAACAGGAACGGTTGGCTGTAATCAGGATAGGTTAAGATCTCATCACCTGTAAGGATCTCTTTCATCTTTTGAAATGCTTCAGCCTGTTCTTTACCCCAATTAAAGGGAGGGTTTCTGCTCTTTAAGGATTGTCCTACCAGGAGGTCCTGTAAAGGAGCTGCCTTCTTCGTGTAATCTTTCACGAACCTTCTGTAGTAACCCGTTAGTCCCAGGAACTGTCGCACTTCCTTAAGGTTCTTCGGCTCCGGCCACTTCTGGATGGCAGTGACTTTCTCTGGGTCCGGCGCTACTCCTTCCGAACTGACGATGTGCCCCAAGTATTGTACCTTCTGTTTGAGTAGATGGCATTTTGAGGGTTTTAATTTCATCCCGTACCTGGACAGGGACTCAAACACTTCTGCCAGGTGTTTCAGATGGTCCTCATATGTCTTGGAATACACGATAACGTCGTCTAGGTATAGCAGCACAGTTTCAAAATTGAGATGTCCCAAGCAATTTTCCATCACTCTCTGAAATGTTCCTGGGGCACTGCTGAGCCCAAACGGCATTCTGTCAAACTCACAGAGCCCCATTGGGGTGGTGAAAGCCGTTTTCTCACGATCCTCCTCAGCCACAGCCACTTGCCAGTAACCACTAGTCAGATCAAGGGTAGAAAAGTAGTTAGCCGTTTTCAGAGCAGCTAATGATTCCTCTATACGTGGTAACGGGTATGCATCCTTGTGTGTTATGCGGTTCACCTGCCTGTAATCCACACACATTCTCATACTACCATCTTTCTTTTTAACCAGAACTAGAGGGGCTGCCCAGGGGCTACAACTATCCCTTATCACCCCGGCTTTCTTCATATCATTCAACATTTCTTTAGCCTTCTGATAATGAGCTGGAGGTATGGGCCTATACCGCTCTTTGATGGGAGGATGACTGCCTGTAGGGATATGATGTTGTACTCCCTTAATTATCCCAAAATCAAGTGGGTGCTTGCTAAACACTTGGGCATACTCTTGCACCACCCGTAATACCCCTTGCTTCTGGTGAGCGGGAGTGGTGTCCGTCCCAACATGGAGTTGCTGACACCATTCCGCCACCTGAGTTGCTGGGTCATTGTCCTCCGCTATTTGACAGGAGTCTAAGGACTCAGCCGGGAGAATAGAATTATTATCAACAGCATGTAGTTTAGCAATGGTTGCATAACGGGGTAAGTTTACCTCATCATCTCCCCAATTGAGAAGCCGTACCGGTACTCTTCCATTCACCACTTCTACTACTCCTCTAGCAGTCATAAGTGTAGGTCTATGTTCTGAATGGTGGGGTTCTACTACAGCTTGGTAATTCTGTCCTCTCAGACCTATGGCTGCCCTGCACCAAATGATCATTTCACTCATTGGGGGTATCACAATAGGATCCGAGTCAGTGACCCGTACATTACCAATTTCGCCGTCTGTAAGCTTCGCTTGCTGCTGACACACCAGGGCCCGGATCTCTCTTTGGATTACTCCTCTCTGCCTTGGTCGGGCAATCTCAGCGAGCTGTTGGAGTAAGAACACAACTTCTCCCAAACAATTACCGATAATGTTAGTACCCAAAATTATATTTAAACCGTTCTCCTCATTTACAGTCTTTACTACCAGAAGCCCCTGGTCTTTCAACTCCTCTCTGCCCACCTTTACATCTACACATTTTGTCCCGAGTACTTCTACAGGAAGACCATTAGAAGCATACACGTAAAGTCAGAGCTCGGGGTTTAAGACTGTCCATTGACCAGTACTTAGTATAGAGGGCATCAGGAATTAGGGTCACCTTGGACCCAGTGTCTAACAATGCCGGAACTGCAATACCATCTAAGATGATAGACAGGTAGGGTCGCCCACCCACATACCTGCGGTTCCAGTCTAGGGGGCCTGACGGGTATTCTCCTGGGTGTTGGCCCTCAGACCCAGGTTCTGCCCGTTTAAAGGACACTGTGGAGACAGATGACCTTTCCGGTTGCATCGGTAACAGATGATCTCTCGACGAGGAGGGTGTTGATCAGAGGTCGCTCCTGGGGGTGGCGTTGTCCTCCTCCGGGGGGGCGACGTCTTCTTTCTTCTCCGGTGCATCCACGGGACGTCTTCTGGGCAGTCAGCTAACAAGATCTTCCCTTCCTCCTCTTTCCGCAGCTGCAGGGCACTCATTACAGCAGCCAGATTTTTAGTCAGCTGGCGCACCTCTGAGCGCAGACAATCCAATTCACTAGGAGGGGTCACCTGCGCTTTGGCTTCGGCCACTAACGGGGAAAAGGGGGTTACTGCCGGTTCCAGAGTGACTTCAGCCTGATGATGTTGGGTTGCCACCTCAGGTTTGCCCAGGGGCCGCAGCCCTTTTATTGCCATGTCTTTTAGGGCATCAAAGGTAGCATCCGAATGATCTAAGGACCACCAGTTTACAGTTCTGCGTTCCTCTTGGGATCTCAATCCCTGTATAAATTGTTCTTTCAGCATTTTATTCTCATCAATAGCATTTAAATTATTAACCTGCTTAAGAGCTCTCAGGGCTCCTTGTAGTCGGCAAGCGTAGTCCCGGATGCTGTCACCTGGCTGTTGTGAACAGTGATAGAAGGCCATCCGGAGATCCGTTTCTGTGCGGTCTTCAAATATGGCATGCAACTTAAGGAAGATCGCAGGTACCGACTCCTGATCAACGGTATCCCAAGTCTCCACTTCCCTCTCAGCAGCGCCAGTTAGCTGCCCTATTAGCACAGCAGCTTTTTGTCTCTCAGGCATGGAGTACATTTCTAGGATGCTGCATAACTTCCGCTTGAAGCCTGCTAATGTGCCTGGCTCACCGCTGTACTGGGGAAGCCATTTCGCCCCAGGCATATATGGGAGCGTTAGTGGCATGATCGGGACTACCGGACTGGGTGCAGGGCCTGCGCCCCCATCTGGCGCTACAATACCAAGCGGTGCGGGATTGGGGCCTCCGGCCGGGGCCGCACTGTCAGCCGGTTGTTGTGACATCTTAGCGCCCCCTTGGTTAAACGGAGCCTACCGGTTTCAGACGCTGCTATTTCACAGGCACCGCAGTGGGAACAGGACCTTCGTCGCAGGCGCTCTGATGTCAGAGCGTTCACTTCCTGTTGCAGGACCTGCCGCTGAGTCAGAGCCGGGGGCGTGTCCAAGACTTTGCGCGCTCTTTCAGGTACGCCCACCTTCTTCTCCAGCGCCTTAGGGCGCGAATCTGGCGGCAAATATGGCGGTATTTGGCGCCAAACAATAGCAACAGTCTTTTTCACCAAAACACTCCACAGGCACACAGGGCTCGCAATGCTGCAAGTTTCGGATCCTGTTCGTGACGCCAAAGTTTTTTGTGTCGACCCGCCACCACAATTGTGGGTTACCAGGGCAATGGGGTACTCAGAGCCGAGCCCATGGAAGTCTATGGGGATTGTCACAGGTAGCGGTGGCTCGGTCTGTGGCCCTAGCGGTCTGGCGTATGTTGGGGGAATATTTACAGGGGATAGATTTATATACAGTTCGTGACGCCACCTGTAGTCTCTGGTAATTTGTACCAGCGCTGCTGTAGATCTCTGAGGGGATGGTGAGGCAGCTAGATGTCGGGTCCCCTACAGGTGGGACTCTTCCCTCAGGTCGATGGTTATGGTGGGGTTGTGCAGGCATGCAATTAAATAACTCAGTCTCACACCGTCAGCGTCTTTCCATACCTTTACTCCAAGTTGTTCAGGCAGGTCCCAGGGAGGCTGATGGGGTTGACGGAGGATGAGCTTTGAGGCAACGGCTAAGCAAGTTAGGGGCCTCCTTTACTTTCCAATGATGATGAGTCCAACCAGCGTAAAGCGTAGTTCCCTCTATAACTCCAGCTATTCCAAAGCTGTGCTGCCCGGTCAGTTTTGTGGTTGGAGCCTTCTTCTGAGAGAGCTGAGTTCCAATTCCTGTCGTGCACTGACTCAAGGTTCTCACTCTCCCTGACCCCAGTTACGTACTGACTCTTCAGGGGCTGCTTTCCGCGACCTAAGGTCCGATAAGCCTCTGGTTTTCTTACCACTATGCGTGCAGCTATAGTGATCCTTCGGTCCCCAGTGACCGGTAACAATGTGCAGGTATCCTATACCTATGGCACTTTTCTGTTCTCTTCCACTATGCCCTTCGATTTGCTCAGACTCTCAACAAATGTCTCAGTCCGTCTTCTAGTGGGGCACAGCTCTGACCAGGCTGAGGTGAACTGGCTCACCTGTACTGGCCTCCACTTTCTGAACTGCACAAAGACTGCACTTCCTAACTCCTTCCAGTCACTGACTGAACTCAGACTACTCAGCACTCCCCTCCACACCCCTGCTGGGTGTGTCCGAAGTGTACGTGATATCATGAAGAGCCCTTAACCGTTACCTCTCCACTCATCCTCCTGGTATTGTGTACCAGGGCTACACATGTACACAGTGACTCCACCAGCAGAATAGTGAGTGCAGCTCTGGAGTATAATACAGGATGTAACTCAGGATCAGTAATGTAATGTATGTACACAGTGACTGCACCAGCAGAATAGTGAGTGCAGCTCTGGGGTATAATACAGGATGTAACTCAGGATCTACAGGATCTGTAATGTAATGTATGTACACAGTGACTGCACCAGCAGAATAGTGAGTGCAGCTCTGGAGGAGAATACAGGATGTAACTCAGGATCAGTAATGTATGTGCACAGTCACTGCACCAGCAGAATCGTGAGTGCAGCTCTGGGTATATACAGGAGTAACTCAGATCTACAGATCGTAATGATTATGACATGACTGCACCAGCGAATAGTGAGTGCAGCTGAGGGATACAGGATGTAACTCAGGATCATAATGTAGTGCACAGTCACTGCACCAGCAGAATCGTGAGTGCAGCTCTGGGTATAATCAGGATGTACTAGGATACAGATCAGTAATGTATGGCGCATGCTGACCAGCAGAATGTGAGTGCAGCTGGAGTATATGCAGATGTAACTCGGATCTCAGCATCTTAATGTAATGTATGTACACATGACTGCACAGCAGAATAGTGAGTACAGCTCTGGGGTATAATACAGGAGGTAACTCAGGATCAGTAATGTAATGTATGTACACAGTGACTGCACCAGCAGAATAGTGAGTGCAGCTCTGGAGTATAATACAGGATGTAACTCAGGATCAGTACAGGATCAGTAATGTAATGTATGTACACAGTGACTGCACCAGCAGAATAGTGAGTGCAGCTCTGGAGTATAATACAGGATGTAACTCAGGATCAGTAATGTATTGTACACAGTGACTGCACCAGCAGAATAGTGAGTGCAGCTCTGGAGTATAATACAGGAGGCAACTCAGGATCAGTAATGTAATGTATGTACACAGTGACTGCACCAGCAGAATAGTGTGTGCAGCTCTGGAGTATAATACAGGAGGTAACTCAGGATCAGTAATGTAATGTATGTACACAGTGACTGCACCAGCAGAATAGTGAGTGCAGCTCTGGAGTATAATACAGGATGTAACTCAGGATCAGTAATGTAATGTATGTACACAGTGACTGCACCAGCAGAATAGTGAGTGCAGCTCTGGAGTATAATACAGGATGTAACTCAGGATCAGTAATGTAATGTATGTACACAATGACTGCACCAGCAGAATAGTGAGTGCAGCTCTGGAGTATAATACAAGATGTAACTCAGGATCAGTAATGTAATGTATGTACACAGTGACTGCACTAGCAGAATAGTGAGTGCAGCTCTGGTGTATAATACAGGATGTAACTCAGGATCAGTAATGTAATGTATGTACACAGTGACTGCACCAGCAGAATAGTGAGCGCAGCTCTGGAGTATAATACAGAATGTAACTCAGGATCAGTAATGTAATGTATGTACACAGTGACTGCACCAGCAGAATATAATACAGGATGTAACTCAGGATCAGTAATGTAATGTATGTACACAGTGACTGCACCAGCAGAATAGTGAGTGCAGCTCTGGAGTATAATACAGGAGGTAACTTAGGATCAGTAATGTAATGTATGTACACAGTGACTGCACCAGCAGAATAGTGAGTGCAGCTCTGGAGTATAATACAGGATGTAACTCAGGATCAGTACAGGATCAGTAATGTAATGTATGTACACAGTGACTGCACCAGCAGAATAGTGAGTACAGCTCTGGAGTATAATACAGGAGGTAACTCAGGATCAGTGTTCCAATATTTTTATTGGTATTTCAAAATATATTTATAAGGGAAAGAATAGGGAAGGGAAGGGAGGAAAAGGGAGGGAAGGATAAGAAGTGAGGGAAGGAAACAATTGAGGTATAACTAAATCAGGAAATATCAAACTGTATATAACGAATAACTAATAACAAATAACAATATATGATGAAGCAAAAGAATTATTAGAATTGTGAGTCAACATAAATCTACAAGTAAGTTGACTAATAATAATAGCAATAAATGACTTTAAATACAGATAAAATAAAACTAATATTAATACTAATACTAATACCAAGTGCCAGTAAGGGAAGGGGAGGGGAGGAAGGGGAAGGGGAAAAGAAAGAGTTAAGGAAAAAGAATGTCCCAATGAGACCATTTTTTGAAAATTTGACAAGAGAATTATTCGCAAGGGCAAATCTGGATTCATATGACCTGTGTAGAGACAGTTGACCTTTGATGACCTCAAACTCTGGAGGAGATGAATTTTTCCAGTTATAAGCGATACTTCGTTTAGCTTCCAATAAGATGTGGATTATCAATGATCTAAGGTCTGGAGATACATGATCCAGATTAAGTGAAAGTAAGGCTATCAGGGGAGAAAGTTTAACCTTATTGTTGGAAATTTGAGCTATGAGGAGAGAAATTTGGGACCAAAAATTTTTTAAAGAAGGGCAGGTCCAAAACATGTGAGTAAGCGAGCCACGACCTCCACAATTTCTCCAACATAAAGGAGAATTAGACGAATTGATGTGTGCCATTCGAATCGGGGTAAAGTACCATCGAGAAATAAGTTTAGAATGCACTTCTTGAAGTGGGAGTGAGATAGTAGAAGAATATGTATACGTAAAGGAATCTTCCCACTCTTCATTAGAAAGGGAGATGCCTAGATCTGACTCCCACCTCAAGAAGCATGCATGTTTCAAAGGGGTGATATCCTGGTTGAACCAATCATAGATAAATCTATGGCTCCAAAATACTCCATAGTCAATGTTACTAAGTATAGATAGACACGGTTCTGAGAGAACAAAATTCATGTCTAAGAAGAAGCGGATCTGTTCCTTCAAAATGGTATAATGAAGAAAAAGAGATGAAGGTAGGTCGTGGCTAAGCCTCACATCCTCAAAAGGAATAAACCTCCCATGTTTAAAGACATCACCCAACCTCTTAACATTGTGGTTGAACCAAATGGAAGATATAACTTGATTTGATAAACGACCAATTAAAGAAAAGGGAATATTATTTTTTATTTCTGTTTTAGAAATACCTTTTCTAATTCTTGAAAGTTTCTTCCAAGACTGGACAGAGGCCAAGAAAGTGGGGTGTTTCTTGTCGAATGGGACATCGCGTGTACAGGATTTGGAAATCAAAATTTTCGGGTGAACGTTGTTATTCAAACTAACTTCCAGATCTAGCCATGCAGGGGATGAATTATCTGACAACCAGTTTAAACTCTGTTTTATGATGTTGGCATGATATAGAGCGCTAATGTTGGGGAATCCCAGGCCTCCGTATATTTTTCTTTTATAAATCAGGTTAGAAGATACTCTAGGCCTCTTACCTTGCCAAATGAAGGAGTTGATCAACTTCTGAAGATGTGAGAGTTGGGAAATGGATATTGGGATTGGGAGAACTCTAAATAAGTAAAGTATTTTAGGGACGACATAAACCTTCACATAAACTAAACCTATAATACAGGATGTAACTCACTCAGGATCAGTACAGGATCAGTAATGTAATGTATGTACACAGTGACTGCACTAGCAGAATAGTGAGTGCAGCTCTGGAGTATAATACAGGATGTAACTCAGGATCAGTAATGTAATGTATGTACACAGTGACTCCACCAGCAGAATAGTGAGTGCAGCTCTGGAGTATAATACAGGATGTAACTCAGGATCAGTAATGTATGTACACAGTGACTGCACCAGCAGAATAGTGAGTGCAGCTCTGGAGTATAATACAGGATGTAACTCAGGATCAGTAATGTAATGTATGTACACAGTGACTGCACCAGCAGAATAGTGAGCGCAGCTCTGGTGTATAATACAGGATGTAACTCAGGATCAGTAATGTAATGTATGTACACAGTGACTGCACCAGCAGAATAGTGAGTGCAGCTCTGGAGTATAATACAGGAGGTAACTCAGGATCAGTAATGTAATGTATGTACACAGTGACTGCACCAGCAGAATAGTGAGTGCAGCTCTGGAGTATAATACAGGATGTAACTCAGGATCAGTACAGGATCAGTAATGTAATGTATGTACACAGTGACTGCACCAGCAGAATAGTGAGTACAGCTCTGGAGTATAATACAGGAGGTAACTCAAGATCAGTAATGTAATGTATATACACCGTGACTGCACCAGCAGAATAGTGAGTGCAGCTCTGGAGTATAATACAGGATGTAACTCAGGATCAGTACAGGATCAATAATGTAATGTATGTACACAGTGACTGCACCAGCAGAATAGTGAGTGCAGCTCTGGAGTATAATACAGTATGTAACTCAGGATCAGTAATGTAATGTATGTACACAGTGACTGCACCAGCAGAATAGTGAATGCAGCTCTGGAGTATAATAAAGGAGGTAACACGGGATCAGTACAGGATCAGTAATGTAATGTGTATAAACAGTGATTGCACCATTTCTGTGAATTCAGTACAATGGCAATCACTTTGTTGGATTGATGTAGGCCGGGAAGTGATTAAAAACAATAAGATACCATTCTCACCTCTCACTGTTACTGCAGCTCATTGCTGCTTCTCCTGTTGCTCCCTTAGTCACTAGTTCTGGCTTCCAGTATTCTCCTTACCGTAACTTGTGGCATCGATTAGCCCTTGACTTGGTCTTTTGGAGTGACGTGTCCAGGCGGGGCAGTGCATGTCAAGACTGGAGCAGTGGCTGACGCCTTACTACTAAGTGTAGGACTACATTGGGAACTACAGCGGCAGGGATAGGTGAAGGAATAGGTGTGTGATATTATATTGTCTTTAACCCCTTCCAAGACCATCAGTTTAATACGCTTTGGGATCAGGAGAAATCACGGCATAATAAAAGTTGTCTTTTCTGACAATTGGAGCACATATCATGTGCTTTAGACAATTTTGATGTAAATACAATTTGCCATTTGTATTCGATTGAATCTACCGAATTCAAATTCCATCATAACTCTCACAGGGATCAGTACAACAACTGCTCCCTCTTGTGGATCATACAGGATATAGCGCACAAAGTGAAAGCTGATTATTGAGTCTTGGTGCATTAACAGTAAGGTGGCAGTAAAGATTCAGGTCCCTGTGTCCGTGGGCCCTAGATCGGATGATTGCTCCTGTTGTAAGCATGATATTTTTTTCTGTACGACAGTGCCACCAATAAATCAGACTGAGAATAAGAAGCAGTGTCCAGTCTGTAATGCGAATGCAAACACTTGCACTCCCAAAGGGAATATGACATGCCGAGGAGCCCAGACTGCATGCACCAAATTCTCTGTAAAAGGCTCCAAAGACGGTAAGAAGCTTTTCTAATTTTTAGAAATATGTATTTCCTATCATGAGGCTTTTTACCATATCTGAAACATAAACATTGACTGCACATTGCTGAAAAAATGTTTAGGGTACAGTATATCACAGCAAAACTTGTAGCAGCAAAATCCACACCAATCATGATACTGTTGTTGCCACATAATGTGGGACGTTCTAAGACATTGTGTCTGCTCCAAATTAAATTGTAAAATTCAAATTTGTGCACGTAAGAGCCACGCTGATACATTGAACATCAAAGCAGATCTCTCTTTATTACATAATTCAGTCAGTTCTGTGTATATAGACATTTCTTGGAGACATTCATTGTAGCAATATAATTTGTGTAGCCCTGGTACACAATACCAGGAGGATGAGTGGAGAGGTAACAGTTAAGGTCTCTTCATGACATCATGTACACTTCTGACACACCCAGCAGGGGTGTGGAAGGGAGTGATTTCTAGTCAGTCAGTTTCCTGTCCTTGGACAGAGTAGACGTGTCCAGTTTGAGCCTGTCAGCAGTTCAGAAAGTGGAGGCTGGTACAGGTGGTCTAATTCACCTTAGCCTAGTCAGAGCTGTGCCCCACTGGAAGAAAGACTGAGCTAACTATTAAGAGTCGAGCAAATCGAAGGGCAAAGTGGAAGGAAGATAATTGGAAAAGTGCTTTTGACTTGGAAAAGTCCTGCACATTGCTACCGGTCACTGGGGACCGAAGGATCACTATTAGCTACAAGCATAGTGAAGAGAAAACCAGAGATTTACCGGACCCTAGGTCGCGGCAAACAGCCCCATATAGTCAGTACGTAACTGGGGTCAGGGGGAGTGAAGACTTTGAGTCAGTGCACGACAAGATAAGAATTCAGCTCTCTCGCAGGAAGGCTCCTAACACAAATCTGACTGGGCAGAACAGCTTTGGAAAAGCTGGAATCATAGAGGGAACTACGCTTCAGGCTGGTCGTACTCATCATTATTGGACAGTAAAGGAGGCCCCTAACTTGCTTAGCTGTTGCCTCAAAGCTCATCCTCCATCAACCCCATCAGCCTCCCTGGGACCTGCCTTATCATCTTGCAAGTAAAGGTATGGAAAGACGCTGACCGTGTGAGACTGAGTTATTGATTTGCATGCCTGCACAATCCCTACCTAACTACCGACCTGAGGGACCAGTCCCACCTGTAGGGGACCTGACATCTAGCTGCCTCACCATCCCCTCAGAGATCTACAGCAGCGCTGGTACTAATTACCAGAATACTACAGGTGGCGTCACGAACTGTATATAAATCTATCCCCTGTAAATATTCCCCCAACATACGCCAGACCGCCAGGGCCACAGACCGAGCCACAGCTACCTGTGACAAATCCCATAGACTTCTACGGGCTCGGCTCTGAGTACCCCATTGCCCTGGTAACCCACAATTGTGGTGGCGGGTCGACACAAAAATTTGGCGTCACGAACAGGATACGAAACTTGCAGCATTGCGAGCCCTGTGTGCCTGTGGAGTGTTTTGGCGAAAAAGACTGTTGCTGTTGTTTGGCGCCAAATACCGCCATATTTGCCGCCAGATTCGCGCCCTAAGGCGCTGGAGAAGAAGGTGGGCGTACCTGAAGAGCGCGCAAAGTCTTGGACACGCCCCCGGCTCTGACTCAGCGGCAGGTCCTGCAACAGGAAGTGAACGCTCTGACATCAGAGCGCCTGCGACGAAGGTCCTGTTCTCACTGCGGTGCCTGTGAAGTAGCAGCATCTGAAACCGGTAGGCTCCGTTTAACCAAGGGGGCGCTAAGATGTCACAACAACCGGCTGACAGTGCGGCCCCGGCCGGAGGCCCCAATCCCGCACCGTCTGGTATTGTAGCGCCAGATGGGGGTGCAGGTCCAGCACCCAGTCCGGTAGTCCCGATCATGCCACTAACGCTCCCATATATGCCTGGGGCGAAATGGCTTCCCCAATACAGAGGTGAGCCAGGCACATTAGCAGGCTTCAAGCGGAAGTTATGCAGCATCTTAGAAATGTACTCTATGCCTGAGAGACAAAAAGCTGCTGTGCTAATAGGGCAGCTAACTGGCGCTGCTGAAAGGGAAGTGGAGACTTGGGAAACCGTTGATCAGGAGTCGGTATCTGCGATCTTCCTTAAGCTACATGCCATATTTGAAGACCGCACAGAAACGGATCTCCGGATGGCCTTCTATCACTGTTCACAACAGCCAGGTGACAGCATCCGGGACTATGCTTGCCGACTACAGGGAGCCCTGAGAGCCCTCAAGCAAATTAACAATTTAAATGCTATCGACGAGAATAGAATGCTGAAAGAACAATTTATACAGGGATTGAGATCCCCAGAGGAACGCAGAACTGTAAATTGGTGGTCCTTAGATCATCCGGATGCTACCTTTGATGCCCTAAAGGACATGGCAATAAAAGGGCTGCGGCCCCTGGGCAAACCTGAGGGGGCCACCAACATCATCAGGGTGAAGTCACTCTGGAACCGGCAGTAACCCCCTGTTCCCCGTTAGTGGCTGAAGCCAAAGCGCAGGTGACACCTCCTAGTGAATTGGACTGTCTGCGCTCAGAGGTGCGCCAGCTGACTAAAAATCTGGCCGCTGTGATGAGTGCCCTACAGCTGCGGAAAGAGGAGGAAGGAAAGATCTTGTTAGCTGACTGCCCAGAAGACGTCCCGTGGATGCACCGGAGAAGAAAGAAGACGTCGCCCCCCCGGAGGAGGACAACGCCACCCCCAGGAGCAACCTCTGATCAACACCCTCCTCGTCGAGAGATCATCTGTTACCGCTGCAACCGGAAAGGTCATCTGTCTACACAGTGTCCTTTAAACGGGCAGAACCTGGGTCCAAGGGCCAACACCCAGGAGAATACCCGTCAGGCCCCCTAGACTGGAACCGCAGGTATGTGGGCGGGCGACCCTACCTGTCTATTATTCTAGATGGTATTGCTGTTCCAGCATTGTTAGACACTGGGTCCCAGGTGACCCTAATACCTGATGCTCTATATACCAAGTACTGGTCAATGGACAGTCTTAAACCTCCGAGCCTTGACTTTACTGTGTATGCTTCGAATGGTCTTCCTGTAGAAGTACTCGGAACAAAATGTGTAGATGTAAAGGTGGGCCGAGAGGAGTTGAGAGACCAAGGGCTTCTGGTAGTAAAGACTGTAAATGAGGAGAACGGTCTAAATATAATTTTGGGTACTAACATTATCGGTAATTGTTTGGGAGAAGTTGTGTTCTTGCTCCAACAGCTCGCTGAGATTGCCCGACCAAGGCAGAGAGGAGTAATCCAAAGAGAGATCCGGGCCCTGGTGTGTCAGCAGCAAGCGAAGCTTACCGACGGCGAAATTGGTAATGTACGGGTCACTGACTCAGATCCTATTGTGATACCCCCAATGAGTGAAATGATCATTTGGTGCAGGGCAGCCATAGGTCTGAGAGGACAGAATTACCAAGCTGTAGTAGAACCCCACCATTCAGAACATAGACCTACACTTATGACTGCTAGAGGAGTAGTAGAAGTGGTGAATGGAAGAGTACCGGTACGGCTTCTCAATTGGGGAGATGATGAGGTAAATTTACCCCGTTATGCAACCATTGCTAAACTTCATGCTGTTGATAATAATTCTATTCTCCCGGCTGAGTCCTTAGACTCCTGTCAAATAGAGGAGGACAATGACCCAGCAACTCAGGTGGCGGAATGGTGTCAGCAACTCCATGTTGGGACGGACACCACTCCCGCTCACCAGAAGCAAGGGGTATTACGGGTGGTGCAAGAGTACGCCCAAGTGTTTAGCAAAAATCCACTTGATTTTGGGACAATTAAGGGAGTACAACATCATATCCCTAAAGGCAGTCATCCTCCCATCAAAGAGCGGTATAGGCCCATACCTCCAGCTCATTATCAGAAAGCTAAAGAAATGTTGAATGATATGAAGAAAGCTGGGGTGATAAGGGATAGTTGTAGCCCCTGGGCAGCCCCTCTAGTTCTGGTTAAAAAGAAAGATGGTAGTATGAGAATGTGTGTGGATTACAGGCAGGTGAACCGCATAACACACAAGGATGCATACCCGTTACCACGTATAGAGGAATCATTAGCTGCTCTGAAAACGGCTAACTACTTTTCTACCCTTGATCTGACTAGTGGTTACTGGCAAGTGGCTGTGGCTGAGGAGGATCGTGAGAAAACGGCTTTCACCACCCCAATGGGGCTCTGTGAGTTCGACAGAATGCCGTTTGGGCTCAGCAGTGCCCCAGGAACATTTCAGAGAGTGATGGAAAATTGTCTGGGACATCTCAATTTTGAAACCGTGCTGCTATACCTAGACGACGTTATCGTGTATTCCAAGACATATGAGGACCATCTGAAGCACCTGGCAGAAGTATTCGAGTCCCTGTCCAGGTACGGGATGAAATTAAAACCTCAAAATGCCATCTACTCAAACAGAAGGTACAATACTTGGGGCACATCGTCAGTTCGGAAGGAGTAGCGCCGGACCCAGAGAAAGTCACTGCCATCCAGAAGTGGCCGGAGCCGAAAAACCTTAAGGAAGTGCGACAGTTCCTGGGACTAACGGGTTACTACAGGAGATTCGTGAAAGATTACACGAAGAAGGCAGCTCCTTTACAGGACCTCCTAGTAGGACAATCCTTAAAGAGCAGAAACCCTCCCTTTAATTGGGGTAAAGAACAGGCTGAAGCATTCCAAAAGATGAAAGAGATCCTTACAGGTGATGAGATCTTAACCTATCCTGATTACAGCCAACCGTTCCTGTTGTACACCGACGCCAGTAATGAAGGGTTGGGAGCAGTTCTCAGTCAGAAGCAGAATGGCCAAGAAAAAGTCATCGCATATGCCAGCAGAAAACTCAGGCCAACTGAGAGGAATCCGGAAAATTATAGCAGCTTCAAGCTAGAGTTTCTGGCGCTGGTCTGGGCCATCACTGAAAGATTTAAGCACTATCTGGCCTCCAATAAGTTCACGGCGTACACAGACAACAACCCTTTAACGCACCTGGAAACCGCCAAGCTGGGTGCCATGGAGCAGCGATGGATGGCCCGGTTGTCCAATTACCAGTTTACTATCAAGTACCGGGCAGGTCGAAAGAATGCTAATGCTGATGCGTTGTCCCGAATGCCGCATGACTCTGATACGGAAGAAGAATCGGACGACCTGGAAGAAATTGAGCTACCTGCATTCCATCGAAATGGGGTAGTCCACGAGCATCGAGTTCACAGAAAGCAGTATGGTGCAACATTAAATCCTTTACCCCATCACAGCTGGAAAGAGACTCAGGACAGTGATCCAGTGGTCAGCCGCATCAAGGAGTTGTTAAAACAGGAAGGTTCCTCCTTGGAAAAGGATGCACCTATGTCAGCCAAGCTCCTGTGGAACGAGAAAAGCAGGTTGTTCCTATACCGTGAGAAGTTGTGCAGAAGATACGTCAACCCCAGAACCCATGAAATGGTCTGGCAAATCGTGGTCCCCAAGGCAGACGTCCCAATGGTGTTGGAAGCGTACCACGATCAAGCAGGACACTTTGGCTGGAGAAAGCTGGAGACCCTGTTGAGATGCCGGTTCTACTGGGTAGGGATGCGCAGCTCCATCGAGAGGTGGTGTCGGAACTGTGGACCCTGTGGTCTCAGAAGAAAGGACTACGGTAGTCAAAAGGCACCCCTGCAACCTATCCGGACGACTCGTCCCCTGGAGATTGTGGCCCTGGACCATGTCAAACTGTCGCCAAGTAGAACTGGATACTCATACGCCTTGACCATGGTAGACCATTACTCCAGATTTCTGGTAGTTGTTCCAGTTAAGGACCAGACCGCAGTGACGGCCGCGAAGACCTTTCAAGCAAGTTTCTGCAGACCGCATGGGTATCCGGAGCAAGTCTTAACCGATCAGGGACCTGCTTTTGAAGCCGATTTATTCAAGGAATTCTGTCACATGTACGGGTGCAAGAAAATAAGAACGACACCATACCACCCTCAAACCAACGGTCTTTGCGAAAAAATGAACCATATTGTCCTTGACTTGTTGAGATCCATACCGTTGGAAGACAGGAATCGATGGCCGGATTTACTACCTGATTTGGTTGATTTGTATAACCATATACCTGTAAGCTCAACTAACTGCACTCCAGCCTATCTGATGAGAGCAAGGCCTGGAAAACTACCAATGGATCTAGAACTTGGAGTGGTAGAACCGGAGGCAGACGACGCTGTTGAAAACTGGGACGTCAATCGGCAAGAGCAATACAGAAGAGTACAAATCTGTGTAGAGGAAAGTCTCAATAAGGCACGGGAGAAACAGGAAGATGTTTACAACCGAAATGCTCCTGCCAAGCCTTTGATGCCTGGAGAGGTAGTATTAAAAAGAAAAAGGAAGATGCACAAACTGGATAACCAGTGGGAGCAAGAACCCTACGTCATACAAGATTCTAAATATGACAACAGAAAAGTTTGTGTCGTCAGTAAGGACGGAGGAAGAACAACAACCACTGTGTCCAGAGATCATTTGAAGTTGTGTCCAGAACACTTAAAGCGTTGTGAAAAGAACCCTGTCCTCAATCAAGGAGAAAGAAAGGAAGAGGTCATACACACCGATCTGGGAGATTTTCCTGCGGATTGGCCTAGACTGGGAGATGCTGTGATAATTCCAGTGTTGCAGTTTTATCAGCCACAAGAGGAAGTTTTACCTCCAGTTGTGCCTGTGGTGCCAGTTGAGCCCGCTCAGGAGTTACCCATCCCAGCAACACCTCAACCTGTGGAACCTCAAGATGGATCATCTGAAGCAGCGCCCCATACTATGGGATCTCCTGGTGAAGCTGACTCACACCGCCCAGCCATCAGTACGCTTGCCAGATCCATAGAAAGATTAAGGCAGTTCTATAGTTTGCCGTTACGCAGTGCAGACAGATCGCAACTTGATATACCTGAGGCTACACCACGTAGATCAGAGCGAATCACCAAAGGGAAGTTACCCATTAGATATCAGCAGTAGTTATAACGAATTCATGTGAATATTGTGAAAAGTCTATATATATATAAATGTGTTTTCCCTATTATGTCTTCGTTTAACAATGGACTCAGAGGCTGAGGACTGAGCCAGCCCAAAAACTGTATCCTGTAAATAGTTGCACTAAAGTGCCTTTTTAATGGTTTCACATGAAACCTTGACTTACCTCTGAACCAAAAACCCGTGTGGTGTGGCACTGAGTGAGGTCTGCATTTGGATGTCCTGCAGCCCACCCAGGACCCACGTTGAAGGTTTGGTGCGGGTCCTTCACAAGAATACTGTATATTTATTGAATGCTATTTAATATTTGTATTTTTCTATAATGTTTGCAACGTTCAAGATATCCTCACCTCCCGGATGGGACGAATTAATGTTATTGTTAATGTTTTCATGCATAAACAAAAATGTCTCTTTATATTTTACAGCCCGGGAGTGCTGTCGTTTACCATGGGGGAATGTGTAGCCCTGGTACACAATACCAGGAGGATGAGTGGAGAGGTAACAGTTAAGGTCTCTTCATGACATCATGTACACTTCTGACACACCCAGCAGGGGTGTGGAAGGGAGTGATTTCTAGTCAGTCAGTTTCCTGTCCTTGGACAGAGTAGACGTGTCCAGTTTGAGCCTGTCAGCAGTTCAGAAAGTGGAGGCTGGTACAGGTGGTCTAATTCACCTTAGCCTAGTCAGAGCTGTGCCCCACTGGAAGAAAGACTGAGCTAACTATTAAGAGTCGAGCAAATCGAAGGGCAAAGTGGAAGGAAGATAATTGGAAAAGTGCTTTTGACTTGGAAAAGTCCTGCACATTGCTACCGGTCACTGGGGACCGAAGGATCACTATTAGCTACAAGCATAGTGAAGAGAAAACCAGAGATTTACCGGACCCTAGGTCGCGGCAAACAGCCCCATATAGTCAGTACGTAACTGGGGTCAGGGGGAGTGAAGACTTTGAGTCAGTGCACGACAAGATAAGAATTCAGCTCTCTCGCAGGAAGGCTCCTAACACAAATCTGACTGGGCAGAACAGCTTTGGAAAAGCTGGAATCATAGAGGGAACTACGCTTCAGGCTGGTCGTACTCATCATTATTGGACAGTAAAGGAGGCCCCTAACTTGCTTAGCTGTTGCCTCAAAGCTCATCCTCCATCAACCCCATCAGCCTCCCTGGGACCTGCCTTATCATCTTGCAAGTAAAGGTATGGAAAGACGCTGACCGTGTGAGACTGAGTTATTGATTTGCATGCCTGCACAATCCCTACCTAACTACCGACCTGAGGGACCAGTCCCACCTGTAGGGGACCTGACATCTAGCTGCCTCACCATCCCCTCAGAGATCTACAGCAGCGCTGGTACTAATTACCAGAATACTACAGGTGGCGTCAGAACTGTATTATAAATCTATCCCCTGTAAATATTCCCCCAACATACGCCAGACCGCCAGGGCCACAGACCGAGCCACAGCTACCTGTGACAAATCCCATAGACTTCTACGGGCTCGGCTCTGAGTACCCCATTGCCCTGGTAACCCACAATTGTGGTGGCGGGTCGACACAAATTCGCTCAGCTTATCTCTAAATATGTGCTGGCATTAGTTACATACATCTCATTGGCTAAAGGTAGTACCGTCCATCAGAAGAGTCTAGGTGTTCTTCTCATTTAGTTTCATTTTCTATCACTATCATATGTTTTCTCTAAGTCTGTTAGACAAAGACATTCCTAAGACCCACTTATCTGATCATAGACTCCATCTTGGAAAGCAGGAGAGAAAATTCAGCATGCTGCTATTGCATGCAAAATTCGTCTCACACGCACCCACACAAGTCAATAGGTGCTTGTGAAACTGCACTCAGATGTCATCATAGTGTGTGATTTTCTCCAACGCTGGCAACAGAGGACGTGGAGAAATTACTTCTTCCGTCTCCTCTGTGCTGCGATTCTCTCACTTGGCTCACACTCACAGTAGCCGAGTGCGATTAGTCTATCGCATCGGGTGCCATACGCTAATGTGACCCCGGCCTTAGGTTATGTGCACATTTAGAAGCTTGTGGGGATGAAACTGAGCAGAAATTCCTCAAGTCATCCTCCAAATCTCAAAACTCCTCAAAAACTTTGAGTTTCTATTCAGTTTCTGCTCCAAAAACTCACCAATAAGACACATAGCTTAAAGCAGTTTTTAATTAATGCAGCATTGTTCCTGATCTTTAAATTTGGAGGCTTTTGGACTAGAGAAGGTATATCTAATGGAATCTTTTTTTCTATTCTGACACATTGTATGTTCACAGGTGAAACTGAGGAATGGGCTTTTCAAGGATGTACCACATAGAATTTTTGCAATGGTGGTTCTTCGTCCTACTATTCTTCCTTATATAAATCCATACAGCTGGGTTGCTCAGTCATATCTGTGTCTTCTTCAAAGTCTGTAAGCGCGCAGCAGCAGCAGCAGCAGCAGTTCGTCGATTTCACATGAGTCTTATTCTTATTCTTTTTCTTCTTCTTCTTCAGGATCATTTACTGATGGTGTAGAATAAATTCTCTGCTGGTGTTTCTTGAGGCTTTTGGGATTCTGGGGAATTTTTTGCTATTTTTCAAATCATTAAAAATCTGTGCATTCAAAAAACACTGTGTCCAAGTCTGTTTGCTTATTTTTGCCTTTAAGGCCACGTGCACACATTATTTGTTCAGTTTTTACCTCAGTATTTGTAAGCCAAAACCAGCAGTGGGTATATAATGCAGAAGTGATGATGACGTGTTTCTATTTGATTTTTCCTCTGACTCTGCCTCTCCTGGTTTTGGCTTACAAGTACTGATGTAAAAAAACTGAGCAAATACTCAATGTGCACGTGACCTAAGAGTTTATTCAGACATTCGTGTATCACGGTACGAGTACAGACTGCTGTTTTTTTGTCCTGAACTTGACAGCCTCGTAGACATAAATGAGACTGTCAACTTTGAGTCAGGAGAATCACGGGCCAGTCCATACTTGGACCATCGTACATGAATGTCTCAATTTGGCCAAATGTTGACAAACTGAACTCCCCGGAGAACAAAGCGAAGGGCACACATGACTGTAGCTAGAGGGAGAACCTCAAATCCTGGAGTTTTTATCATCTATACTTATATTATTTGTATTAGGCAGGGTGTTTCCCTTTTTAGAAGTAGCCGTCCATTTGTGTGTCTGGTTTTGTATTACTGTTGAGAGGGAGGAATTCATAAAAAAATATAACTTACTGTCTCACTGTCTCTTTCTCTTTCTTCTACCAGAAGATAAGGCAGAAGCATGTCTACAGTCTCAAACAGTATAACAGAGAGTTTATTACTAGTGATGAGCGAATTTGTTTGGAAAACGATCGCCAAACATATATTCGGCACGAATATAGCACATTCGGGTTCGTTATAGGAAACCTGATCAAAATTTTATCAAATCAGTAACATTCGTTAAATTTGCGTTGCCACAAAAATATTTTCAGCACTTTATCAACGATAATGGTGGTGTATCATGAGCATTTGGCACGTGTTTGATGAGGGGAGGGGGTTTGTAGAGCTCTTGTAAGCACAGCAGACTTTTTTTTTCCTAACTTTATGTGTGCATATTGCGGCTAGCCAATCATGGCGCAGGAAACACCCACAGTGTGCTGACACAATGGCTTGTGTCATTGACTGCTGAAATCACATGTCCCTCTCCATATCCAGGTGTTAGAATGACCAAGTCAAAGTCCAGACCTGAATCCAATCGAGAATCTGTGGAAAGAGCTGCAAAATGCTGTTCACAATCTCCATCCAACCTCACTGAGCTCGAGCTGTTTGCCAAGGAAGAATGGGCAAGAATTTCAGTCTCTCGATGTACAAAACTGATAGAGACATACCCCAAGTGACTTGCAGCTGTAATCACAGCAAAGGTGGCGCAGCAAAGTATTAAGTTAAAGGGGCCGAATAACATTGCACGCCCCACTTTTCAGTTTTTGTATTTCCACAAAAATTTAAAATAACCAACAAATTTTGTTCAACTTCACAATTGTGTCCCACTTGGTGTTGATTCTTCACCAAAAATTAACATTTGGTATCTTTATGTTTGAAGCATGATATGTGGGAAAAGGTTGAAAAGTTCCAGGGGGCCGAATATTATCCCAAGGTACTGTATCAGTCAGATACTGTAGGTAGCTAGTGTTCAGTGTGGCTGTTAAATTTACCTTCCAGTACTTTTTTTCTTTTTTGGCCATACTGAGGTGCACAAAGAAAGCCAGCAAGGCACGTGTTGTGCACTGCATCTATTGTGATCCATGCACGAGTATAGCATTCTAATTCACATGTAGCTAGTGAAAAAAATTAAACAGCCTGCAGTATCCAACCTTGTCATTTAGTGCTGTGGTGATATAAAACTGTCTGCAGACCTAAGGTACATTAAAAAAAGTTATAATTATTAATAATTATTAGATACAGAGGTTTGTACCACAAGCCTTGATAATTCCAAAACTTGGTGTCTAGTGACACGTTGGTGTCCAGTGCTTTAGTTCTCCATCCCTTGATGTGTAGTAGTTTAGTTCTCCAACCCAAGCTGTTTAGCAGTTTAGTTCTCAAACTCCTGTTGTCTATTAGTTTAGTTCTCCATGATCTGGTGTGTATTTGTTTTGCTCTCCAAACCTAGCTGTTTAGTAGTTTAGTTCTTCAAACCTTGTTGCCTTGTAGTTTAGTTCTCCATCTTCTGGTGTATAGTGGTTTAGTTCTCCAATTTTCTGTGTTTAGTATTTTATTTCACCAAGCCCTGTTGTCTAGTAGTTTAGTCCATGACTGTTGTAGCAGCTCCTTCCTCAAAAGCCACCATAGTCACCCAGTACCCAGCCAGTGAGATGCTGGTGTAGCGCAGGCACATCTTTCTCAGAGAAGTAATGGTGACTGGGCAACTGGTACTGGGGGACTGCGACGGCCAACAGAAACTGTCTGTATCCACAAGGCGGAAAGGCTGCATTTCCGTGGCCAACAGATTGGAGTGGCCATACAATAATCACAGAGATCACAGTTCATGAATCACACAGAACCACCCACTGTGATCTTTGTTGCGAATAGCTCTCAGCAGGCCCCTATGGTCCAGACAATTGCACGATTGAGCAGTGATCAACTGAGGAGGCCACAGGCTGCTTACAATAATTAGTTCTCAGAAAATTAATAGTGAGCATATGCCATATACACCTCCGGATTACAACGCATAGAATATGTGTATATACCGCCGTACGATCAATGCTAACTCCACAATAACCCCATGCTCCTTGCTGCCAACAACAATCCTGTTTTTAAACAAATAAATAAATACAAGCCGATTAGACGCCATTCTTCTTTTGAGGTTCACACCATCAGGGTCTTCCATCCTCTCTCTCTCACAGTAGCAATCATATACCGTCCCTCAGGCAGGGCCGGCTCCAGGTTTTTATGGGCCCCGGGCGAAAGAGTCTCAGTGGGCCCCCTTAACACAGACCACGATTCATGATGCACAGATACTGCAGAGAAATATGGGTATAGCACAACGCCAAACACTTCTCTTCTTCCATTACATGAGTGATACCTATTGTAAATTGTACAATAGCTCAAAAACCGCCAAATCCTCGCAGCACACAGTACAGACTGGACAGTACAGTCCTCCATACAATATTATGGGCACCACATAGTCTCCCCCTCATCATCTATATAATACCCCATGCAGGATGTCACCCCGCCATCCCCCATATAATGCTCCATACAGAATACTGGACCCAATATAATGCTCCATACAGAATACTAGACCACATATAATGCTCCATACAAAATATGGAGCTCTCCTCTACACTGTACTGCGCTCTGCACTGTTACGGCTCAGGAAAGGGCGCTGTGGAAAGACTCCCCATTATCATCATCATTGCCTGCCCATTATCATCATCATTGCCTCCCCTCATCATCATTGCCTGCCCATAATCATCATCATTGCCTCCCTATCATCATTCATCATTGCCTCCCCATTAATATCATCATCATCATTGCCTTCCCATTATCATTGCCTCCCCATCATCATCATTATCATTGCCTCCCCATTAATATCATCATCATTGCCTTCCCATTATCATTGCCTCCCCATCATCATCATCATTGCCTCCCCATTAATATCATCATCATTGCCTTCCCATTATCATTGCCTCCCCATCATCATCATCATCATTGCCTCCCCATTAATATCATCATCATCATTGCCTTCCCATTATCATTGCCTCCCCATCATCATCATTATCATTGCTCTCCTCTACACTGTACTGCGCTCTGCACTGTTACGGCTCAGGAAAGGGCGCTGTGGAAAGACTCCCCATTATCATCATCATTGCCTGCCCATTATCATCATCATTGCCTCCCCTCATCATCATTGCCTGCCCATCATCATCATCATTGCCTCCCTATCATCATCATCATTGCCTCCCCATTAATATCATCATCATCATTGCCTTCCCATTATCATTGCCTCCCCATCATCATCATTATCATTGCCTCCCCATTAATATCATCATCACTGCCTTCCCATTATCATTGCCTCCCCATCATCATCATCATTGCCTCCCCATTAATATCATCATCATTGCCTTCCCATTATCATTGCCTCCCCATCATCATCATCATCATTGCCTCCCCATTAATATCATCATCATCATTGCCTTCCCATTATCATTGCCTCCCCATCAATATCATTATCATTGCCTCCCCATTAATATCATCATCATTGCCTTCCCATTATCATTGCCTCCCCATCATCATATCATCATCATTGCCTCCCCATTAATATCATCATCATCATCATTGCCTTCCCATTATCATTGCCTCCCCATCATCATATCATCATCATTGCCTCCCCATTAATATCATAATCATCATCATTGCCTTCCCATTATCATTGCCTCCCCATCATCATTGCCTCCTCACCACTATCACTGCCTCCCCACCACCATCACACATACAGCACAGCAGGCAGCACTCTCTCACATACACACACGCAGCAGGCACACACACACCTTACACACACACACACGCCTCACCTGGCCGGCGTCTGCGCGCTCTCTGCCACAGCCGGCCGCTGAATGATGACATCATTCAGCGGCGCTGCTGTGAGAGGAAGCACCGGCGCAGGCCCCCCTGGAGCTCGGAGCTGCGGCAGCAGAGGCACGGGGAGAGGTGAGTATTGCGCTGGCTGCTGCCGGGGCCCTGAGCAAGCGGGGGGGGGGCTGTGGCAGCGCTGACACCGCTAACGGGCGCCGGGGTGCCCGACGAGTGGGCCCCCCTGCCTGCTCAGGGCCCTGGCACTTGCCCGGGTGTGCCGGGTGCTGACGCCGGCCCTGCCCTCAGGCTCACACACGCACTTCCTTGACCACTTTTCTGCCTTGCTGCTGTAAGCAGGTTGCGGGATGCAGTAACAGGCAGGAGGCAGAGCAAGGGTTAACAAAATGTAACAATTTAATTGAACAGGTTTTTCACTCCTCGCATGGAGGTAAACAGTTAAAGAGTAAATGGTAGAAGTAATAAAAGTAAAAAACAAGTATTCCAATTAAACAACTTATCATGTCCTGTATGATCTTCTGCAGCAGATGATCCCGCAGGGGTTGTAGAACCTGGCAGAGTCCGGGGGAACGTCCTCAGATGGGGTCCTTTAACAGTGGTCCATCTTCTGGCGGCAGCGGTCAGTCTCCAGTACCTTCTGCTGAGCCCCTAGTCCATAAACACGTGCAGCTGAAGCAAACAAGGCCACAGCATTCCCAGAGTCAAATGGAAATGGGTGTGTAGAAAATAGCAGAGAATCCCGCAAGAGTCTGTCCGGTACCTGGCTCTCCTTCCCTTTCATGTGCGCGATACTCACAGTCACAGAGCTCATGCCACTTCTCTCCCTGGCAGTTGCAGAGCGCACAGCACCTCTCTGCACAGCGGTCCCACACAATGCGGCATGTCGCGGTGCCGGCACTCGGGGACGGAGCGCACTGCTCACCTTGCTGCGCGCTGCTGCTGGTTGACGCCAAATTGCTACTCGGGTAAAGGCCCCTTACTACTCGGGTAAAGGCCCCTTCTTCCCCCTCAGGCTGTACTTCATAGATTGGACTATTAGCCCCAATTCGGCGTTTCACCCAATACGGAGTTTGTTCCCATCGATGCTCCAACTTGCTTTGTGGTCGCTTGTCTCGGACCAGTACTCGGTCTCCCACCTTGAGAGTTGTCCCTCGCAGAGGCGTCATCTCCCGGTGCTCAAGTTCCCGAAACTTGGTCTGTATTAGTCGGTGTAAAGTCTGCAAGCGATGCCGATGTTCATGGATCCAGGTGGCACCCCCTGTCCATGGGTAGTCCTCCTTTGGGTCCAACTCCAGCTCGGTAATCTCTCGTCCTTTTCGACCAAACAGCAGGGTGTATGAAGTGTATTCGGTTGTACTGTGCACTCGGCTGTTGTACACCCAGACCAGCTAAGCTACATACTTGGGCCAACTGACTTCTCTGTCTTCCTCTAACGTTCTTAACATCTGAATCAGTGTCCGGTTGAAACATTCGCAGGCTCCATTTCCCTGCAGGTGATAAGGTGTTGTCCTGGACTTCTCAATTCGATACAGTCTATGGAGCTCCTCCAGCACTCGACCTTAGGAAGCAGGCAGCTTGGTCAGAATGAATTATTTTTGGGCATCTATACACCCAGATGAAGTCTCGACAGATGGTCTGCGGAGCTGACTCAACCTTCGGATCCCGAGTCGGAGTCGCCAAAGCAAACTTAGTGAA